>ML677412.1:3728610-3887591 GCA_007922305.1 Dermatemys mawii
GCTCTGAGTCCCCCCCCCCCCGCCCTCGCCAGCCCAGGCTCTTACCCAGCGAGGCGGTCAGGCCGAAGAGCACCATGCCCAGCAGGGGCCAGGCGGTCCGGGGGGCCCCACGCCCCATCCTCCTCCCGCTCCCCTGGAAGCACCAGGAGGCCGGTGGTGCCAAGGGCCGCGGCGGGCAGGCGGAGCGACCCGCCCCGAGCCACGGCGGCAGCTCCGGCCCCGCCGCGCCCTCCTCCCGGCCCGGCTAGCCCAGCCCCTGCCGCGGGACTGCGGGAGCCGGTCCCCGCGGGCGGTGCCCCCGGCTGGTCCGGAGTCAGACCCCAAACAAAGAGAGCTGTCAGTGTCAGCGCGTGAGTGCGCCCAGGGCGTGTGACTCCTCCAGAGTGTGTGTGTGTGTGTGTGTGTGTGTGCACGCCCAGTGTGTGTGTGCGCGCGCCCAGTATGTATCTCCCGCAGTGTGTGTGCCCAGTGTGTGTCTACCCCAGTGTGTGTGCATGCTCTGTGTGTGTGTGTGTGTGCGCGCACGCCCAGTGTGTGTGCACGTGCGCCCAGTGTGGGTCTCCTCCAATGGGTGTGTGAGTGCGCGCCCGGTGTGTGTGTGTGTGTGTGTGTGTGCGCGTGCACCCAATGTGGGTCTCCTCCAGTGTGTGTGTGTGTGTGCACGCCCAGTGTGTGTATGTGCGCACCCAGTGTGTGTGTGTGTCCAGTGTGTGTGTCTCCCCCAGTGTGTGTGTGTGTGTGCGTGCATGCACCCAGTGTGTGTCTCTCCCAGTGTGTGTGTGTGTGTGTGTGTGCCCAGTGTGTCTTCCCCCAGTGTTTGTGTGTGTGTGTGTGCGCCCAATGTGTGTCTCCCCCAGTGTGTGTGTGCATCTGCCCAGTGTGTGTCTATGTGTGTGTGCCCAGTGTGTGTCTCCCTCAGTGTGTATGTGCCCACCCAGTGTGTGTATCCCCAATGTGTGTATGTGTGTGCCTAGTGTGTGTCTCCCCTAGTATGTGTGCATGTGTCCAGTGTGTCTCCCCCAGTGTGTGTGTGCCCCCAGTGTCTGTGCATGTTAGCCCAGTGGGTGTGTTTGTCCCTACTGTGTGTCTGCCTCTAGTGTATGTGCACATGCCCAGTGTGTCTCCCCAATGTGTGTGTGTCGTATGTCCCCATGTGTGTGTGCACCCCAGTGTGTATGTGTGTCTGCCTTCAGTGTGTGTGCACATGCCCAGTGTGTCTGTGTGCCCAGTGTGTCTCCCCCAATGTGTGTGTGCCCTCAGTGTGTGCATGTGAGCCCAGTGGGTGCATTTGCCCCCAGTGTGTGTCAGTCTCCAGTGTATGGGCACGTGCCCAGTGTGGGTGGGTGTGCCCAGTGTGTCTCCCCCAGTGTATGTGTGAGTATGTTTGTGTGCACGCATGCCCGGTATGTCTCACACAGTTAGGTTTGGAGTCTCCAGGAATTAAAGGTTAATCTTTAAATAAAGCTTATGTCATGTGATGAAGCCTCCAGGAATATGTCCAACTAAAATTGGCAACCCTATCCTGAGTGTGTGTGTGTGTCCCCAGTGTATCACCCTTAGTGTGTGTGTGTGTGGGGCAGTGTGCATGCATACCCAGTGATGTGTCTTCCCCCAGTGTGTGTGTGCCCTGTGGGTGCACCCGCAATGTCTAGCTGGCAGGCGGTATCAAGTGAAGTGCCCCGAGAGTCAGTCCTGGAGCCAGTTTTGTTCAATATCTTCACTGATGATCTGGAGCAGGGGTGGCCAACCTGTGGCTCTGGAGCCAACTGGGGCTCTTCAGAAGTTAATATGTGGCTCCTTGTACAGGCACCGACTCTGGGGCTGGAGCTACAGGCGCATGTGCCGGGGATGCTCACTGCTCAACCCCTGGCTCTGCCACTAGACACTGCCCCCACTCTACCGCTTCCTGCCCCCTCCTCTGCCAAGCCCTCGCTCCTCCCCATCCCAAGCCTTCTGCACACCACAAAACAGCTGATCAGGAGGTGCAGGGAGGGAGGGGGAGGCACTGATGGCAGGACTGCCAGTGGGCAGGAGGCGCTGGGACCGGGGTGGGAAGTTGATGATGGTGGGAGGCTGCTAACATATTACAGTGACTCTTTGACAATGTACATTGGTAAATTCGGCTTCTTCTCAGGCTCGGGTTGGCCACCCCTGACATGGAGGATGGCATGGACTGCACCCTCAGCAAGTTTGTGGAAGACACTAAACTGGGAGGAGCAGTAGATACGCTGGAGGGTAGGGATAGGATACAGAGGGACCTAGAGAAATTAGAGGATTGGGCCAAAAGAAATCTGATGAGGTTCAACAAGGACTAGTGCAGAGTCCTGCACTTAGGACAGAAGAATCTCATGCACTGCTACAGACTAGGGACAAAATGGTTAGGCAGCAGTTCTGCAGAAAAGGACCTAGGGGTTACAGTAGATGAGAAGCTAGACATGCGTCAACAGTGTGCCCTTGTTGCCAAGAAGGCTAACAGCATATGGTACTGTATAAGTAGGGGCATTGCCAGCAGATGGAGGGATGTGATTGTTCCCCTCTATTCAGCATTGGTGGGGCCTCATCTGGAGTACTGTGTCCAGTTTTGGGGCCCCCACACTACAAGAAGGATGTGGAAAAATTGGAAAGAGTCCAGCAGAGGGCAACAAAAATGATTAGGGGCCTGGAGCACATGAGTTATGAGGAGAGACTGAGAGAACTGGGCTTGTTTAGTCTGCAGAAGAGAAGAATGAGGTGGGATTTGATAGCTGCTTTCAACTATCTGAATGGGGATTCCAGAGAGGATGGATCTAGACTGTTCTCAGTGATACCAGATGACAGAACAAGGAATAATGGTCTCAAGTTGCTGTGGGGGTGATTTAGGTTGGATATTAGGAGAAACTTTTTCACTAAAGGGTGATGAAGCACTGGAATGGGTTACCTAGGGAGGTGGTAGAATCTTCTTCCTTAGAGGTTTTCAAGGCCTGGCTTGACAAAGCCCTGGTTGGGACGATTTAGTTGGGGATTGGTCCTGCTTTGAGCAGGGAGTTGGACTAGATACCTCATGAGGTCTCTTCTAACCCTGATAGTCTATGATTCTATGAATGTGTGAGTGCCCAGTGTGCATCTCCCCAGTTTATGTGTGGGTGTGTCTGCTCCCACTATGTGTGTCCCCCCAATGCATATGCATGTCTTTGCCCCCAGTGTGTGTATATGCGCACTGTATGTATGTGTGTGTGTGTGTGTGTGTGTGTGTGTGTCTGACCCCAGTGAGTGTTTGCATGCCCCCACTGGGTGGGTGGGTGTCTGCCCCCAGTGTGTCTATGTGTCCCAGTGTGTATGTATCCACAATGTGTATGCATGTGCCCAGGATATTTGTGAGTGTGCGTCCGCTCTCAGTGTGTGTGTCTAACTCCAGTGTGTGTGTGTCTACCCAGTGTGGGGGGGGCTTCTCCCTGGGGTACAGCCTGGGACCAAGAGCCACTCATGAATCACACAGAGAAAGGCACCAGCTAAATCCCCCCAGTTCCCAGCACTGTACCTCGGAAATATACTGTCTTGCATTGCTCAAGATGGGCAGTACAAATTTATTAATTGGTTCACCACTTCAGCAATGGAAAGTGGACATACACCAGCCTTTGCCAACCTGAGCAGATTTGCCACACACTTCATATAAATTCACTGGTAAAGATAAACAATTAAATGCCTTTATTGACTATAAAAGGTAGATTTTAAGTGATATTAAGTGACAGGTAAAAAGTCAAAATGGTTACCGAAATAAAATAAAATATAATCACACAGTCTAAACTCTCAACCCTTTTAGACTGGGCAACATCTAGATTAATCCCACTGGATATTGCAGTCCTTAATATACAGGTTTGTTCCTTAAACCTGGGCCAGTCTCTTCTGTTGGAGTCTTGTCTTCTTCATGGGGCATGGCTACACATGCAGATGTAGGGCTATTTGGGTTAAACCAGCCTTTGGAGAGTGCATTTGAAAAAGCACCACAGTCTGTCCACACTGACAGCTGCAAGCGTACTGGTGTGGTCACATTTGCAGCACTTGAAGCGGCATTGGGAGTGGTGCATTATGGGCAGCTATCCCACAAAGCACCTTTTCCCATTCTGGCGCTGTGGCTTGTGGGAAGGGGGCATGAGATGTGGGGCATTCTGGGTCCTGTTCCAACGCCCCGTGATGCATCTCTTTGCATCCCAGCAGTCCCTGTGATTCCATCCACATTTGGCACCATCTTTCAATGGTTTTTGTGCAGCGCGCTCTGTCTTCCCTTTCGGTCTTGGAGCTCGAACTACTGAGGAATATGCTGACGAGTCTTGCCAGCACATGACGTTTGGCAGTCGAGTTACCCCTTAAAATCCAAACTGACACTGAGGACTCCAACAATGATATCGACTCAAGTAACGCAAATGACACGAGATTGCTTGTCTCATTCACAGACGTGCTCTCCACCATGGAATGCCGCTTTTGGGTTCGGGAAACAAGCACTGAGCGGTGGGATCGCATCGTCATGCAAGTCTGGGATGATGAGCAGTGGCTGCAGAACTTTCAGAGGAAAAAAGCCACTTTCATGGGCCTGTGTGATGAGCTCGCCCCCGCTCTGCAGTGCAAGGACACGAGATTGAGAGCTGCTCTACCAGTGGGGAAGCGGGTGGCTATTGCAATCTGGAAGCTGGCAACTCCAGACAGCTACCGAATGGTCGCTAATCAGTTTGGAGTGGGAAAGTCGACCACTGGAATCATGTTGATGCAAGTTTGCAGAGCCATTAATTGCATCTTGTTCAGAAGAACTATGACTCTTGGTAATGTGGATGACATTGTGGGTGGTTTTTCATGAATGGACTTCACTAACTGGGGAGGGGCGATAGATGGGATGCAATATTCCTATTCTGGTACCAGACTACCTAGCCTCCGAGTATGTTAATCGGAAGGGGTATTTCTCTGTGGTTCTCTTGGCGCTTGTGGATCACTGTGAGTGTTTCATCGACATTAATGCTGGCTGGCCCAGAAAGGTGCATGACACCCGCATCTTTCGGAACACGGGCCTGTTCAGGAAGTTGCAAACCGGGACTTTTTTTCCAGACCAGAAGATCATTGTAGGGGAAGTTGAAATGCCTATTGTGATCCTTGGAGACCCCGCTTACCCTTTAATGCTGTGGCTCATGAAACCCTTCACAGGGAGCCTTGACAGCAGCAAGAAGCGGTTCAACAACAGGCTGAGCTGGTGCAGAATGACTGGAGTGTGCTTTTGGCCCGTAGCGGGGCAATCACCCTGCTCCAGCACTGAAAGGGTTAAAAGCCAGTCCTTGGAGAGGGCTGGGGCTGAGAGCCAATAAGAAAAGGCTGATTGGGGAAGCAGCCATGGCTGGGGCCATGCCACAATTAGGAGACAGCTGGCCCTATAAAATGGCTGTTAACCAGCAGCTGGGTCAATCTCTCTCTAGCTGTGGAGGGAGAAGGACCTGGCTGTCTGGGAGAAAAGGGTATCTGAAGCAGAGCAGTGCTGGGGAAGGGCAAAGGGAGCTGGGGAGCTCCAGCCTGGTAAACTCCCAGGCTGCAGGCCTTGCTAAAGGCCAGGAAAGGTACTGGGGCTACCAAGGGGTAGCCTGGAAATAGACAAAGGCAGTAGGTCCTACCCCATTGCCAATGATTCCTGGCCAGTACAGACTGCAGTTTGCCTCAGTGGGTGGGTGCTAGATGATGACTAGCCACTGAGGTCAGTAGCCACTGAGACAAGGTGAGATTAGAGGGTTGGGGGTTCCCCGGGAGAGGAGACCCAGAGTGTGGGGGGTACTGCTGGGGCAGAACCCCAGGGCAAAGGGCACCCGAGTCTGGGAGGGACACAGGGGCCAATGGCAGGCGAGACATGGCCACCAGGAGGCACTTTGAGGTTGGAGAGCTAATTCCCAGGATGACCAGCAGGCGGCTCCTTGCCGGTGAATCTCGACCTCGCTACATGGCCGTTTAAAGGGCCGCTGGCGCTCTCTGGATGGGAAGCTGGACTTGGCCGATGACAGCATCCCCGCAATTATATCCGAATGCTGTACCCTCCATAGTATTTGTGAAGGGAAGGTATGAAACTTGGAGGTTCAACACCTGGAGGCTGAATTTGAACAGCCAGAGAGCAGAGCTATTAGAGGATCCCAGCATGGGGCTTCAAGGATTAGGGATGCCTTGAGGGAGCAATTTGAGGCTGAAAGCCACCGGTAATGTCTGGTGCCCTGCACAGTAGTGACGTGCAGTGGTTCCAATGTTAGTATGAATCTGTGTTTGCTACATTGACTTGCAGTGCCTGTTTCTCTCCTAGGCTAAGGTAACTTTTACTGTATGCACTGATAAAGTATGTTTTCAAAGCCAAAAAATCCATTTATTGAAAAGAAAATTCATTTACTAAAAAAATACACAACTGCTTGGGATACAGAAAGGGCAAAGGGGGTGGAGTGGGGAACGGTTCACTCACAGACTTGCGTATGTCCTGTTATCATACTCTGGAATCCTGTCTGGAGTGCAGTGCACTGAGTGCTGAACTTCAGGATGACTATCAGGCATCGTGATGGGGGTTGAGTGCATTGGATAAAGGTCATAGTTTTCATTGTTGGGTGGTGAAGCTACAGGTGTGGGAGGTAGCTGGGGGTGGTAAGAACCCAGATTTTGGGGAAAGTGGGTTGGAGGTGACATGGGGGAAAAAGGGAAAGAGTTTTGGGACAGGGCTGTGGGGTGAGCACGGTAGTGTTCCACCTGCATGGCAACAAGCACTTGGATAGAGTCCAATTGGCACTTCATTATGCTGATCAGCTGATCCATGCTTTGCTGCCAGAGCACCATGTTTTGCTGCCGGCGATCCTCACTCTTCTGGCAGATCCTCCTTTCACTCTCCCTCCACTCCTGTGCCTTTGGATTCTTGTTTAGAGATTGCTGCATCACTCATGCAGCATGTCTTCTTTGCTTTTACGCACCTCTTCCTGAGTCTTCACAGTCTCTTGGCTGGTGATAAGACAGACACCGAGATCTCAAAGTTGCATCTGTAAAGGCAAAATGCAACACTTAACAGAGGCAGTATTGTTCACGGCAGACAGAACAACGATTCCCCTGCACTTAAGGAGGGCAAGTACAGTCTACACAATAGCATCATTTGCTCATCCCAAGGCGAGCGCACATAACTCACGGAACTCCAAAAATGGTAAGCACAGGGGCAAGGGGGACTGATTCTTTCATGGCTGTATGGTTCTCTGGATTTCTGTGCTTTGGGGAGAGCCAACAACTGCTGGGGCCACCTACACTGAACACTGTCCCAACACTTTCCAAAGGAGTTTGTCCTGGAAGATATCTCGCTGCTGAGGGTGACCGGGGAAGCAAGGGAAGGTCTTCTATTACAATGCGGCTTCCATCCTGGCCCATATGTAGCTTGCCTGTGCGCAACAATGGTCCCCCACATCCCTCACAGCACATTGGTGCTGACATATTAGCCTGACTGGGACAAGGACTAGGGTGGGTCTCCCAATAAACCTGCCCAAGCGCATTTGTTCAAGTTCTGGATGAGACCTTTGAAGAAATCACTGAGGCCAGTTACTGTGATGTGATAGAGCCCATCAACGCCCTATTCCACATCTACGCATGCAGGCAGCCCAAACCCTCCTTGCCCCAAGAGCCTGCACTGAAAAACTTCCTTCCCCCAAAAAAGCTGCTTACCTTGTGTTTGTCCTTCCCCAAGCACCGGCCGCTGCGACTGGCTACCTTCCTCTTGGCTTGAGAAGAGCGCCTGGCTGCATGCCTCGAGGACTGGGCATACTGCTAATACTGCTATTGCTCAGCCCTTGCCTGAGGGCTTGAGCACCTGACTCCTCATTGCCCTGCCCTGACCTAGGGCCTGGGCATACTGTGTTTCTGCTCTCACAAGGGCCGCTGAGGAAGACTCCCACAGCTGAACTAATTCCCCCCAAGACCTCTTTCTATGTAGTGAGGCAGTGTGTTTCCCCGCCACCCCGGAGAGAGACAAGCCTCTGCTAACCTCTCTACACACTCCCATATCACAAACCCACCACTAGCTTTTGCAGTAATTGGCAAACTTAGCAGGCAAGTGAATTGCTGCTTGGGCTGTGGAGTAGGGTTACCATATTTCAACATTCAAAAAAGAGGACACAGGGCGGGGTCCACCCGAGCCCTGCCCTACCCCTACCCCTGCCCTAGCCCCACCCCTGCCACTTCCCGCCTCCCTCAGAATCCCAACCCTCCCCCCGGCTCCTTGTCCCCTGACTGCCCCCTCCTGGGACCCTTGCCCCTAGCCACCCCCCAGGACCACACCCCCTATCTAAGCCTCCCTGCTCCTTGTCCTCTGACTGCCCCCTCCTGGGACCCCCCGAGCCTAAGTGCCCCCCTAGGACTCTATTTCCTGTCCCGTGACTGCCCCAACCCTTATCCACACACACCCCCAGACAGACCCCCAGGACTCCCACACCCTATCCAACCACTCCCTGCCCCCGATAGACCCTCCCTCCAGAACCCTCGATCCATCCAACCCCCCTATTCCCTGTCCTTTGACTGCCCCATGCAGAAACCCCCTGCCCCTTCTCCAACCCCCCCTCTCCGCTCCCTTACTGTGCAGCTCAAAACAGTGTGTCTGTCTCCCCTCCCTCACAGAGCACTGCTGGAATGCCACGCCGGGCAGCAGGGGAGGAGAATCTCTACAGCTGCCCCCTTACTCGGGCCAGGCTGTGGGAGACCAGGGGACGGGAGGAGTTCAGCCTCTAGAGCTGCCGTAGGCCGATGCAAATGCCAGATCGGAGAATGCAGCAGGGGAGGGAAGGAGGAGGAGCTGCTCTCCCTGCCGGAGTGGCTGAATCCAGTGGTGTCTCTCAGCCACGCCGCGCCGCGCCGCGCTCTGCACGGGGAGGGGAGGGAAATCCAGTTTCCGCCCAGACACTATTTATAGCTCAAAAAGCCGGACACGTCCAGGAGAATGCAGACGTATGGTAACCCTACTGTGGCGTGTGAATGATTCCTGTCACCCCTAAAGGAAGTTCCCCTGCAATGAGGCCTGCTGGCAGGGCAATGTGTCTGAGCAGTGTGCCCTGCGGCTGCCTTGTAGATAGAGGATTCCATTCATTAGGGTCTTCAACGAGATGCCTTTCACCAACATTAAATTCACATGCCATTTGTTTTATACTTCAGTAAACGTCATGCAAATTATCTCCAAAGATGCAAATTAACAGATTAAAGAATTTGCATAAAATGTTTGGGCAACAGGAAGCTGGTGGCCATGCTCTTTTCCTAAGGCCAGTGTGCAAACCATAGAAGCACCTGTCTCCCCACCCCACCAGACTCATATACTGGCTGTATTATGGGGCATGTTTCTGATCATCTTGAAGACACAGGTTCCTTGTTACAGCTTGTTATGCACAACAATCGGAGTCCATCAATAATGCATCTGCCACTGAACAATAAAACCATCCTCCTTCTAGTGCTTGCTCTGCTGAGCTCTCCCTGTTTAACTAAGCCTGCACTGTGCAGACCTGGTGTGATTAAAGAGGTAGAGTCTATCAGTTAGTTTCAGTTCTGGGTTACTGACTGTCCTTTGTGGTCCTTGTTCTCCATTGCACTAGATACATACATACACCAAGCTCTGTTTCCTAGGAGACTCTGCAAGAAGGAAGATCATCTTTCCATGCTAACGACAGAGCAAAATGTTAATGGAAATCCATCCAGAAAATATACCATAGAGAAGCAGGAGTTTCTCTCTCACAGGAATAATTGCCAGGAAGTGTTGGGAGCTCTTTAAAGTTGTGGGAATTGGGGGCCCTCCTGACACTTTTAGCAGTGTGCCCTCCCCCACAACATCACCATACAGAGCTGCCTGCTGGGGAGTGGGTGATAGCGGGGTAATACCCACACAGAACCCCCTGCTGGGGAAGGAGATAGTAACAGGGTAACACCTGCACATCCCCTTGCTGTGGGGTGGAGGGGAAAAGGGATGGTAACAGAGTAGCACCCACACAGAGCCTTCTCTTCAAGAAAGTAACACCTGTACGGATCCCCCTGCTGCAGGGAGGCGAGGGGAAGGGGAATGGTAGTAGAGTAACATCTGCACAGAGTCCTCTGTCAGGGAGGGAACAGTAACCATAGAACCATAGAATCCTAGAGTATCAGGGTTGGAAGGGACCTCAGGAGGTATCTAACTCAACCCCTTGTTCAAAGCAGAACCAACCCCAACTAAATCATTCCAGCCAGGGCTTTGTCAAGCCTGACCTTGAAAACCTCTAAGGAAGGAGATTTCACCACCTCCCTAGGTAACGCATTCCAGTGCTTCACCATCCTTGTAGTGGGGCAGCCGCCCCACTCCTATGAGAGAGAGGGCCAAGGTAGGACAAAGCAGCCATGCATACTGGCAGTCAATTCAATAAGGACTTATTGGGAGCCAATGAGGGCCAAGGTTAGAGCCAGCCAGTCAGGGCTGGGATAGGCCCTATATAAAGGCTGCCAAGAAGAAGAGCAATCAGTCTGTCCCAGACTTTCTGAGGGGGAAGGCCTGTCTCCTGCTCAGGAGACTAGCACCCTGGACAGAGCAGTACTGGGCAGGCTCAGGGGAGCAGAAGTAAGCACTTCAGCCTGACTCCTGCCAGACTGCGGGTCCTGCCAGAAAACCCCTAGAGGGGGTGAAGGGCCAGAATGGAAGTGGCCTAGGGACAGGAGGGTGAGAGGAGGGCAGGAAGGCTGCTGTTGGAGGGTCCCTGGATTGGGACCCAGAGTAGTGGGTGGGCCTGCCCCCCTGCCTTTGTGCTGCACAGGGCTGTGGAGCAGTGGCTGAAACAGGCTGCAACCTGGCCCCTGATGTAAGGGGCTAGATTTGGGGGTTGGGGCAGGCTGCTGAGGCCAGTGCAAGGACTATGATATTCTTCCACTCTCCCCACCCAGAAGGGGGTGAGAGTGGATGTTGCGGGCACTGCTGGAGGGCAGTGTCCTGAAGAGGACATCACCAAGCCAGAAGAGGAGCAATGCAGGTCCAGACACCAGCAGAGGGTGAGCAATGGATGGGACCAGGGCTGGATTACCCAACAGGCAGACTAAGCACATGCTTAGGGCACCAGCAAAGCAGGGGGCACCAAAAAAATGATTTTTTTTTTAAAAAAACTGATATTTCAAAGAAAGCATCAAAGTAGTAGTCATGGGAAAAATCAAATTTTGTTAGACTTTCTTATGCTCGCCTTCTGCTTACACTTCACCACACACTATTCCCCTATTTTTCTGTTTTCTTTTGATTACTTATCCCCACCTAAACCAGGGGGGCGTCCTACTAATGTAGATCGAAATAATGCGAGGAAAGCCGATCCTGTCATGTATTGCAATAGTTGACTCATACCCTGTTGACTTGAACATGAATTTCTATGGAGAAGTACAGCATTTCCACTGTTATATGCACGCAAAGTTTAATGATACAGGAAAAATGAAATTCAGCCACATTGATCTTAATGACACAATATTGAAAGATGGAATACAATGTGTATTTTCAAATGTAGAGATTACACTACATATTTTTCTGACATTGATGATTACTAACTGTTCTGCAAAATGCTCTTTTATTTTTATTTTTATATTTTTTTAAAAGAATAAAAAACCCTCAGAACAACAATGTGTCAGGACAGACTTGATTCACTTTCCCTATTGGGTATGGAAGTGGACATGCTTTGTCGAGTCAGCTTCAATGAACTTATCCAGAATTTTACAATCAGAAAATCTAGAAGAAGCTATTTTAATTTCAGCATACAAGCAACTTGTGTCATTTCAAAAAATAAAATTTTATTTTATGGTATAGTATTTTTATTTTGAATTACAGGGGGTGGGCACCATAACCTTTTTAGGGGTTAGTCTCTATAGGTCTTAATCTGGCCCTGGATGGGACATCACCACCAGAGGGCGCTCTGGGACTGTTAGAGCTAATTCCCAGACTGAACAGCAGGAGGTGCTGTGGTGGTGAGTTGTACCTCATTACAGCCCTCCTAGTGAAATAGTTTTTCCTAATATCTACCTTAGACTTCCCCCACCTCAATATGAGACCATTGCTCCTTGTTCTGTCATCTGACACCACTGAAAACAGCCTAGCTCCATCCTCTTTGGAACTCCTCTTCAGTAATGAAGTAAGTTACCAAGCAAAGTAAAATAAAAAAATGCAAATCTAAGCCTAATACAATAGGAAACTAGATGTAGGTGAAGCTCACCCTTGGAGATGTTCCAATGAGCTTCTTTGACAGAATAGACTCCTTCCTAGTCTGAGTCCAGCAATCACTCACACCCCTCTAGTTACTGTCCTTTATTCCAGTTTCTTCCAGGCATCTCTTGGGGTTGGAGAGGTTCTCTCCTGAGCCAGTTGAAGACAAAATGGAGGGGTTTCCAGGGCCTTATATAGTCTTTCTCTCGTGCAACATCACACCCACAAGATGGGGTCTCTAGCAACCTGGGCAAGTCATGTGTCTATAAATGATTCAGCTTTTTGCAGTCTGATGCCATTGTTTACATGTTAGTTTGAACGTTCCCAGGAAAGCTCTCAAAGTCTATTGTTAGTTAAGTACCCCCATTACTTGAATAACCCCTTCACACTATGTTGTCCAAATCTGTCTTATGTGCTTCCTACTGCAAACACTTTAAATACAAGCATAGAGCCAATGCTCAAACTTCAGATATAAAGATGATACATGCATAAAAATAGGATGAATATATTCAGTAGACCATAACCTTTGCAGAGAGATGTTACATGGCATATCAAGCATAAAACATATTCCAGTTGTCATATTTACACTCATAAGCATATTTCTATAAAGCATTATAGGATGCAACATCACAGAGTGGTTTAGGTTGAACGTTTGGAAAAACTTTCTAACTGTCAGAGTGATTAAGCAGTGGAATAAATTGCCTAGGGAGGTTTTGGAATCTCCATCATGGGGGATTTTTAAGAGCAGGTTGGACAAACTCCTGTCTGGGATGGTCTAGCTCAGGGGTCTTCAAACTTTTTTCCCCGCAGCCCCTTTCTGCGGAGGGAAAAGTCTGGCGGCCCCTGGGGGGTATGTCCGCTGAAACGCCGCCGCAGAAAGCAGAAGCTTCTGCTTTCCACGATGGTATTTCGGCGGGACCAAAATAGCCCGCCTGGGAGTTCGGCGGTCTCCCGGACGGACTTGGCACCACTGGGGACTTGCGCACCCCCTGGGGTGGGCTCACGCACCTCGGGGGTGTGCGCACCCCAGTTTGAAGACCAGTGGTCTAGATCAGCGGTTCTCAAACTTCTGAGAACTGCGACCCCTTTTCCATTTGTCGGCTGCCGCGGCGGACCCTTATATGTCAGCTGAAAAGCTGCCGAATGAATTACTTCTGCATTCGGTGGCTATTTTCGGTGAACACACCGAGCCCTCCCGAAATAGCTCGGCATGTCCGCCGAAAAGCCGCCGAATGCGGAAGTAATTCATTCAGCAGCTTTTCAGCAGTGCCGGGAGCTTGCGACCCCGCTGGGAGCACTCGGTGACCCTCAGGGGGGTCGTGACCCCCGGTTTGAGAAACCCTGGTCTAGATAATACTTAGTGCTGCCATGAATGCAGGGGACTGGACTAGAGACCTCTTGAGGTCCCTTCCCAGTTCTATGATTCTGTGAATAGGCAGCTGAAACACAGTTGTACCTTCCTTCGCTGCCTAGGACCATGCCATTGCCACCACCAAGAGCCAGTGTTTGGATGAGATCAGCTCGTGGATGTTGGGTTGCCAGGTGTCCCAGTCAAAAACGGAAACTGACAGCATCCAGTCAACTACCCTCGAAGTCTGGTTACATGCAGTAACCAGTCTCTACTGCTGCGGGAGGGAAGAGCTGCTGCTGGAGTCTGAAGGAGCTCTGCTTCCTAGCTGCTGCTGGTCTTCCTGCCCCCCAACGTGAGGGATAGAACTGGCTGGCTCCTAGACCGGGCTCCAAAATAGGTACTGGTGCTGCTCAGGGAGGGGAGCCTGTCTGCCCCCTCCACTCGCCTGTGCCCTGATTTCCCTGCCCCTTGCTTTGGGGACTGACCTTGGCCATGACTCACTGTGCCCTGATTGGGCAGGGTCCGCATCAGCTTCTCCCAGCCTGGCTCTGCAGGAGACAGGTGAGTCCTGTGGGACAATGGGATTGAGAAACCTGCCCCGTATGACACTGTACCTGCCCCCAGGGGCATTGCAAACCATTCCCAAGGCACCCTGTGATAGTTTCCCACAGTGCACTGCTCTCTGTTGATGCAAGAGCTGCTAGAGTGGATGGGCTCTGCTGACACAAGGAGCATAGTGTGGACATGCAACAGAGGTTTAAGTAAAGCGGTTGCTGTATGTCGGCATAACTTTTGTCAACAAAACTCTGTAGCCTACATTATGGCAAACTCCTCACAGGTTCCTATGCTGGATGCTGTGGAAGGGAGAAGTGTTGGGCTGTTCATGCAGACCCAGCACTGTTCCTGCCTGGTGGGAATTCCTCCAGGGGACATTGCAACCCCTGCACCCCCCGGAGAAGAGAAGAGAAGAGGAGCTGCATCAAAGGCTGGACTCTGGCCCAGAAAGCTGAAGGACTGTGGACAGCGACATTGATTTCAGGAGTAAGACTGGAGATCTATGATTTCTTCCTGGTTCTGAGGGAAAGCCACTTTACCCCACTGAGCTTCAGTCACTTCTTTGTAAAATGGGGGATTATCGTTCCCTGCCTCATAAGGGTGTGGTGAGGCCTCCCTAAATAAGATTTGGGAAGTGCACAGTATTGCTAGGCCAGGCAGTGAGGGTGATGCAAGGGTGAGAAGTGCCATGGAAATGTCAGAGGTGAGTTCCAGTACAGCCTCACAACTCACAGCCCAGGGTCCCATCTCCCATACAAATGAGCCATGCAGTCTTGAAGGAACACTAGGTCAGTGTCTCTACACCAGAGGTGGGCAAACTACAGCCCGTGGGACACATCTAGCCTGTGGGACTGTCCTGCTTGGCCCTTGAGCTCCTGGCCAGGGAAGCTAGCCCCTGGCCCCTCCGCCGCTGTCCCCTGCCTGCAGCCTCAGCTCGCCCTGCTGCCAGCGCTCTCGACGGTGGGAGCTCGCAGCCCTGCCAGGCAATGTGGTGGCATGGCTCGCTTTGGTGGGGTGGCGCAGCTGCCAGTCCTACTGCTCTGAGCAGCATGGTAAGGAGCAGGAAGGGGGGGTTGGATAAGGGGCAAGGAGTCCAGGGGGGCAGTCAGTGGACAGGGAGTAGGGGGAGTTGGATAAGTATGAGAGTTCTGAGGGCTGGGCAGGGGCAGGGGTCTGGATAGGGGTTGGGGCAGTCAAGGGATAGGGAGGAGGAGGAGGAGGAGTTGGAACCTGGAGGGGTGAGGGGTCCTGGGACATAGTAGTCAGGCAACAAGGAGCTGGGGGAGGGTTAGATGGGTCAGAGGTTCTGAGTGGGGCAGTCAGGGGATGGGAAGTGGGAGGGCGTGGACAGGGGCTAGGCCCAGCCTTTCCTACCTGACCCTCCATACAGTTTCAGAACCCCAATATGGCCCTCAGGCCAAAAGGTTTGCCCACCCCTGCTCTACAGTACACGGTTACAGAACTTTTCACGCAGAGTAACTTTGTAGGTTCCAGTACAATAGGGTTTGCACCATGTGGAGTACAGTGCAGTTTGTAGTGTAAGGGGGAGGTTGCAGTGCACCATGCTGGGTAACCCTGTATCTTGAAGTCTAATAGGGTTTGCACAATGTGGAGTAACACAGCCGCTTAGGTCTAATGGGATTTTACCATGCAGGGTAAGACAGCAGCTTATAGTGTAATGGGGTTTGCACAACATGGGGTACCATTGCAGCTTACAGTTTAATAAAGTTTGGACTGCATTTTTTGGCGGGGGGGAGGGTAACATTGTGTCTTACACCAGGGGTCCCCAAACTACAGCCCGGGGGCCGGATCCAGCTCGCGGCATCAATTTGTCCAGGCCCTGGGCCCCAGCTGAGCAGGCATACGGAGAAGCTGCCGCTACCCGCCCGCGGGCGAGCTGCTGCAGGTGGCCCCATGTGCAGAGGGGTGAGTGCCCCTGTGGTGTGGCTGGAGGACCAAAGGGGGGGGGGGCCCCACCAGAGGCCGGAGGAGCAAAGGGGGGGCGCAGCAGTGGCCCATGAAGCCCCGTAAAAAATCTAATATGGCCCTGATCTCGAGAAGTTTGGAGACCCCTGCCTTACACTGTAAAGGGGTTTGCACCGGGCAAAGGTTAACAGGGCTGATGCTTCCAATGTAGCAGGGTTTGCACCGGATGGTGCGTGACACCACACCTTAGAGTGCGTACCCCCGTGGGAGAGGGGGTAACAGTAACACTACAGTGCACAGTGTTTGCCCACATGGGGGGGGTGCTCCTTCCGCGGGATCGGATCTGCGGGGGGGGGGGTAACACAGCAGCCCCGCGCGCGGTTACAGCACGAGGGAATCGCACCGCACAGGATAACAATGCACCCCCCGCGCCCCGCACAGCCGCGGAGGATTTGCACGCCCCGCAGTCACGCGGTGCCTGACAGCAGAGCGGGGGTCGGGCCCCGCAGCTTGCAGAGGACGCGGGTTTCCCGCCACACACCGGCCAGCGCGCTCATTTCGCCCCCGCGCGCCCCGCAGCTCTTGCGCGGCCCCCGCCCCCGGGTCCGAGCGACCCCGCGCCACGCGGGGCAGAGGCCGCACTGGAAATCCGGGGAGGGAGGGGCGGGCGCAGCCTCCAGGGCTGGGGGGGGCTGTTGCTGGGCAACAGGAGAGGGTTCCGTTGCTGGGTAACGAAGGGCGGGGTCTGCGCGGGGTCACGTCAGCAGCGCGCGCCGGAGCCTGGAGCTGGCGGTTGGCCCTGCCGAGCCGCCGCGGGTCCGCTGCTGCCCCTCCCCCCACCCCACCCTCCCCGCGTCGCGCGGGATCGGGCCCCGCCGCGGCCTCCCCTCAGCCGCGCCGCCATGGCCCCCAGGGACGTCATGACCAACTCGCACGCCCAGTCCATCCTGAACGCCATGAACGCGCTGCGGAGGAGCCGCACGCTCTGCGACGTGACCCTGCGCGTGGAGCAGCAGGACTTCGCCGCGCACCGCATCGTGCTGGCGGCCTGCAGCGACTACTTCTGCGCCATGTTCACCAGCGAGGTAGGGCGGGAGCCCCCGGCGCCTCGCCTCGCCTCGCCTCAGGGCGGCTCGCCCTCGATGGGGGGCGGGCGCGGCGAAGAGCGGGGGTCGGGGCCCAGCACAGGGCCGGGGCAGAGCCAAGAGCCTCGCGCCGAGCCCGGCCGCCGGACCCGGCTCCGCTTCGGAGCGTTTGCCGCTGGTTTACACCAGCGGCACCGCGCCGAAAGCGGACCGTGTTCGCTGAGCCGCGGTTCGCCGTTTGGTTCGGGGTTCGCTGTCAGGCGCTGGCCGTGACTTGGCTCAGACTAAGGCAAAGGGCAGAGAACGGGAAGGGGGCAGGGAGGGATTGCGGGGCTGGGTTTGTCTCTCGTCCCCTCTCACCGGAGAAGAGCGTTTCCTTTTTCGAGTCGCCTTCCAGTGGGTCTGGAGGGGGCAGGCTGAGGCAAACTGAGAGTCTGTCTCCCTGCAGTGCCTGTAGCCCTTTCTGGGGACACCACGTCTCCCCAGAGCTTAGCAGAAGATGTAAACAGAGATAAGCCTTTGCCTTATGTTTCCTCATTTTCATGATTTTCAATTTGACATTGTCCTTCGCCAACCTTGGCTGGCTTTCATGCACTGACTGACTGTGTAGATGAATATGTGAGTTAAAAAAATGGGAGTGAACTTATTTCTGGATAATGTGTACACTTCACTTTGCTGGAGATTGAAGCTCTGTGTCCACTAATAGTCACAACATGGGCAGCAAGCAATGCAAACTTCCCCGTACACCAGCTGCTAACTCGGTGCAATTTAGCCCTTATCAGAGGGACCACATCTAGCAGTAGCACAGTCAGTCGTTGGGATCTCTGCCGAGACTGCCAATAAGGGCCAATGGCAGTAGTGATCAGTGTGCATTAGGAATTAGGTTGAGACCATTTCTCCTTGACCCCCACAACACACCTTTCAATATCCATGGGTCCAACGCATGCATATCACAACATCTAGTGTACCTCATCTACAGGTACACTCATTTGTACTAAGGGTATGTCTGTACTGCAGGTAAAAACCCGTAGCTGGCCTGTTCCAGCTGATTTGATTTCATGAGCCTCGGGGTAAGGGGCTGTTTAATTGCAGTATAAACGTTTAGGCTGGAGCCCAGCCTCTAGGACGGTGGTTCTCAAAGTGGAGGTTGCTGCCCGATTCCAGGGGCGTTGTGAGGTCTTTTTGCCACCAAACTGCTGCCGCATTGATTAGCTCCTCATTTGACAGGTGTTTGGCAGACATGCCATGTGTTACGGGGAGTTCTCCGAAAAGCCTCCGAATTGATTACTTCTGCATTCAGTGGCTTTTCGGTGGACATTGTAAAACGCATGTCACGTTCTCCAAAAAGCCGCTGAATGCAGAAGTAATCAATTCGGCGGCATTTTGGCGGACATACAAGGGTCGTGCCGAGACACTGTGGAGCAAAAAAGGGGTTGCAGTTCAGGGGAGTTTGAGAAGCGCTGCTCTAGGAGGACCTTGTGAGGTGGGAGGGTCCCAGAGCTTGGGCTGAAATCCATGCTGGACCATATACAGTTAAACTGCATCTTAGTCTAAGGCCTATGAGCCCAAGTCAGCTGATATGGGTGAGCTGCAATTGTCTAATTACAGTGTAGACATATCCTAAGTTCCCCAATAACTATTTGGGTGAAACAAAACAATCAAACTCTCAAATGAACTCTCTCAGGGCAGGTTGACACTTAAAATGCTGCATCATGCAGCTTTGCTGCTCTAGCAGTTAAGTGAAGACATTTCTATGCTGACAGGAGAGCTGCTCCCATCACTGTAGTTAATCCACCTCTGTGAGGCAGTAGCTATGTTGATGGGAGAAGCTCTTCTGCCGACATAGTGCTGTCTACATCAGGGATTAAGCGCTTGGCTACACTTGCAGCTGTAGAGCGCTTTGGGTTAAACCAGCCTTTGGAGAGCGCTCTAGGGAAAGTGCTCCATTCTGTCCATACTGTCAGCTGCAGGTGCTCTGGCATGGCCACATTTGCGGCACTTGAAGTGGCATTGGGAGCAGTGCATTATGGGCAGCTATCCCAGTGTTCAGGTGGCTGCAAGTTGCTTTTCAAATGAGGCAGGTGGGGTGGAGTGTGTTGTGTGTATGTGGAGGGAGACAGTGAGCAGATTTTTGGAGTGCTGAGAGTGTGTCAGCACCCTATCTTGTAAATTCAGATCCCCCTAACCCTCCTGCCTCTCTCACTCACTCATTCGGTAAACTAGTCTTTCGGTAAGTTAGTCTTTAAGGTGCCACAGGACTCTTTGTCACTTCTGCAATTCCAGACTAACACGGCTACCCCTCTGATTCGGTAAACGTTTGCTTTGTTGATTTGTCCCTTTGCAGATAAGCTGCCGGCTGTCTGAAACGAAGCTCTGAACAGGCCATTCTGTATTCTTCTGGCTGAGTTCAAAACAAAGGGAAGAGAGACCACTTGACTTAAGGAGATTAGGGAGTGTTTCTGGAGGTCAATCAAAGTGCAGTAATATTACTTCCCATTTACACTGAAGCTGCAGCATCTCACCCAATACGCAACAGCTGTTAATTCTCTTGCAAGGTGGAGTACTAGGAGCACTCCAGCCAGGGAGTCAGAGCGCTCTACGTGCCTTACCAGTGTGGAGAGGTAGTAAGGGAGAGCGCTCTGAGAGGCTTTATTGTGGTATAAAGTGCCAGAGTAGCCAAGCTCTAAGTCAGTATAACTACGTTGCTCAGGGGTTTGGATTTTTTGTAGTTATACCAGTATGAGTCTGTAGTGTAGACCTGGCCACAGAAAAATGAGAAAATAAAAATACCATATTACTCATGGGTGGACATTTCACAAAATAATCATTCCATACCTAACCTCTCAGAAGAAACCTGCACAACATCTTCAAAAGATGATCCTGGGAGCTTACATTCATAATTTTGCTAGGTACTAAAAATCATGAACTCAAAAAGACGTTGGATTTATAGCTCATTACAACAATCTGTAATCCACTAACCCTCTTTTGTCTAACCACTGTGAGGTGTTAACTGTTCACTTCACCTTGAATGGTCTCTTGCAACATGTTGACTCCTTTCCTTAACAAAGTGTTCCATCTTGACACTTGAATACCTTCTCCAGACCTGAAGAAGAGCTCTGGGTAAGCTTGAAAGCTTATCTTCTTTCACTGACAGAATTTGATCCAATAAAACATACTACCTCACCCACCTTTGTCTCTAATACCAAATAGAATCACAGGCCATGCTTCTGTCTAGTTTTCTTCCTCTCCCTGACTTTAAACATTTTAAATCCCTATTTTAACGTTAATTTTTCTCCCTTTCTGTTTTACAGGAGGAGGTGAAGCCACTGATCAGCTGTTGAATCCCTGGCTGTTGACAACACTTTTTCTCTGCCTCTGTGCTGAGTGGAGTGGGGAAGCTAAAACAACCCTTCAGTTTTAACTTCAAAGATGTTCCTCGTAAAAACTGAGGGGCGGTTTCAGCGTTTCCTACTTCCTGGTTTTGCACTGGGACTTCTGTCTCTGAGGAGTCTATCACAACATCCAAGGATGCTTTAAGAGCTGATCACTGGGTCTAATACTGAAAAGCCCGGATGGCTTCAATGATTAGCAAAAGTCCTCTCTAGAAACTGTTTTGTCTGGTATAAACAACACATAGAAACATCCTTCTTGTTTTGAAAATAAATTACTTCAGAGTCTGTTCAGGTTTTTATATGAGCATCATCACTACAGTATGAGCACTTTCCAATAGTGCATTAAGCCATAGGATTAGCATCTGTCATGTTTCTTTTTTCTCTTCAAGATGAAATTATTATTAATTTGGGGTTTTTAATCATTTAATGTGTCCTGTGTGTCTATATCAGCAAGGTGGAAGAAAGCTTCGCAGTCAGAGCAGAAGCTAGTGATGCTAGTGGTTCGTTATTCTTGGGTTGCCCTAAGAAAGTCCCGTCTCCTGCTCAGGATGAGCAGTACTCCTGCGGGACAGCAGCGTTGTGCCTGAGGAATGGAGCTGCCTGCAGTCCTTGTCCAGGAGCCTTAAGTGATCTTTTAGGTATCCTAGGCCCAAACCGTTGATGTTGCTAAAGGTCTTATAACTCCTTGAACCTTTTCTAATAGCACTAAACCATACTGAGATGTGCTTTCCTGGGTCTTCCTAATGCATTCAGGAAACCACATGGGTTTGTGGTTTATTGCCTGAATTAGAATAGTAAAAATTCTAATCTTGGTCCCTTGCCACTCTAATTGGTGCTGGATGAGCAGAACTAAGTGAATGTACTTGATAGTAAATATGAGGTAAATGACCTTAAATGTTTCCAAGATGTAGAGCTACATTAGGTCATTTAGCAGCACTACATTTATACTGAAGAAAAATTTACCAAATCTCATTCCATTCTCTTAGCAATTGTCTGAATATCATTTGCTGTGCTTGTGTGTGTAGACAATAACTGAATCCAGTATGTGTTCAGTATTATTAAGTTTGTTCTTGGTCATTTTTTTTAAATGGTGATAGTGGAAAAATGATGGTGGGGTCCCCTCAATCACCCAGTCTAACTTCAGACTATCCATATGTTGATCAATGAAGATGAGACTTTCATCCTAGATGCATGCACTCTGATTTCATATCATTGTTTGCTGTCTGGGCTGGTGAATGGAGGCTAAGACAGAACATTCTCAAGAAATAAATTATTCCAGAATAATGCAGATTTATAAAGCAAGGCCAGCTCCTCACACTAAATGTCTTAAGGGTCTTCATTCAACAGGGCATCGAGGCAGAAACAATCGTGGTGATGCAGTAGCTTATAATCTCTCTTATGGAAGGTCAATTTTAAATGTTTTTGTGGGTATTGAAAGAGCCAAAATGAAGCAGAGTTTGGGTGTCCTTGAATAAAAATCCCACCTCATAACCACATAGACAGGCAGTATAGTTCATGCAAATTGTAAGGTATTGAATTACTGCTACTGTGTTATGAAATGATAGTTTATTGCTACCTTCTCTTGATTAAAGTTGCTAATGAGTATTGCTGCAGTTGTGCAGAGAAGGACCTGGGGATTACAGTGGACGAGAAGCTGAATGTGAATCAGCAGTGTGCCCTTCTTGTCAAGAAGGCCAATGGCATATTGGGCTGTATTAGTAGGAGCATTGCCAGAAGATAGAGGGAAGTGATTATTCCCCTCTATTAGGCATTGGTGAGGCCACATCTAGAGTATTGCGTCCAGTTTTGTCACCCCCACTACAGAAGGGATGTGGAGAAATTGGAGAGAGTCCAGTGGAGGTCAACGAAAGTGATTGTGGGCCTGGGGCACGTGACTTGTGAGGAGATGCTGAGGGAACTGTGGTTATTTAGGCTGCAGAAGAGAAGAGTGAGGGGGGATTTGATAGCTAGGCTGTTCTCAGTAATGGCAGATGACAGAACAAAAATTAAAGGTCTCAAGTTGCAGTGCGGGGAGGTCTAGACTGGATATTAGGAAATGCTGTTTCACTAGGAGGGTGGTAAAGCACTGGAATGGGTTACCTAGGGAGGTGGTAGAGTCTCCATCCTTAGAAGTTTTTAAGGCTCGGCTTGACAGCCCTGGCTGGGATGATTTAGTTGGCATTGGTCCTGCTTTAAGCAGGAGATTGTACTAGATACCTCCTGAGGTTTCTTCCAATACTAATATTATATATTGCACCCTCATTCTGCTTTCTGCATCACTTTTGACTCCCATTCCCCTCTTTTCTACTGTAAAGTGCATCCCAGTAACCCATGGCACTGGCTCAGGCTGTTTCCTCCACTCCTGCATTGCCTGCACTTTCATGGGCAGTCCCAGGACTGCACTGATTTCCTCCACTACTGGATTATTTTCTTCTCCTTCAACTCTGGCAGTTCCATGGCCAAGTAACAATCCTTCCTCGCTGAATCCTTATCCATAACCCTTTAATCTCTTCTTTGAGTAGAGAAGCTCAAGTGCTTTTCTCCGAATCATACGTGTCTAGTGCTGGCACTGCCATCTTTAGCCATATACAGGCCTCAGGAAAAAAATCTGCTTCACAAGTCACATCCTGAAGACCTCACTAAAGGCCTGTGCATACTGACAGGAGATCCTCAACAGCTTACAGGGGCAGGCTTTGTGGTTCTGCATGATAGCCAATTATCCAAGAGTCATTAGAAACAGAGTCTGCAGAGTCAGATTTACAGTAGAGAATGAAACCAATTGTAAACTTATTCTCTGTAAAGCAATATTTCAGTATTTCACCTGCACATACATAAGTACTGTAGCTTCTCGGAAATTAATATGTCCATAGTTGATGGATCCTTTAAAGCACCTAGAAAGAATATTTGATCCAAAATGACACATTTTACAAAATAACCAAAGGAACATGAAAGGTTGGCATTGCTAAGTGGGCCAGAATTAAGGTTGATTGGGTACCTTAACTGTGCATTTCTCTCTTTTCATATGTTTTTCATGTAAGCTTAACCTTGGCTCTGAAATTCCTGGCTTTTTAATGGAACTATGAGTTCATGTAAGGATTTTTATCCTTAAATTACTGATCTGTCTCTTCAATCTTAACTCTAGCTTAATGGAATTTTTTGTGTGGTGTGATTATAAAGACCGGTGTGAGATGGCTGCTCCACACAACCCATAATGTGTCAGTCAGCCAGTCCAAGGTGAAGAGTTGGGGGAACTCTCCTTCCCTCCTCACTTATGCATATCAGGTGACACACATGCTGACTTTTATTTTTTCCGATGGGTGCTCCACCACAAGACCCCACTCTCGCTTGGCCTCTTCCCCCAAGGCACTGCCTTTGCTCCACCTCTTCCTGTGCTGTCCCCTCCCCTAAGGCCACCTGCCTGCTCATTCATCCCTCCTCTCTGCCCCCAAGGTTCCCCTGCCTGTCCACCCACAGGTCCCTTCTCTCTGTCCCCTCCCCAGAGTGCTCACCAAATAGCTGATCAAGAGGCCAGCACCAGGGCGAAACCACTGTAGATAGTGGGTGCTGAGCACTGCTGTATTTTTTTTTCCCCTGGATGCTTGAGCCCTGGACCATCCACGGTGTCTGCATGTCTGCCGGGTAATGTCAGTGAGTCTGCTGTTCATCTTAGGTTAAATACCACCCATTAAGCTTCTGTTTTAAATCTCATCTAGCTTTTTTCAGTTTCCCTGAGGCATCTTTCTACACAAAGACACACTTATGCTGTCTCCACTATATACGTGTGTGTGTGTGTGTGTGTGTACATGCACACACACGCTGGATTCCACAAGGGCATTCCTTTATCTTCATCTTGTCCCTTTTTACATGCCCTGAAAAGGCAGAGTACTCTGAAGGGACAACTGTAAATAGTCATCACTGGGTTTTTGGTCTGACCTCTGGAAAATAAACCATCATCTCCCTTTTAATTTGTAGCTTTCAGAAAAAGATAAACCATATGTGGATATCCAAGGGTTGACAGCCTCTACTATGGAAATCCTGCTGGACTTTGTGTATACAGAAACGGTTCATGTGACAGTAGAAAATGTCCAGGAATTGCTCCCAGCAGCATGTCTTCTTCAGCTGAAAGGTAATTGCAAAGCAATTAACCATGCAGGTTGCACAGTTGATGCTGTTTAGAGCTCTGGAATGTCTGACTTGTAAGTAAAGGAAATATTTTAGAAGGCAGAATAGGCTGCTGGGCTGTTTCCAGACCCAAGTCTTTTTGTCTTGAAAGTGTATAATAGCTCTTTGTCAAAAGTGCTGCTGCATGTAGTCTGTTCTCACTGATAAGAAAGTTTGAGCCTTGTGGAGATATAGTGATAAAAACAAATAATTGTCCCAGGGCATCTCCCACTCTGAGATCTTACAGATTCTCGAGCTGTGTAAGGCTTCCTTTTGAGTCTCTCCTGTATCTGTCAGGTTATTTTAATATGTATAAATAGTGGCCTAAACATACTGTCTGTTGCTTTATTTTTTCTTGGCCCCTGAAAAAATGTTTGCTTATAGAGGCATGTCACGTCTTAGGCGCATTTAACATGTGGGATTTCCGCTTTACGCGGTCGACCAAAACAAAAAAAAAAAAGAGAGGGAAAAATAAAAATATAAAAACTTTCTTTAGTGCGGGCGATTTCGCCCACCGTTGAAGTCAGTGGGGTTTTGGCTATACGCGGATTCCGCTTTATGCGGAAACTGCGGAACAGAACCCTCTCATAAGATGTGACATGCCTGTATGCCCCTTTGCGTGTGCATACTTCTAAACAAGTCTTTGGAGTTGACATTTCAATATAGATTGGTTTTCTGTCTCTAGTCTAGAAAAAGACTAGAGATAGAAAACAGCAGAAGTGCTGAGCTCACTCATCTCATCTCATTTCCACAGGTGTGAAGCAGGCATGTTGTGAGTTCTTGGAAAGCCAGCTGGATCCATCAAACTGTTTGGGCATCCGAGATTTTGCTGAGACACACAACTGCATTGATCTAATGCAGGCAGCAGAGGTCTTCAGCCAGAAACACTTCCCAGAGGTGGTTCAGCATGAAGAGTTCATCCTCTTAAATCAGGAAGAGGTGGAAAAGCTCATCAAATGTGATGAAATTCAGGTAGGAGTAGCAGGAGCTGTTGTGCAAATCAGTGAGAGCTTGAAAACAAGGCAAATCTCAGTATGTCTAACCCCCGTCCCCTTTCCCCCACATTGGTTAGCTCATAATACTCTTGGAGTGGCTATCTCAGGCAGGCTCTGAATGCTCTACTGACATCTGCTTCTTACCAAATCAGCTGCATATTCTGAAACTGAAGATACAGTGTAACCTCCCTTCTACAGCAGGGTAGCTGTCATTGGAACATGGAGAATGGAACAATGGTTACTGTGTTGGTTACTAACTATTCTGAAGAGGCCAATACTTCAAACCAGATCCAGATTAGTTACAATGAAGGAGAAAGACTAAGACATAACAGCCATGGGGATATTTCTCTTTGGTGTAGAACAGAAATCGTGAACTCTGACCTGGGCTTGACACTTGGTGATCAGCTGGGTTAACAGTTGTGGAAACAAAAATAGTTACAATGGGATATATTTATTAGGCATCAGGTTATGCTTAGGTCATTTGTTTGATAGGATAGTGCTTGTGTGGATTCTGCTTTCATTTCCAATGAGTTCTGTACAGGCAGGAAATAGTTCACTCTTCCAGCTTTGCTGGCATTCATGGGAGTGAAATCCATGAACTGAGATGAAGCTATACCCCAACGTAGCAGACACTTACGGAGCTGGCTTACATTACCTTTAGAGCAAATTAAAAAACACCCTGTCATTTGTATTGCTGTTCTGTAGGCATCACTAATAAAATGGTGATTTAAAATTAATTGAGAGCTTCTTAATCCAGCTGCATTTTGTGAGGTGTGCTTGGCCATCCCAGTGTTGGGCAGTGTCCTCTGTGGATGTGAAGTCTGATTTCTTCCCCCTTGTCTCCCTTTGCTCATAGGCTTTAAGGCCAGAAGGGACCATTATGATCATCTAGTCTGACTTCCTGTACATCACAGGCCACAGCTTCTCACCCATCCACACCTGTAATAGGACCATTAATCTCTGTCTGAGTTACTGAAGTCCTCAAATCTTGATTTAAAAACTTCAAGTTTCAGAGAATCCATCACTTACTCTAGTTCAAATCATCAAGTGACCTGTTCCACACACTACAGGGGAAGACAACCCCCCCCCCCCCCCGCAGGGTTACTGCCAATTTGACCAGGGGGAGAGGGGGGATTCCTTCTCAACTCTAAACATAGTGATCAGGTAGACCCTGAGCATGTGGGTGAGACCCACCAACCAACTGCTTGGGAAAGACTTCTTTGTAATAACTCTGAGCCTTCCCCACCTAGGTCCGTCTCTGGCCATTGGAGATGTATTGTTAATAGTTGCAGATGGTCTATATGCCATTGTAGGCGTCCTCATCGTACCATCATCAACATAAATTTATCAAGCTTAGTCTTGGAAGAGTTTAGGTTTTTGCCCTTACTACGCTTCTTGGAAGGCTGTTCCAGAACTTCACTCCTCTGATGTTGAAGAGCAGTGCATATCCCTTTGTTCTTGTGCCATCATTGACCCTTAAACACCAGGAAGAAAAAGGAATTAAGTTATCCCTCTGATAGCAATTATATCTCCCCTCTGCCTTTGTTTTGTTAGGCTAAACCAGCCAATCTCCTTAAATCTCTTCTCATAAAGTAGTTTTTTCTTCCTCTGATCATACTAGTGGCCCTTTTCTGCACCTGTTCCAGTTTGAATTCATCTTTCGGTTGTACTTAATGTACTGCACAGGATCTTTTCAGGGGGAATAAGGCAAAGCACCACATTTATTGGTAATATATGTATCAATCAACACTGTATCATATGCATATGATATATATTACATTCATGTACTCACATACACACACAAGCACACTCCATCTTGTTGTTACCAACTAGGTGCTCCCCTTAACTTCACTGGCCAAGTGAGTTAGATGAGGGAGGGGTGGAGCCGGGCTTCTATCTATCTGGATTGATGCTCTAATGTTGACAAGACGAGACCGAGATCCTCTGCAAGACACCTCATGTTTATAGCAGCTTCCCTCTCATGCAAATCTATGCCCGATGCAAAATCTATGTCTGTCCGTTGGTCCTTTGTGGTGCTTCCTTCTGGGTGTTGTCTTAGTGCTGCCACATTTATTTTCAAAGAGAGTGTTTTCAAAAAAAGAGGCTTGCTTCTAACTCCCCAGGCTGTCAGTATGTCTGATCTTCTTTAATGAGCCCACTTGACAAGTTTTATTTTTTTGGGGTCTGGCTTCATTCCCAGCTCCATCTGTTGCAGCTGTCTGGAGGTGCTGGCCTTCCACACCTTACTCATTCACACTTTTACTCAATTGCCCTGTTGAATGAATAAAGTGGGGGAGATCTTATTCTACTCCTAGCAAAGAGAATTTTTCTTCTACCTTAACTATCCTTAAGGGCTATAACATTATACCAAGGCTCAATACAAAGTTCCTATATAAGGATCTGATACAAGGTTCCTGTATCAAAGGACTTGATACAAAGTTGTATGAAAATAGAGGTTCTATATAGATAGGCTTAATACAAGCTTATATGAAGAAGCATAATACAAAGTCATATGAAAGTTATGTGAAGATGCTCAATGCAGAGATTCATCTACATTTTTTATATATAGGAGACCAGAATTTCACACAGTTTTCCAGATGAGGTCTCCCCAATGCCCTGTGTAATGGCAATGACACTTCCCTGTCTCTTCTGGAAATATCTCACCTGATACATCCTAGGATTGTATTAGCCTTTTTCATGGCTGCATCACATTGGTGGTTCGTAATCATCTTGTGATCAACCAGTCCATCCAGGTCTTTTTCCTGCTCTGTTGCTTGCAACTGATAAGTCCCCAGCTTGTAGTAAAAACTCCTGTTGTTAATCCCTAAGGGTACGTTTACAGTATGAAGTTATATTGAATTTATAGAAGTCGATTTTTCAGAAGAGTTTTTATACAGTCGATTGTGTGTGTCCCCACTAAGCATGTTAAGTTGACGGAGTATGTCCACAGTACTGAGGCTAGCATCAACTCTCGGAGCAGGGCACTGTGAGTAACTATCCCATAGTTACTGTAGTCGCCGCCCATTTGAATGCTGGGTTAAGCTCTCAGTGCATGATGGGGCAAAAACATTCTTGCGTTTTTTTCTGGATTAATGTTGCCTGTTGCTCCTCCCTCTGTGCAAGCTACGGCAGGCAATCGTTTTGCGCCCTTTTTTCAGCAGCAGACGGTGAAGTAGGTCTGCAAAACTCTGTTGTCCCATGACTCGTACAGTAGACCTGAAAGCTATCGTCACCCGAACACCACTGTTTCTGCTGCAACTCTGCTCTCCTGCTCTGCTGTCCTACGACTCGTGCAGAAGGCCTGAAAGACACTGTCACCCATACACCACCACTTCTGCGGCAAGTCTGCTCTCTTCTACTGCAGAAGACGGTGCAGTATGACTGCTAGCCATCCTTGTAAATTGTGTATGGCTGCACCGCTTCCGCTGCCACTCTGCTCTCCTGTTCTCCTTTATTTCGCGCCTCTTTTTTCCTGGATTACCCATGCAGGCGCCATAGCACAGCAAGCATGGAGTCCATTCAGCTCACCGCTGCAGTTGTGACCGTTGTAAATACCTTGCGCATTATTCAGCAGTATGTGCAGAACCTGCAAAACCGGGTGAGGAAGCAATGATAGCGCAATCATGATAGTGATGAGGACATGGACACAGATGTTCCTGGAAGCACGGCATGTGGTGATTGGGACATCATGTTGGCGTTGGGCCAGGTTCGTGCCGATTCTGGGCTCAGGAAACAGCCATAGACCAGTGAGACCGCATAGTGTAGCAGGTATGGGATGATTCCCAGTAGCTGTGAAACTTTTGCATGCGTAGGGCCAATTTCATGGAACTTTGTGACTTGCTGCCCCATGCCATGAAGCACAAAGACACCAAAATGAGAGCAGCTCTCACAGTTGAGAAGCGAGTGGCAATAGTCCTGTGGAAGCTTGCAATGCCCAACAGCTACTGGTCAGTTGGGAATCAGTTTTGAGTGGGCAAATCTACTGTGGAGGCTGCTGTGATCCAAGTTGCCAACACAATCATTGACCAGCTGCTATCAAGGGTAGTGACTACGGGAAATATGTAGACCATTGTGGATGGCTTTGCTGTGATGGTGTCCCGAACTGTGTTGGGGCGATAGAGAGATGCATTCCATCTATCTTGGCACCGGACGACCAGGGTGGCCAGTATGTAAACCGCAAGGAGTACTTCTCGATGGTACTGCAAGCACTGGTGGATCACAAGGGATGTTTCACTGACATCAACGTGGGATGGCTGGGAAAGGTGCATGACGCTCGCGTCTTCAGGAACTCTGGTCTATTTGAATAGCTGCAGGAAGAGACTTGCTTCCCAGACTGGAAAATTATTGTTCAGGGGTTGAAATGCCTATAATTATCCTCGGGGACCCAGCCTACACCTTAATGCAGGGGTGGGCAAACTGTGGTGGCCAGCGAGCCGTTTTTATCTGGCCTGTGAGCTCCTGCAGGGGAAGTGGGGCCAGTGGTCCCGCTGTCCTCGGCCTGGCCCCGGAGAGTAGGGCCAGCAGCTGGCCGGGCGCTGTGCCCTGAGCCCAGGAGAGTGGCCGGCGGCTGGCTGGTGGCTCTGCCGGGAGAGCAGGGCTGGCACGCCGCCCGGGATACTGGGCCCGCAGCTTGTCGGGTGTGCCGCCCGGAAAGTGGGGCTGGCGGGCCACTGCCCCAAGCCCTGGACAATGGACCCGTGGCTATCCGGGCGCGCCGCCCAGAGAGCAGGGCAGACGCACCTGTCCGAGCCCGGGACAAAGGGCCTGGGCTGGCCGCGCGCGCCGCCCAGAGAGCAGGGCTGGCGCGCCTACCCAAGCCTGGGACAGCGGGCCTGGGGCTGGCTGGGCACACCGCCCAGAGAGCAGGGCTGGTGCTCCGCCGCCACCCCCAGCCCAGGACAGCTGGCTCGGGGCTGGCCCGGAGCCCGGCAGAGGAAGGAGAAGAAACAAAAGGGAGAGGATGACGAGGACAAGAGGGAGAGGAAAGGGTTTGAGTTTGGTTTAATTATTGTAATAGGTTGTTATGGTATATTTATAATAAGTAAGTTTTTTGTTTATTTCCAGTAAAATGTATCTTTCTTAAATAGAGTTTATTTGAGTATCTCTGAATTATTAATTTTGTGAGTGTTCACGGCCCACCATGAGGCAGTTGGGGGGTGGGAAGTGGGAGGGTCTCGGAAAGGGGCAGGGCCAGGCTACCCGGTCCTCCATACAGTTTCGCAATGCCAATGTGGCCTTGGGCCAAAAAGTTTGCCCACTCCTGCCTTAATGCCATGGCTTATGAAGCTGTACATAGGCAGCCTGGATAGTAATAAGGAGCAATTCAAGTATAGGCTGAGCAAGTGCAGAATGGTGGTAGAGTGGGCATTTGGACGTTTGGAAGCTCGCTGGTGCTGTTTGCTGACTAGGTTAAATCTCAGTGAAACCAATATTCCTAATGTAATTGCTTATTGCTGTGTGCTCCACAATATGTGTAAGAGTAAGGGGGAAACGTTTATGGTGGGGTAGAAAGTCGAGGCAAATTGCCTGGCGGCCAATTTTGCACAGACAACCAGGCGATTAGAAGAGCACAGCAGTGCGCGCTGCGCATCATAGAAGCTTTGAAAACCAGTTTCATGACTGGCCAGGCTATGCTGTGATAGTTGGGTTTGTTTCTCCTTGATGTTACCTGCCTGTAGTGGCGTTGGTGACTCACCCCTGCGGCGCCTCCTGCTGGTCATCTAGGGAATTAGCATTCCAGCTTCTGAAGTGCTGGGGCAGAGCGTAGGGGTGTGGGGTGGCGCTTACTTCAGGGGAGGCTCCCCGACTCCCACCAACATGTCCCTGCAGCTCCTAGATGGAGGGGCAAAGGGGCTACATGTGCTGCCTGTTCCCTCATGCTCCACCTCACAGACTGTGGTTCCTGGCCAATGGGAGCTATGGAGCTGGCACTTTTCATGGGACAGCGCACAGAGGCCCCCTTTCCCCTAGGAGCTGCAGGGATATACCGGTGGGAGCCGGGATCTTGCAAGCCCTATCAACTCTTGTGTCCCTCCTCCCACAGCACCAGCAGGGGTCCTAGGCAGCGCACTGCTGCCCACCCTCCCCAGGACCAGTGGGGGGGGCACAGGCTGCTGCCCCGCACTAAGCACCCACAAATGACAAATGATCCTGTGGTCCTTTCTGGCCTTAAATTCCATGACTCTGTGACAGTTCCCAAGAGCATATTTGCTAATCACAATATGAGGTCAAGTCCTGTCATCGATGGAAACCTGTTTAAGAAAAAGGAAGCGAAGTAGAAGAAAAATGACCAGTTTTTGTCATGATGTAAGGTTAATAGCGGGGTGCCCTGCAGATCAGCACTAGAGCTAGTATGCTATATATTTATGCTCCAAAGGAGGAGGTGACAGTGAGACGACAGAACGTATTGACTAACATTCTTGGCTAGTCAACACTAGAGAAGATTACGAGGAATTCCAGAAGAACCCAACCAAATTAATTCAATCCAACTCGTGGCTATGCAACGAGAAATGAAGTTCAGTATGGGGAAGTGTTAAGTAACATTCACTGAAAAGAACAATTCAGGCCCTGTATGCATGCTGCTGGCTTCTGAATTAGTTATGTCTTCAGTAGATGCTGGGAGCAAATCTTGATGGCTGTGCACAGCTCAGTGAAGATGTTCTCAATGTAAAGGAGCCACCAAAACAGCAAATATCATATTAGAGTTTATCAAGGCAGTGATAGAAAATACTATGGAAAACATTATATTGGAGTTACATTTCCCAGGATACAGTCTGGACTGCTGAACAACTAAATCTCCCTTAAATCTCCAACCTGGGGTGCATTTTACGTTGCTTTGCTGTGACAACAAACCACTCCTGGTCCTGCTCACACAGTCTCTATCATGCAGAATCATTCCTATCTGAATTGCATGAATGTTCATGAATTATATACAGGCCGACACCAGCAAACTCCCAGTCCTAGCCTTGTCCCCAGAAATGTGCATCTTGTACTGCCTAGCTCTCACCTGGACAATACAAGCTCATAGAAAGTCTGTCATTTCGTCAATGGGAAATGATATGCACCAGCCCTGTTATCTCAAGTGGAGGTTCCCAAATGCTTTGATCCAAATATATGCTAGTTTAGGTAAAACAATAAAACAAGTTTATTAACTACAGAATGATAGATTTGAAATGATTACAAGTAATGAGGCATAAAAGTCAGAATTGGTTACGAAGGAAATAAAAGGTAAACTGATACCTAATTTAACAAGCTAAGTGAATTGAAAAGCAGAAGGTTTTTCTCACCACAAGCTTACAGCTGGCTGGATTGCTTCAGCCAGGACCTTCCCTGAGTTCAATGATACTTCCTTTGTCTTTCAAACATTGTTGGTGTTGTCAATAGAGATGAAGGGAGAGAGGTGATTTGAGAGCCTCTTTTTCTCATTCTTATACCTTTCTCCCCTCTGGGAGGATCACCCCTAGCTGGGGTTCAGGCAACAATTAATCTGTTTGCACAGAAAACCCCCAGCTTATTCCATTGCAAGTATGTAAAGTTCTTGCTCATACTTTTCTTCCTGCCAAAGAAAAGCCACGTAACCAGATGATAGCCCATGATAATCTATTCAATTATGCTGATAACTGGTTGAGGCATCAGTGTGTACTTTGTCTGTGAAAAACTGAGTTGGGCTTGCTTTTCTAACTTTGGAATATGTCACAGCAATGTTATACAGTAGAATCTTCTAACCTTACATTCTATGTTGATACACAGATTTTACCAGAACAATAATGTTCAGTGCGTTGACTTTTCAAATTATAACTCTAGCCTCTGTTTGTCAGAGAGGGTGATGGATGGCAGGAGAGAGATCACTTGATCATTACTTGTTAGGTTCACTCACTCCAGGGCACCTGGTATTGGCCACTGTCGGTAGACAGGATACCGGACTAGATGGACCTTTGGTCTGACCCAGTATGACCTTTCTTATGTTCTTAACTCACAAGGCATACTTTGTACAAAATTTATCATGGTCTTGTAAAAGGATCAATATAGGGGATACAGTCTGTCACAATGGGCTATTACAGAAACTTGAGGGCAGATTCAGTTCAGTAAGAGCTGGAAAAAGGCTACCATTATGTAGTTTTCAAAGTAGGTGGGGGAAAAAAGAGAGATGCTCACTACTGTAATGAACTCCTAGTTTATCCATTCCAAATAACACAAGCATAAAAGGTCATTCAAAAATAAAAAATGGCAAATTTAAAAGTGATGCAGTGGAAGAATTGTCTTACACAATTTACCCTATAGAATGCACTGCTGCAAGAAACTATTGAAATAAGTCACTTCAGGCTAAGCTTGAAAATGTAACTGACACCTGTTAGCTGGACAACTATATCTACCAACCAGAAAATATTTCTGTCTTTTTAATACCAGTTAACAGACACCTTAATAAGAAATTAGCAAACAAAATCTTTGTATAGTGAAGCTTAGGTTGAATCAAGACACTCCGCACCAACCAGATCGTTGAAGCAGGAAAAGAACAAGTTAAAGGAAAACTCTCCAGCATTCTTTGCCACCTTCACGTCACGTACAATGCTGTTGCTAACACACTCCAGAAGTTATTCATTTCTTTTGGCATCAGGTACCAAACAGCTACATGTATCACAGTGTCTTCCCTTTTCCTGTCATGCAAAGTCTTAACACAATCTTCCATTCTCTTGTATCAACAGAGCAGTGCACCAACCGATGTATCAGTTAATCCGTTTGCAAAGTTATTCTCCTTTGACACTGATAACACTTTGTATTCAGCGTGGACATCAGAAAGAAATGCAGAAAGGAAATCTAGCATAAGTAGTGACTAGTAGTTGTATTTTTAAATTTTTTTCATTTTCCGTAACCTGTGCTGCAATGTTGGTAATGTAGGTTATTACTGTTGAAGTCTGAGCCTGCAAACACCTATGAATGTGCTTCTCTTCACTTGTGTGAGCACTCCCAGTGACATCTCTGCAAGGTTGGAGCCTTAGAAAATATTGTACCCATACTGTGCTGGGTGCCTGCCGAACACCTAGGAAGATGGTCTTTGCCAAGAATCTACAGTCTGAAAAGACCAAGAGATATGAAGGGAAGGGGACAGAGTATAGCTTACAAACACTGCGATCGCGACTTATTAGTTACCTGTTTGTTCTCTTTTTGGTTAAGAAATGTGTGTGTCTGGAGCATCTGATTCTTACATTATCAGTGTCTTTAAAATGTATTTCTGCATACAAGAGAGATGTGCCACGGCTCTGCAGTGGGTCACTGAATGGAGCCACTACTGAGAGTGGCTCCATTCAGTGACCCATTCATACTACTCATACTGTCCATTCATACTACCCATTCAGTGACTCCATTCATACTACTTCTGCAATTCCAGACTAATATGGCTACCCCTCTGATTCTTGACTACTGAGAGGTTCACCATACTAGTGACCCCTTTGTTCTGTTTTCTACTGTATTGATCTGTTTGTGAGGAGTGCAGGTACTTGGGAGTGATGGCTGCTTTGAGAATTAATCATTTAACTAGACAGCTGTTTATTTGTAAGACACATCCAGATCTGCTGCATCAAGGTAGTAGAAGTATGAATTTCTCTTTAAGCTTGAGATGTTACTCAGTTTCTTTTGGACTCTGAGTTTCTCACGGGGAGACTACTTCATTCTGTGTCTCGTACAGTGCCAAATACATTGTCAGCATTAAAAGAATTATCTCAGACCAGCTGGCTGCCCTGATTTAGTAAGCTGGGTTTTCATGGAGCCTATGAAGTAGGTCCAGTATGTGTAAAAATTAATCAAAGGTTTATATGTCAGGAAGACTTTGCAATTGAAGTGGCATGATTCAGTCCTGAATTAATTAATATTAGACTGTATTCTGGTTATAATGTATCTTACAGTAAATGTAAACAGTATTTTTCAAACCTAAGTAAGATACATACCCTGGCCTGAAACATGTACAGTGTAAATGAGACAAACACAAATCAAGAAACATTTCAATAGTCCAAGAAAACTGTTTAATTTGCTTTCTTCAAATTAAGACGGGCACCATGGAATTTGAAAAGCCCTGAAAATTTGTGTTGCTTTTAAAAAGTCCTTTGATAATTAAAAAATAAATAAACATGATGAGCTTTTCAAAATTAGGATGTGTCTATCCTGTCACATCTCTGACTGGGCAGAGTCTGCTGGGCTGGTTGGGATTGTTTTTTCATATGCATCACAAGTTGATATCTAGATTGGTCAGCCATTTAACTGCTGCATCATCGAGCATAGCATGGTCTTGCAGTTCACATTCCAATCTTCTAGTTGTGCCCTCCTCCATCAAGTTTTGACTGTATGCCTTGCTGCCCTGCCATCATTCTTGTAAAGATTGGGCTAAACCAGGCCTGCACAACTCGGAAAGCAGCGAGGGCCATATTACTGCAAAAACACCAGCTGCGGGCCTAAAAGCCCTGCCCTCGCTCCGCCCCTATCCGCTTTCCCCCACCCCACCGCTTGGCTTGCCCCACCCCTACTCACCCCTCACGGGCCGCACAATGAGCCCACGCGGGCCGCATGTTGTGCAGGCCTGGGCTAAACCAAACTCTCTGAAGTCTGATCAGTGCTTTTTCTTTTTAGGTGGATTCTGAAGAACCTGTTTTTGAGGCAGTTATAAATTGGGTGAAACACTCAAAAAAGGAACGGGAGGACTCCTTGCCAGAGTTGCTGCAGTATGTGCGCATGCCGCTTCTTACCCCCCGCTACATCACAGATGTCATAGACACTGAGGTATAAACAGCACAGTGATCCTGTGACATAGAAAGGTGGAGAGTCAAGATCTTTATTCCTTTCCATCCCATAGTTCAGTCCCTACATATCTCAGTAGAACAGATTGGGGAATCTTGCCACACTGTTTCCGTTCACTGATGGCCTATAATTAAGGCTACATTTTAGTCACATGTATTTTTAGTAAAGGTCATGGATAAGTCATGGGCAGTAAGGCGTGGAAGTGACCTGTCTATGACTTTTACTATATACCCCTAACTAAAACTTGAGGCAGGGGGCTGTGACTGATCTGGAGGAGTGGTCTGGGGGCGCCACGGGCCAGTGCTGGGTGGGGACGGTTTGCGGGGCTGGCAGACTCCTGGCTGACTGGCATGTCCCTGAAGTTCCTAGGGGGAAGGGCGGTTGGGGGAGCTCTGCACGCTGCTCCCCCCACAAGTGCTGGCTCCACAGTTCCCATTGGCTGGGCCATGCCCATGGGGACGGGCAGCGTGCAGAGCGCCCTGGTCCCTCCATCTAGGACAGGGGTGGGCAAACATTTTGGCCCGAGGGCCACACTGGGATTGCTCAATGGGATTGTATTGAGGGCCGTGTAGGGAAGGCTCTGCCTCCCAAAACAGTCTGGCTCCACTTCACCCAACCCCCTCCCACTTCCCAGTCCCTGACTGCCCCCATCAGAATTCCCAACCCATCCACCACCACTACCTCTAGTCCTTGTCACCTGATCGCCCCCTCCAGAGGCCCCCTGCCCCTAATTCCGGCCCCCCCTCCGGATCCCACCCCTATCTAAGCCCCCTTCTCCCCTGACCGCCGCCTCTCGAGACCACCCCCCAGGATCCCACACTCTATCTAAGCCCCCCTGCTCCTTGTCCCTTGACTGTCCTGACTCCTATTCACACCCCCTGACAGACCCCCAGGACTCCCATGCTTATCCAACCTCCCCGTCCTCTGACCGCGCCCCCAGAACCTCTGCCCCCTCCAACTGCCCCTGCTCAGGTGGAGCTAGACACACTGCCCCGCAGGAGCTCACAGCCCCACCTCCTAGAGCGCTGCCCGCATGGTGGCGTGGCTGCAGAGGGAAGGGCCGGGGGAAGACGCCCCGGTTGGGAGCTCAGGGTCCAGCCAGGACAGTCCTGCGGGCCGTAGTTTTCCCACCTCTAATCTAGGAGCTGCAGGGACATGCCGCTGGAAACTGGGGAGCCCCCCTGAGGTAAGCGCCACCCTGCACTCCAAGCCCCAGTCCTGAGCCCCCTCCCACAAACCCAAACTACTGCTACTGGCCCAGGGGCTGCCCACCTTGGGCAGCCCCTGAGCCAGCACCGACCACTGCAGAAGTCATGAAGGTTACATAATCCGTGACTTCCATGACCTCCGTGACAGACTCGCAACCTTACCTATAATCCAGAGCGTTCTCCTTATCCATCTGGAGATGCCTATTTGTGGTACCCTCACCAAGCAAGGCAGAGTTTCCTGCAGCAAATTACATTAGAATGGTTTCACGGATGTAATGTAATTGATCTAAAACTAATTTTATTACCCTGATCCCAATCCCTAGCACAGACATAGTTGAACTGGTATAAATATTGCTTAAATTGTTTTATCTTAGTTTGGTAATTTACTCAGTCTGTTTGTTCTTCCGCAGTTAAGGAGCCCTGCAGTATCTGACTCTATGCAGGTTTTTGGCCTTTTCTGTCTTGCACCCTTTCTCTGTTGTCAGCAGGTCATCATGCAAATCAGAGTTTTAATGTCATTTAAATCCAGTGGAACTGGTTCTAATATGATTGTTTCTAGGGAATTTAAAATAAATCAAACATACAACATATGCATGTTTTCCCTCAGCCTTTTATACGGTGCAGTTTGCAGTGCAGAGACCTTGTAGATGAAGCTAAGAAATTCCACCTAAGGCCTGAGCTCCGGAGTCAGATGCAGGGACCCAGGACGAGAGCACGTCTAGGTGAGCAACAAAGGAGAGGACACTCAGGAGGTTCTCTGAGACATTGCCAGGTATTGTATTTAGATGCTTGTCTAGTGCCTTCTGACGATCTCAGTGCTTCACAGATACTAATGAGCTAACTCTCACAACCCTTTGGGAAGCAAGTAATATTCCCATTGTACAGAGGGGGAAACAAAGAGAATGGAAGTGATTTGACTCCCAACAAACAGTGAATTTGTGGCAGAGCTGGGAATAGAGACCAGATTGCCTTAACTTCCAATCCTGTGCTTTAGTGACAAGATCGTCTTTCCCCTCAGAGTTGTCATCCCAACGTGGTGAGAGAGTTTCTTTCTGCCCCTTTACCAGGATCATTAAAAACACCAGGGAGATAAGAGATACTTCAGCATTAAAAGCAAAAATAAGCCTTTTGCCTCACGCTTTAGCAAGTCCCCTTCTTGCTTGAAGGTATGATTTGCCTTTCTGATAGGTCTGTAGAGCTGAGCTCAGTTGATTGCAATGTAGTTAGAGGTCAGTTGCTCTTGGCCTGTAGAAGCAGCATGCCAGTCCTTTTGCAGGGGAAAAGTGCTTTTCATCTCGACAACTCCCACCCAGAAACTATTATTATCTAGTCTGACCTCCTACATAACACGGGCCGTAGAATTTCACCCAGTTAACCCTGTGTTCAGCCCAGTAACTTCTAGATGAGCCAAAGCACATCTTTTAGACTCATCATAATCTTGAGTCTATAAGATCATCAGATCTTTTAGTAAAAGACATTCTAATCTTGGCTTAACGGCTTCAAGTGCTGGAGAATCCACCACATCCCTAGGTAAATTGTTTCACTGATTAATTATCTGCATAGGCACATGCATGCTTGATTGTGTCCATGCTGCGTGTACTGACCAGGAATGCTTGTATTAATGCAAAGTGCACTGCACCACAGGACATTATCCCAGTGTGCCACATACCACTGTCCAGTGCAGTCTCTTTTGGGAAATTTTTGCAGGGTGTTGTGGGATAGAAATGACTCAGCCAGGGAGCTCTGGTCCCAGCATGCAACCTTCTCCATTCCATCATGCCATCCATATCCAGAATTTTTGAGCCTTTTAAAAAAAAAAAATCACAAACACATGCAACGCTTTTCGGTGTCTTCCATTTCTGACAGAAGCATGGTGCCCGCAGACCTCTTTACTATTCTCATGAACATTGCAAATACAGGACGGTTGATTCTACTATATGTGCAGACCCGTGAGAAGTATCGCAACAACTGGAGATATAGCTGAGGGACATAGTGAAAAAGAATTCCTGATTGTTGGTGGCATTCACAGAGCAGCTGAAGACAGTGGAGTGCTGCTACTGGGCCTGAGAAGCAAGCACTGACTGGTGGGTTAGCATAGATGAGGAGGATGAAAGCCTCATGAAGGAGAACAGCCAGCTGGAACAGAAAGAAATGATTCTATAGTTGAGACCCTCCTCCTAGATGATGTCGTGATGTCTTGTGCTGATGATATCTTGCACTGAGATACTTCTCCATGGGAGGGAACTCCAGTTATTAGGAAGAGACAGGAAATAGTTATGGGAGATTCGGTCATTAAAAACATAGATAGCTGGGTTTATGGTAACTGGGAAAACCGCATGGTGACTTGCATGCTTGGTGTGAAGGTTGTGGATCTCTTGTCACTATCTAGATAGACTTATGTGTAGTGCTGGGGAGGGGAGGGAGAGCCGATGGTCATATTACATGTAGGTACCAATGACACAGGAAAAGACAGGAGAGAAGTCCTCGAGGCCAAATTTAGGCTGTTAAGTAAGAGATTGAAATTCCAGGATCTCCATAGTAGCATTCTCTGAAATGATTCCAGTTCCATGCACAGGCAGAACTGCAAGGTTTCAATGCGTGGATGAAACAATGCTGTAGGGAGGAGGGGTTTAGATTTATTAGGAACTCGGGCACCGTTGGGATAGGGGGAGCTTATACAAGAAGGATGGGCTCCACGTAAACCAAAATGGAACCAGATTGCTAGCACTTAAAATTAAAAAGGTTGTAGAGCAGTTTTTAAATTAAGGGCTGGAGGAAAGCCGAAAGGTGCAGAGGAGCACGTGATTCGGACAGAGACATCCCTTAGGGGAGGATCTATTACTGGAGATTCTCTGTGTCCTAGTAAGGAGAAGAGTATGGAAGATGATAAAACATGGATAGGATCTGATGAGAAACAGTCATAAGAGTCGCATTAAATTACATAATGTAATGGCAGACAGCTAAATAGTGACTATTTTTAAGTGCTTTTATACAAATGCTAGAAGTCTAAATAATAAGATGGGTGAATTAGAGTGCCTTATGTTGATATAATAGGCATCAGAGAAACTTGGTGGAATGAGGATAATCAGTGGGACACAATAATACCAGGGTACAAAATATATCAGAAGGACACAACATGTGTCCTTGTGTTCCGATGTGCAGAAAGAATAGCAGATATGGCAGGCGACCTGCTTCGCTTAACAGAGAAATCTTCAGTGAACTTGAACACAAAAAGGAAGCTTAAAGAACTTAAAACCTGGACAGATGACTAGGGAGGAATATAAAAATATTACTTGAACATGCAGAGGTATAATCAGGAAGGCCAAAGCGCAGTTGCAGCTAGCAAGGAATATGAAGGATAACAAGAAGGGTTTCTGCAGGTATGTTTAGCAACAAAAAGGTAATCATGGAAAGTGTGGGACCCTTACTGAATGGGGGAGGCAACCTAGTGACAGATGATGTACACAGAGCTGAAGTACTCAATGCTTTCTTTGCCTTGGTCTTCACAGACAAGCTCAGCTCCCAGACTGCTGCACTGGAGAGGAGGTGAGCAGCCCTCAGTGGTAAAAAAAAACAAACAACAAGTTAAGGACTATTTAGAAAAGCTGAACATGCATAGATCCATGGGGCGGGATGCACTGCATCCGAGGGTGCTGAGGGAGTTGGCTGATGTATTTGCAGAGCCATTGGCCATTATCTTTGAAAACGACCCAGGAGGTCCTGGATGACTGGAAAAAGGCAAATGTAGTGCCCATCTTTTAAAAAGGGAAGGAGGAGAATCTGGGGAACTAAAGACCAGTCAGCCTCATTTCAGTCCCCAGAAACATCATGGAACAAGTCCTCAATAAATCAATTTTGAAGCACTTGGAGGAGCGGAAGGTGATCAGCAGCAGTTATCATGGATTCACCAATGGCAAGTCTTGCCTGACCAACCTGATTGCCTTCTATGATGAGATAACTGGCTCTGTAGATATAGGGAAAGAGGTGGACATGCTATACTTTGACTTCAGCGAAGCTTTTGATGTGGCCTCCCACAATATTCTTGCCAGCAAGTTAAAGTAGTATGGATTGGATGAATGGATTATAAGGTGGATAGAAAGCTGACTAGATTTTCGGGCTCAACGGGTAGTGATCAATGGCTCCATGTATAGTTGGCAGCCCTTATCAAACGGAGTGCCCCAGGAGTCAGGTTTGTTCAACATCTTCATTAATGATCTGGTTGATGGGATGGATTACACTCTCAGCAAATCACAGATGATGCTAAGCTGGGGAGAGAAGTAGATAAGCTGGCTGGTAGGGATAAGGTCCAGAGTGGCGTAGACCAGCAGGTCTCAAACTTCTGAGAACCGCGACTCCTTTTTCATTTGTCGGCCGCCACGGCGGACCCTTATATGTCTGCCAGAAAGCCACCGAATGAATTACTTCCGCATTCGGCGGCTATTTTTGGCGGACATGCTGACTGCTCCCGAAATAGCTTGGCATCTCTGCCGAAAAGCTGCCAAATGCGGAAGTAATTCATTCAGCGGCTTTTAAGCAGCTCCGGGAGCTTGCAACCCCCCTGGGAGTGCTTGGCAACCCCTAGGGGGGTCGCGACCCCTGGTTTGAGAAACCCTGCCCTAGACAAATTGAAGGATTGGGCTAAAAGAAATCTAATGAGGTTCAACAAGCACAAGTGCGGAGTCCTGCCCTTAGGACAGAAGAATCCCCTGCACTGCTACAGACTAGAGACTGAGTGGCTAAGCAGCAGTTCTACAGAAAAGGACCTGAGGATTATAGTGGACGAGAGGCTGGATATGAGTCAACAGTGTGTCCTTGTTGCCAAGAAGGCTAACAACATATTGGACTGCATTAGTAGAAGCATTGCCAGCAGTTTGAGGGAAGTCGTCATTCTATTCGGCACTGGTGAGGCTACATCTGGAGTATTGCATCCAGTTTTGGGGCCCCCACTACAGAAAGGTTGTGGACAAATTGGAGAGAGTCCAGTGGAGGGCAATGAAAATGATTAGGGGGCTCAGTCACAGGACTTATGACTAGAAGCTGAGGGAACTGAGCTTATATAGTCTGCAGAAGAGACGAGTGAGAGGGTGGGATTTGATAGCAGCCTTTAACTACGTGAAGGAGGGGTCCAAAGAGAATGGAGTTAGGCTGCTTTCGGTGGTGGCAGATGACAGAACAAGGAGCAATGGTTTCAAGTTGCAGTGGGGAAGGTTTAGGTTGGATATTAGGAAACACTATTTCACTAGGAGGGTGGTGAAGCACTGGAATGGATTACCTAGGGAGGTGGTGGAATCTCCCTTCTTAGAGGTTTTAAGGCCTGGCTTGACAAAGCCCTGGCTGGGATGATTTGGTTGGGGTTTGTCCTGCTTTGAGCAGGGGGTTGGTCTATATGATGTCCAAGGTCTCTCCCAACTCCAATCTTCTATGATTCTATGACTCCGACCTCGCAGGATCCTGGGTCTGAGCCCTAGGTTAGCATATTTGCAGCGTGTATGAAAGGTGGGATAGGCTTGAGCCTTGCCGGAGACCTAGGCTTAAATTGCTGTGTAGACATATCCTCAGAGACCAGGCAGAAATCAAACAAAAACAGGAGAGAGCTCCATGGAGCCTCGGGATAAAATACATGCTTCAAAATCATTTGCTTGTTTATATAATTTGAAGGTGACTGCAAAGGAAAGAAATAGTTTGATTTCTTTTTTCCTTCTCTATGATAAGGAAGGATTAGGAGGAATATTTAGGATTTTCTCTTTTCAAGGCTATCCCTGTTTTACTTTGCAGTATTATGGACAGCTGGGGAAGTATCAGAGGGGTATCTGTGTTAGTCTGGAATTGCGGAAGTGACAGAGTCCTGTGGCACCTTAAAGACTAACTAAAGTATTAGAGCATAAGCTTTCATGGGTTAATACCCACTTCGTCGGATGCATGCAGTGGAAGTATCCAGGGGCAGGTATAAATAGGTAGGCAAGAACCAGGTTGAAGATAACAGGGTGGGTCCAATGAGGCTGAACCAGCTGTATCTCTAATCAGGGAGGGTGAGGTATTCCTCTAGCAGCTGAACTGGAGGTGTGAACAGTGAGAGAAGAGAAACTGCTTTTGTAGTTAGCTAACTGGGGAAGTAGTAGGGTGATGTTACAAGTAGCAAGAAGGTGAAACTGGGCAACTGAGTGGGGGGGAAGAGATTTTGAAATGATTACACTGTTCTTTGATGTATTTATTTACTTATTTAACTCAAACTCCTGACAAACATTGCAGGGAAAATAAGCTTCCTTGTTAAAGATCCGTTATTGCTCCCCTTTAAGTAGGTTTGAACAGGCTCCCATTCCAGTAGTCTGGGCCTCCAAGAGACCTCCAGAAAAAAACAGAAGAGGAAATGTGGTACAGGCATGTCACATCTTATGCGAGGGTTCGGTTCTGCGGTTTCTGCATAAAGCAGAAACCGCGTATAACCGAAATCCCATTGACTTCAATGGTGGGCGAAATCCCCCGCCCTAAAGAAAGTTTTTATATTTTTAGTTTTCCCTTACTTTTTTTTTTTCCAGACGACTGCATAAAGCGGAAATCGTCCAAGGTAAATGCGCATAAAACACGACATGCCTGTATTCTTGATATTTCTAAGCTAGAGAGAACGGGCAGGAAAAATCCTTTCAGGCCTTCCTTATGCATGATAAAAAAGCAAAAAGAGCACCAAATTCTTTTCTTTCATGTATGGAAGAAATATTCAACATAATTAAGTTCATAGTCCCCTGAAAATGACTATTTGGATTTTAATATTTTCAAAAGAGAGTCCTTCCCCCAGATCATCCCTTCTACCTTTTAATTATGAATATTTTGTAGCTGACTTGCTTCCTTCCATCAGGATAGCTCTGCCACTATGCTTCAGTGAGGTAACTAGGTAGGTGTAGCAGTAACTGTGGTTGCATGAGGAGGGTATAGGGCAGGGGTCTCAAAGATGCGGCCCGTGAAGCCCTTCCCTGCAGCCCGCCAAGCTCCCGGGCGCCCCCCCCCCCGCCCCCATAGCAGTTTCCGGGAGGGAGGGCCCAGAAGCGAAGGCTTCTATGCTGCCTGGCTGGGCCGCTGCCAATCCCCAGCTACCAGGCGCTTCTGCTGCCGCTTCAATGAATGAGGTGGGGCGGCGCTTTGCAGGAGCAAAGGGAGGCGGGAGGGCAGTGGAGAGCCTGGCTTACCGCTCCTGGCCACTGCTGCAGAGGGCTCCTGTGAAGTGCCGCCCCAGCTCATTCACTGAAGCCGCAGCAGCAGCGACTGGAAGCCGGGGCTTGGCAGCGGCCCAGCCAGGCAGCAGGGAAGCCTCCCCACCTCCGGGGAGCAGCCACAGGTGAACATCGATCCACAGCTCTCAGGTCGTCTGCAGCTGCCTGGGCTTGCTGCACTGCCCCTTGCCCGCCATGCCCCACTACTGGTATCCCCTGCGGAGCGTGCCGGGCTCGGGCAAGGGGTGGCGGGGAGGAGAGTCCGGGAAGGCTGAAAGGAGATGGAGTGAGGAGACGGGGGGGACAGGGAGGGGCAGCTTAGGGATGGGAGGGTATTGAAGCTGGGGGTGTGGGGGGAGATTAAGGAACAGGAAGCAGGGTTGGGTGGAGATTTGGGGACAGGGTGCTGGGTTACAAGGATGAGTGGGGGGACATTTGGAGATGGAGAACGGGGTTATGGGAGGTGAGTGGGGTGAGATTTAGGGACAGGGTACAGGGAGCTGAGTTACAGGGATGAGTGGGTGGAGATTTGGGGATGGGGAGCAGGGTTGTGAGGGTGAGTGGGGAAGATCTGGGGATGGAACACAGGGTCCTGGCTACAAGCATGAGTGGGGGGAGATTTGGGGAACAGCGAGCTGGGTATAGGGGTGAGTGGGTGGAGATTTGGGGATGGGGCACAGGGAGCTGGGTTACGGGGGTAAGTGGAGATGGGGAACAGGGTTATGAGGATCAGTTTGGGAGAGAGAGACTTTATAAAATTGATATTAGGCTGAGATGGGCTGAAATTTCTGTCAGATTTATCAGCATATTACATTTGAAAAAAGTTTGAATCATCTGAGGCTGGTAATTTCTTGTTAAATTAGATTTGTTTGCTTGTGTTTCCAGCTCTGGACTTTCTGTATTGCTCTTTCTTTGTTTGCCAAACAGCTGTTGGCGGTGCCTAGTGCTTTCCAGGAGGCAGTGGGGAGCTGTGTGCTCAGAGGAGGAGGCAGGGCAGGGGCAGGGGCGGCCCCTCATGGAAGGTGTGGAATGGGGGTGGGGCCGGGGGGCAGCGAGGGTGGGGCGTGTCAGTGATACGGCCCTCGGGCCAGTGGACTTATCTTCACGCAGCCCTCGTGGTCATTTGAGTTTGAGACCCCTGGTATAGGGCATTGATACAGTGAAATGGTGAATGAGGGAGGGTGTTGTGTCTGCCCTGCCTCTGAGGGGTAGCTTAGATGATGAGAAAGGAGAACAATTCTTGTGAGAATAAGCTAGGAGAAGCACCCTCCACCAGCCGCTTTGAATTGTGGGAAAGGCTGAATATTGTCTTTATGGAGTGGGGAGGGGGACAAAGAGCAGTGACAGTTAAATTCAGTTAAAGAGGTAGCTGTGCCCCATCATTCCTGGCCCAGACCATCCGTCAGGATGGATCCAAAAGTTTCATTAAAGGTTTCTTTCTAGGTGACCCTTTGGTGGCAGAGGAATTAACTTGACTCTGGTCTTTTTTTCTACAGGGGCTAACGAGGTTCTGCTAGTGATTGGAGGCTTTGGCAGTCAGCAGTCACCTATAGACGTGGTGGAAAAATATGACCCAAAGACTCAGGATTGGAGTTTCTTGCCAGTAAGGAGTCGTCTGCTTTACTACATTTTTCACCACCTGCAAATGTGGATCAAAACACTGATAGGTCTAAATATTCTGATAAGGGGATAATTGTTTAGTGTTCTCCATAGGGACTGTCCATTCTCTTCTGCTTAGAATCGGAGATTTATGTTCAGAGGGACTGCTGAGGTTTAGATGTTGCCAGAAATGTTGATTCAGCATCCTTCCTCTGCGTGACTGAGATGTGCACCAGTGCCCCAACTCAGTACCAAGGGCTCTTTGCTACTTGTGGGACTGTCTTTTAAGTGACATATTAAATTTAGATCACAAGCTCTTATGTCAAGAATCAGAGGGGTAGCCGTGTTAGTCTGGAATTGCAGAAGTGACAAAGAGTCCTGTGGCACCTTAAAAACTAACTAAAGTTTTAGAGCATAAGCTTTTGTGGGCTAATACCCACTTCGTCGGATGCAAGCGGTGGAAGCTCTTATGGCTGTTACAAATTTCCTTGACGTTTTTTGCAAGGGTTTGTATGAGTTTCTGAGTTCTGGCCAGATTCCAGCTTGGATGATTATAGTCTACCTCCTTAAATTACAACTGCAGTTAGATTCTGTATTCTCCATTTCCTCTCCTAAGCTGTTGGTGTAGTGTTGCTATAGCTGTTAAACAGCTGCCACGTTCCATCCAGAGGAAGTTGTATTTCAGTGGTGAAATGATGCTAGTGTATAAACCGTGTATAATAAGTGAGTGAAGTTTATAGAGCACAGTAAGATCTGTGGAGGAAAGATGTCACTAATTCATGGTCATTAGTCTTAATATTGACAACATAGACATATCAGGTTTTCTGGAAAGACTAATTAAAATATTATCTCAGGAAATATACATTGAGAAAAATGTCTTACTTCACAGATGAATAGATTACAAAGCCAGAAGGAAGCACTGCGTGACACAAGCTGTAGATCTTCCCCAAAATAATTCCTAGATAAGATCTTTTAGAAAAACATCCAATCTTGATTTTAAGATAGTGATGGAGAATCCACTGCAACACTCAGCAAGTTGTTCCAGTGGTTAATTACTCTTGCAGTCAAACATTTACACCTTGTTTTCAGTCTAAATTTTTTCTAGGTTCAGCTTTCAGCCACTGGCTTGTGTTTTTAACCTTTCTCAACTATACTGAAGAGCCCATTCTTTGAGATAAGTGTCCCTGTGGGTGCTCCGTTCCAGGTGTTGGCGTGTCCCTGTGCCTTTGCTCAGAGATTTTTACAGCAGTGCTCACATGGGCCAGGCATGTGCGGTGCCTGCTTCATGTGCCTGCCATGTCTCAGTAGCACGCGTGTGCGGCCGGTCTCAATTCCTTCTCTACCGTCCCTGGCCCAAGACGGAGCTCATCAGAGTCGCTGAAAAACTTCATTGCTTTTAGTTTCGTTGCTTTTACCCTGTATTTAATCAGTTTCATTTCTCCTTTCCCAGGTCCTCCAAACAGACAAGCAAAAATCCATTTTTTTCTGTCTTCCCGTTTTTCCTATCAATTAGTTCATAATATGACCGGCTCACCAGGTTTTTAGTGCTGCACTACGTGCAGAGACGCCATTACTATTTCGGATGTCACCGAAATAGGAATATGCAAAAATGATGCATCTCTGCATTTCTGAGATGCAGCCCCCCTCATTCCGAAATAGGGATGTGGAGAAGCAGAGATGCAAAAATGAGGGGGTTAGTTAAACGGAAATTAATAGGTAAAGTGACTAAAGTGAAATCCCTGCAAGCTTCATGGACACTTTTCAAAGACACCATAATAGAGGCCCAACTTAAATGTATACCCCAAATAAAAAAAACAAAGTCAAAGAACTAAAAAAGAGCCACCGTGGCTTAAAAAACATGATAAAAGAAGCAGTGAGAGATAAAAAGGCATCTTTTAAAAAGTGGAAGTCACATCCTACTGAGGTAACTAGAGAGGAGCATAAACACTGCCAACTTAAGTGTAAAAATGTAATAAGGAAAACCAAAATGGAATTTGAAGAACAGCTAGCCAGAAACTCAAAAATGTAATGATAAAATGTTTTTTAAATACGTCAGAAGCAGGAAGCCTGCTAAACAACCAGTGGGGCCCCTGGATGATAGAGGTACAAAAGGAACACTTAAAGATGGTAGTCATTGTGGAGAAACTAAATGAATTCTTTGCTTCGGTCTTCACGGCTGAGGACGTTAGGGAGATTCCCCAACCTGAGCCTTCTTTTGTAGGTGACAAATCTGAGGAATTGTCAAAGATTGAAGTGTCACTAGAGGGGGTTTTGGAACTAATTGATAAACTTAACTGTAAGAAGTCACCGGGACCAGATGGCATTCACCCAAGAGTTCTGAAAGAACTCAAATGTGAAACTGAGGAACTATTAACTAGGGTTTGTAACCTGTCCTTTAAAATCGGCTTCTGTACCCAATGACTGGAAGATAACTAATGTAACGCTAATATTTAAAAAGGGCTCTAGAGGTGATCCCGGCAATTACAGACCGGTAAGTCTAACGTCCATATCGGGCAAATTAGTTGAAACAATAGTAAAGAATAAAATTGTCAGGCACACAGAAGAACATAAATTGTTGGGCAAAAGTCAGCATGGTTTCTGTAAAGGGAAACATGTCTTACTAATCTATTAGAGTTCTTTGAAGGGGTCAACAAACATGTGGACAAGGGGGATCCAGTGGACGTAGTATACTTAGATTTCCAGAAAGCCTTTGACAAGGTCCCTCACCAAAGGCTCTTACGTAAATTAAGTTGCCATGGGATAAGAGGGAAGATCCTTTCATGAATTGAGAACTGGTTAAAAGACAGGGAACAAAGGATAGGAATAAATGGTAAATTTTCAGAATGGAAAGGGGTAACTAGTGGTGGTCCCCAAGGATCAGTCCTAGGACAAATCCTATTCAAGTTATTCATCAATGATTTAGAGGAAGGGGTAAACAGTGAGGTGGCAAAGTTTGCAGATGATACTAAACTGCTCAAAATAGTTAAGACCCAAGCAGACTGTGAAGAACTTCAAAAAGATCTCACGAAACTCAATGATTGGGCAACAAAATGGCAAATGAAATTTAATGTGATAAATGTAAAGTAATGCACTTTGGAAAAAATAACCCCAACTATACGTACAATATGATGGGGGCTAATTTAGCTACAACTAATCAGGAAAAAGATCTTGGAGTCATCGTGGATAGTTCTCTGAAGACGTCCATGCAGTGTGCAGCGGCAGTCAAAAAAGCAAACAGGATGTTAGGAATCATGAAAAATGGGATAGAGAATAAGACAGAGAGTATCTTATTGCCCTTATACAAATCCATGGTGCACCCACATCTTGAATACTGTGTACAAATGTGGTCTCCTCATCTCAAAAAGGATATACTGGCGTTAGAAAAAGTTCAGAGAAGGGCAACTAAAATGAATTGGGGTTTGGAACGGGTCCCATATGAGGAGAGATTAAAGAGGCTAGGTCTTTTTACCTTGCAAAAGAGGAGACTAAGGGGGGAAATGATAGAAGTATATAAAATTATGAGTGATGTGGAGAAAGTGAATAAGGAAAAGTTATTTACTTGTTCCCATAATAGAAGAACTAGGGGCCACACAATGAAATCAGTGGGCAGCAGGTTTAAAACAAATAAAAGGAAGTTGTTCTTCACACAACGCACAGTCAACCTGTGGAACTCCCTGCCTGAGGAGGCTGTGAAGGCTAGGACTATAACAGAGTTTAAAAGAGAACTGGATAAATTCATGGAGGTTAAGTCCATTAATGGCTATTAGCCAGGCTGGGTAAAGAATGGTGTCCCTAGCCTCTGTTTGTCAGAGGGGGGTGATTGATGGCAGGAGAGAGATCACTTGATCTTTACCTTTTAGGTTCACTCACTCCAGGGCACCTGGCATTGGCCAGTGCCAGTAGACAGGATACTGGGCTGGATGGACCTTTGGTCTGACCCAGTACGGCCTTTCTTATGTTCTTATGAACAACCTGCAGTGCTACACGCAGAAGAAGAGGCACCTAACACCACTCTGAACAGCATTAACTCATCATCCTCACCGGACGAGGCTATTATGCCCCCACTTCCAACAACAGTGGATGATTTTTCTAATTTTCAGGATCTCCTCAAAAGAGTGGCTAATGAACTTAAGATTACCCTGGAGGAAGTACCTGAAAATCAGCATGAGCTGACCAACATCCTGCAACCTTCCAGTGCGTCTAAAATTGCCCTCTTATTAATGTAGTCATGATGGACCCTGTCAAGAATATATGGCAAACACTGGCCACTAAAACCCCTACCTGCAAGCAAGCAGACCGGAAATACTGTGTCCTTTCCAAGGGCTCAGAGTTCCTTTTCATGAACCAAACACCAAATTTGCTGGTAGTTGAAGCAGCTAACCAGAGGAACAAACAGCAGCATCTCCCATCCACCCCCTTTGAGAGAGACAGTAAAAGGTTGGACCTACTCAGTCAAAAAGTTTGTGTCGTCCATACTACAATTCATGGTGGCTAATTATGTGGCCCTTTTGGCAAAATGTGACCACAGAAATTACAGGAAACTCATTGACTTCATTACCGATATTCCTGAGGATAAGAGACAATTCAAAGCTGTAGTCTCTGAGGGGCATTGCGACAGCAGTCGTGGTGCATCAGGCCTCATGGTTTACATCTTGTTCTTTCCCACACAAGATTCAGAATAACCTGGAAGATCTCCCCTTTGATGGAGAGAAATTATTCGCCGCAAAGACCAATAAAGTGTTGCTTACCGTGAAGGATTCCGGAGCGACGCTCAGGTCCCGAGGCATCCACACACCATCGACTAGATAGAAGGAGACAATATAGGTATCAGCCTTATCAACGTCCATAATATCCAACCTAAACTCGTTAATACCAGAGGCCATATGATCACCAACTCCATCGCTCCACTCTGTCAATACCTTCCCAACTCCCTCCACCTAACAAGCAGATTTGAAGCCTTGGTCGAGGGTACAGAAGACATCCCACCCACTCCAGCTCCCATATTACCTATCCATATTTTCGGGCACATTTCGCTACTTTTTTACCACAAATGGCAGAACATTACTACCTACAGATGAGTCCTAGAGGTCATCAGAATGGGCTATTCCATTCCCTTGTGTCCATACCCACCACCCACCCCGTCCCTCTTCAGGGACCCCTCTCATAACCACTTGCTCCACCAAGAAGTACATAATCTCCTGCAAATAGGAGCAGCAGAGACAGTACCTGACCAGCGCAAAGGAAAGGGGGTTTACTCCCTTTTTTTTGTAACAGAAAAGAAAAATGGAGGATAGCAGCCTATTCTCGACGTCAGATGACTCAACAAGTTCGTCAAAAAGCAAAAATTCAAAACGGATACCCTCACAACCATAATTTCAATACTGGAGCAGGGAGATTTGGTTTTCAGCTCTTGACCTACAGGATGCCTATTTTCATGTAACTATACATCCTATCCACAGGCGTTCTCTCCGCTTTGTTCTGGGCTCACAGCACTACCGGTACAGAGTTCTGCCCTTTATCTTCTCAATAGCTCCCTGCATCTTTTTCAAAATTCTCGCCGTGGTAATGGCTTGCCTAAGGAAAAAAGGAGTCATAATTTTTCCTTCCCTGGACGATTGCCTCCTCAAGGCATGGAGTCTCAAGGAGGCCATTTGATCCACACAGATGACCGTCGACTGTTTCCAGGGTATTGTCTTTCAAATAAATGAAAATAAATCCACACTGATTCATACCCAGCAACTGGAGTTCGTAGATGCACGCTTCGATTCATTAGTGGGACTTATATCTCTCCCACTCGACAGATTCAACACCATAAGAAATCTGATTGCCCAAGACTGCCTACAACTTCTGGGCCATATGGCCTCGTACTTTTGTGGTCAGAAATGCATGCCTTTACATGTGGTTCTTCCAAGACTGGATGACCACTGTCTACAGATCAAATGTACACAATCTAAACAGACTTCTATTGATCCCTACCAAAGTCAAGGACTCACTCATATGATGGACCCTTCCACACAATTTTTTCTCTGGCATCTCATTCCTACAGGACTCCCCCTCCATTATAATTACTACAGAGACACCCCTCACTGGCTGGGGCACACACATGGTATATCCTAACACTCAGGGACTTTGGTCCCCTACCCCTTCTTTACACATAAACCTTCTAGAACTCCGAGCAGTCTGCAACGCTTGTCTCCAGTTCTTCCCCTTCATCAAAAATCAAAGCATCAGGATCATGACTGACAACATCGCCTGCATGTTTTATATAAATAGACAAGGGGGAGCTTAATCCCACTCTCTTTGCACCCAAACTATGAAACTTTGGAATTGGTATCCCCAACATAATATCCAGATTTCAGCTTCTTACCTACCTGGTTTTTTAAACACTACCGCGGATGAGCTCAGCAGAGCATTTTCCCTAGATCACGAATGGGAGATAAACAAGACCATTCTACACAACATATTCAAAATATGGGGCTACCTGAAACTGGACCTTTCTGCAACTGTGAAACCAAATATCTGGAATCCCACTCTAGAGTGGGCCTAGGGAAGCACTCCTTGGGGGATGCCTTCATGATCCAGTGGAGTGGCAAATTACTGTATGCATTCCACCCAATGCCACTTCTATACAATGTTGCTCAAAATACGGACAGACTGTGCCAGGGTCATACTGATAGCCCCTATATGGCCCAGGCAGGCGTGGTACCCTTTTCTTACCAGGATGTTGATTTGCCCACTGATTCTGCTTCGCCTTCTTCCGAACCTATTATCACAGCAAAGTGGTTGACTATACCACCCCAGCCTACTCATGCTACAACTCAAAGCATAGCTTCTCAATGGTTCTTCATGTTTCCCACCTTCACATATCCATGAAAACTGTGTTTTTAGTAGAAGTTACCTCCGCCAGACATGCAGAAGAAATCAGAGTGCTCCTGGTGGCTCCACTGTACACACTAATTTTTTTAAGGGCAAAGTCACCCTTTGACTGCACCTCAAATTTCTTCCCATGGTACACTCAGCTTTTCACATCAATGAACTTATCCACTTACTTACCTTTTTCCCTAAGCCACATACAAACACTTCTGAGTCAACAATGCACACACTGGATGTGCACAAAGCTTTGTCCTTTTACTTGGACAGGAACAAACCCTTTAGGAATTCCCCAAACGCTTTGTTTGGGTTGTGGAACGCTCAGAGGTAGAGCCATCTCTAATCAGAGATTTTAGAGTTGGATAGTGGGCTACTTTCGCCATTGTTATCAACTGAAGAACGTGACTCCTCCAACTTCTGTTAGAGCACGCTCCACCAGATCCCCGTTGACATCTGTGGCTTTCCTATATAATGTTCCCTTCACAGATATTTGCAAGGCTGCCACATGAGCTTTCGAACACACTTTTGCAAAACGCTATGCTCTCACCCAAGGACCCCTAACTGATACTCGTATGGGTTGAGCTGTGCTGTCTACGGCTTTCTTATCAGATCTGAAGTCCCTACCTCCTTAAGAGACAATGCTTTTCAGTTACCTGGAGTGGAGAACCCAGAGGGACATCTCTCAAAGAAGAGGTTACTCACCTGTGTAGTAACTAATGTTCTTCAAGATGAGTATCCCTGTGGGTGCTCTACTATCCACCTTACTCCCCTCTACTTCGGAGTTGGAGCGGTCTCCATTATAGAGAAGGAACTAAGGACCCTGGCCACTCGCACGTACTATTGAGACATGACAGGCACATGAGGCAGGCACTGCGTTTGTGCAGCCCATGTGAGTATTGCTGTAAAAATCTCCTAGCAAAGGCACAGGGGCGCACAATACCTGGAGTTGAGCACTTACAGAGACACTTATCTCGAAGAACGTCAGTTACTGCACAAGTGAGTAACCTCCTCTTATTAAATATTACCCATGGAGGTACTTATAGACTACAATCAGGTTATCCCTTAACCTTCTGTTTGTTAAGCTTAATAGGTAGAGGTCTTCAACTCTTTCATTATAAGGAATGTTTTCTAATCTTTGATCATTTCTGTGGCTCTTTTCTGAACCCTCTTCAATTTATCCACATCTTTGTTGACTTGTGGACACCAGAACTGCACACTAGTGTCAAATATAGAGGTAAAATAACCTCTCCTGCTCAAGAGTGAGCATTGGCCTGCTAAACTCAGGGTTGTGAGTTCAGTCTCTGAGGGAGCCATTTAGGGATATGGGGCAAAAATCTGTTGGATGATTTAACTGGAAATTGGTCCTGCTTTGAGCAGGGGATTGGACTAGATGATCTCCTGAGGTCCCTACCAACCCCGATATTCTATGATTCCCCTGTTTATGCAACCAAGGATTGCATTAGCTCTTTTGGCCACAGTGTCACTCTGGGAGCTCATGTTCAACTGATTATCTACCCCCACCCCCAAATGTTTTTCAAAGTCATTGCTTCCCGATATAGAGTCCTCCATCATGTAAGTAATGGCTTACATTCTTTGTTCCTAGATGGAGACGTTTACATTTAGCCGTATTAAAATGCATATTGTTTGCTTGCACCAAGCTTACCAACCGATCCAGATCACTCTGAATCAGTGACTAGTCCTCTTCGTTATTTACCACTCTCCCAGTTCATGTGTCATCTACAAACTTTATTAGTCAGGATTTTATGTTTCTTCAAGTGCTTGCTCATATCCGTTCCATGGTGGGTGTGTGCCTGTTGCGTGCACCATTGCCAGAGATTTTTCCCTTAGTGGTATCCATTGACTTGGCTCTAGTGCCCTCCGGAGTCGTGTGCGTAGATGCTGATATAAGGGGCACTGCCAGCCCCACATCCTTTTAGTTCCTTCTTATTGCCCATAGTGGGTGCTGGAATGATCCTTTCTTGCTCTGGCAAGGTTACTTCCCAGTGATTTCAGACTCTTGTTTCATACATAATGCACATAGTTTTCCAAGCTGTGATAGTATATATCTTATAGTGTATATTTTGCCCCAGGGGCTTCAAGCCTTGTGCCTCTTGTGGCAAATCTATGCCTGTGCGTGATCTGCAGTCCAGTGGCTTAAAGTGCTTGGGAGAAACTCATGTGAAAAGGACAAGTACAAAATTCGTTGGGACTTCAGATGCTGCACTAAGGACTGGGACATAAGACTAAAACCTATTCTTGTGGAAGCTGCCCTCAGAGCTGTTTCAGATCTGGGCCATTCTGATTCGGCTCCAAGTACTTTGGCACTGGTGCGAAGGACTCCCCCAGCACCGTTCTCTATTGCTGGTGCTGAGGAAGAAGCACAAAAAGCAGCACATCAAGAAAGGGCACTTGCGCTCGCTGATGCAGAAGAGAGACAAGTGGGGAGAGGGAGTGAGACCCATGCCAGGCTGCTCTTCGACCCCTAGACTCATGTCAGCACCGTTGACTCGACCACGGGTGTTGAGTCTGGTGCCAGGACCCTCCTCTGATACCAGGAAGCCACTGCGGTACCAGTGGACTGACGGTGCCATCGACCCTGGAGGCTTTTCAGGAGGCTAGGTACTTTCTCTCTCTTCCAGTCCCTCCAACCCCACTGGGGCTCATACCAGCTCTAGTGTCTGAAAGCAGGAGGGAACAAGGTGTGTCAGGCGCCTTCTTGGCACCATCCAGGGGCAAGCTCCACACTCCCTGGCACACCACTGGTCCCCAGAATACAAGCACCATATGGAAGTGGATACCCTTCCACCATGGTTGCCGAGGGAGGAGCCTTCTTCGGAGTCTGAAGGGGAACCCATCCCTGGACTGATGGAAGAAGCCAAGGACGTTAATGATAGGGGTGCCCTTTATCGTCCCACAGCCATTGGTGTCTTTAGTCTCAGATGCATCAGACTTTGCGGGGAGTTCACCACAACAACCTCAGGGCCAGGGCTACCTACTTGACCAAGTGGAAACGTTCCACTTGTTGGGCCTCCAAACAGGATCCCTCTCGATCTTCTCTTCAGTCTGTCTTGGACTATTTGCTCCACCTAATGCAGCAGGGTCTGGCACTCATCTATTAAAGTTTATTTGGTGACCATCTTAGTCTTCCACTCCCCAGTGAATGGCAGATCAGTGTTCTCTCACAAAATGATTGTCTGGTTTCTCAAGGGGTTAGAAAGTCTCTATTCTCAGAGTGGCAAATCGACTCCACCCCATGGGACTTAAACCTTGTCCTGTAGTGGCTTGTGGTCCCCCCCCAACCCCCCCCACACCCTTTGAGTTATTAGCATCATGCTCCCTACTACTTCTCTTCTGGAAGGTTGCCTTCCTGGAGACAATCACCTCAGCCAGAAAGTTGTCTGAGATCAAGGCCCCTACATCCAAACCAACTTGTACAATATTTTTTGAGAACAAGGTCCAACTGTGCTTAGGCCAGTGCCAGTTTCGGGAAAGCAATGTTGCAGTTGTCACATCCATGAACTCCAAGTCCACCTCCTGTGGTACTGCTTGTGAGTCACCTAGCATGGAAGGTACATGAGCAAGCGCTCGAAGAAGAAAAAACAGTTACTTACCTTCCATAACAGTGGTTCTTTGAAATGTGTTGCTTATGTCCATTCCATGAGCCACACTCCTATCTCTATATGGGAGTTACCAGCAAGAAGAAACTCTGAGGGTGCGGGGCTGGCAGCACTCTTTATACCTGGTCATATGCATATGTCTGCAGAAGATACTAGGGCTGGTGCAATGGATATCACTAAGGAAAAAATCTCTGGCAACAGTGCACATGGTGTGTGCACATCTAGCATGGAATTGACAAGAGCAACACATCTCGAAGAACAACAGTTATGGAAGGTTGACTAGCATAGGCCCAAGAAATGATCCCTCTGGATCCACACAGGAAACACAACTGCTTAATGATGAGTTCCCCATTTACAATTACATGTTGAGACCCATCAGTTAGCCATCTCTTAATCCCATTTAATCTGTGCCATGTTACTGTTACATCTTTCTAGAACTTTAATCAAAATGTCATGTGGTACCAAATCAAACGCTTACAGAAATTTATGTATATTATACCAGCACTATTAATTTTAACAACCAAACCTGTAATCTTTAAAAAAAAAAAAAAAAAAAAAGTTAGGATCTGTGTTGTATAAACCCATATTCTTATTATTATTCTTTCGCATGGTGATAGTGGAACAGTGAAAGCAACGGTGTGACCACGTAAACACATATTGATTGACATTAATTAAATTATCCTCCTTTAATTAATAGACTTGTGTATCAGTTGCTCCATTGTCTACTGGGGATTGATGACACACTGAGAGGCCTATATTTACCCCAGTCATCCCCTTTACCCTTTTCACGTACTAGTACAACATTAGCTTCTTTCCCGTCTTTGGGAACTTCCCCAGTGTGAAAATTAACATTAATGGTCGAGCAAGCTCCTCAGCCAGCTCTTTTGAAACGCTAACTCTTTTGTTAGCTCTTTTGAAACGCTAACTCTTTTGTTAGCTAGCTCTTTTGAAACGCTAACTTTTAGCTCAAAGCAGGACCAACCCCAACTAAATCATCGCAGGCAGGGCTTTGTCGATTCCACCACCTCGCCAGGTAACTCATTTCAGTGCTTCACCATCGTCCTAGTGAAATAGTTTTTCTGATATCCAGCCTAGACCACCTCCACTGCAAATTGAGACCATTGCTCCTTGTTTGGTCATCTGCCACCACTGAAAACAGCTCCATCCTCTTTGGAACCCCCTTTCAAGTAGTTGAAGCTGCTATCAAATCCCCCCTCACTCTTCTCTTCTGCAGACTAAATAAGCCCAGTTCCCTCAGCCTCTCCTCGTAAGTCATGCCACAGCCCCCTAATCATTTTTGTTGCCCTCTGCTGGACTCTCTCCAATTTGTCCACCTCCTTTCTGTAGTGGTGGGCTCAGAACTGGATGCAGTAATCCAGATGTGGCCTCATCAGTGCTGAATAGAGGGGAATAATCACTTCCCTCAATCTGCTGGCAAGGCTCCTAATAATGCAGCCCAATATGCCATTAGCCTTCTTGGCAACAAGGGCACACTGTTGACTCGTATACACTGCAAAACGGCCGCTTAGCCATCGATCCCCAGCCTGTACCAGTGCATGGGATTCTTCTGTCCTACATGCAGGACTCTGTACTTGTCCTTGGGTGAACCTCATCACTTTTTTTGGCCCAATCCTCCAATTTGTCTAGGCCACTCTGGAACCTATCCCTACCCTCCAGCATATCTACCTCTTCCTTAAGCTTAGTGTCATATGTGAACTTGCCGAGGGTGCAGTCCATCCCATCATCAATGAACACGCTGAACAAAACCGACCCCTGGGGCTCTCCACTTGATATCAGCTGCTAACTAAACATTGAGCCATTGAACCCTACCCATTGAGCCTGACAATCTAGCCAGCTTTCTATCCACCTTATAGTCCAGTCATCCAATCCATGCGTTTTTTAGCTTTCTGGCAAGAATATTGTGGGAGACCGTATCAAAAGCTTTGCTGAAGTCAAAGTATATCAAGTCCACTGTTTTTCCCCATGTTCACAGAGCAAGTTATTTCCTAAGACCTGCCCTTGGTGAATCCTTGTTGATTTGTTCTTGATCACCACCTTCTCCTCCAAGTGCTTCAAAATGAATTACTTGAGGACCTGCTCCATGATTTTTCTGGAGACTGAGGTGTGGCTGACCAGTCTGTAGTTTCCCGGTTTCCCGTTCCCTTTTCTAAAGATGGGCACTCTATTCGCCTTTTTCCAATCATCTAGGACCTCCCCTGATCACCATGAGTTTTCAGAGATAATGACCAATGGCTCTGCAATCACATCAGCCAACTCCCTCAGCACCCTCGGATGCAGTGCATCTGCCCCTATGGACTTGTGCATGTCCAGCTTTTCTAAATAGTCCTTAACCTATTCTTTTACCACTGAGGGCTACTCACCCCCTCCCCATACTGTGCTGCCCAGTGCAGCAGTCTGAGAGCTGACCTTGTCTGTGAAGACCTAGGTAAAAAAACCTTTGAATTTCCCACATCATCTGTCACTAGGTTGCCTCCTCCATTCAGTAAGGTTCCCACACTTTCCATGACCACCTTCTTGTTGCTAACATACCTGTAGAAACCCTTCTTGTTATCCTTCATATTTCTTGCTAGCTGCAACTCCAATTGTTCTTTGGCTTTTACACCTCTGCATGCTCGAGCAATATTTTTATACTCCTCAGTCATCTGTTCAAGTTTCCTGTTCTTGTAAGCTTCCTTTTTGTGTTCAAGCTCTCTGAAGATTTCTCTGTTAAGCCAAGCTGGTCACCTGCTATATTTGCTATTCTTTCTACACATCGGGATATAGACGCTGACTTGTGCTCCTGCCAGTGGGTGCTAGACCCACCTCGTCCCCAGCCGCGTCCCCACACCACCCCTTCCACAAGGCCCCACTCCTCCTCTGCCTCTTCCCTGCCTCTGTTTCCCAAGCCCTGGCCCCTTCTCTTCCCCTGAGTGCTGTTCTCCTTCTCTCCCAGTATGCGGCCAAACAGCTGTTTGGCTGCAGCTGGACAGAAAGTGCTGAGAGGTAGGTGGAGGAATGAGGATGCAGTGCACTTGGGCGGGGGAAGGAGGTGCTTAGCTGCCGGTGGGTGCATCAACAGATCAGCACTTATGCATCGGGATGATTTGTTCCTGCACCCTCAATAAGACTTCTTTAAAATACAGCCAGCTCTCCTGGACTCCTTTCCCCCTCAAATTAGCCTCCCAGGAGATCCTGCCCATCAGTTCCCTGAGGGAGTCAGACTGCTTTTCTGAAGTCCAGGGTCCATATTCTGCTGCTCTCCTTTCTTCCTTTTGTCATATATAACTGTGTCATCTGTGTTTTTCCCTAAGTCAGAACAAAAATATTTTGTAAACACTTATGTCTTTTCTGCATTATTATTGATAGTTCTACCATTTCCATCTAGTAATGGACAAATATTGTTAGATTTCTTTTTGTTCCTAATATACTTAAAAATTTGTCCTCCTTAACTCTGCTGGCCACAGTTTTCTTCTTGTGTCCCTTTGCTTCCCTTTTCAGTTTTCCATGTTTCCTAACTTCTGATTTATATTCGTTACTATCAACTTCCCCTTGCTTCCATATTTTATTATATATATTTATTTATAAGTGAAGTGCCTTCACTTCTCCACTAAGTTCTTCTCTTTTTTTTTAGGTCTGTCGATTAATCACAGTTAACTCACGCAACTAACTCAAAAAAATTAATTGTGATTAATTGCACTGTTAAATAATAGAATACTAATTGAAATTTATTTTATATTTGCAATGTTTTTCTATGTTTTCAAATATACTGATTTCTATTAAAATAAGAATACAAAGAATACAGTGCTCACTTTATTATTTTTATTACAAATATTTGCACTGTAAAAAATGATAAAAGAAATAGTATTTTTCAGTTAATCTCATACAAGTACCGTAGTACAATCTCTTTATTATGAAAGTATAACTTACAAATGTAGATTTTTTTTTTTTACATAACTGCACTCAAAAATAAAACAATGTAAAACTTTAAGAGTACAAGTCCACTCTGTCCTACTTCTTGTTCAGCCAGTTTGTTTACATTTACGGGAGATACTGCTGCCTACTTCTTATTTATTTATGTCACCAGGCATTTGCATGGCACTTTTGTAGTTGGCATTGCGAAATATTTACGTGCCAGATATGCTAAACATTCGTATGTCCCTTCATGCTTCGGCCATCATTCCAGAGGACATGCTTCGATGCAGATGATGCTTGCTTTTTTGAAAAAAAGAAAAAAAAATTGTGACTGAACATATTGGGGGAAAATTGTATGTCCCGTGCTCTGTTTTACCCACATTCTGCTATACATTTACTGTTATAGCAGGCTCGGGTGATGACCCAGCACATGGTCATTTTAAGAACACTTTTGTCATAACCATACAGCTAAGGGTAGCCTAGAATTCCCCCTTACCTGTAAGGGGTTAAGAAGCTCAAATAACCTGGTTGCCACCTGACCAAAAGAACCAATGGAGAAAGAAGATACTTTCAAATCAGGGGATGAGAGAGGGAGGCTTTGTTTGTACTCTTTGTTTGGGTGTTCTCTCCGAGCCAGAGAGAGACCAGGTAGAAAAAAAAACCATTTCTTACAGACAATCAGAAATAAGCATCCAGAATTACAAAAATAGTAACTAAAAGCCAGGCAAGACATGTTAGATTATCTTTTGTTTTAGCTTGTGAATTTTCCTTTTGCTAGAGGGAGGTTTATTCCTGTCTTTTATACCTTTAAAACTAAGTCTAAATGGGATTCCTCTGTGTTTTTTGAATCTTTTGTTACCCTGTAATGTTATCCTCCATCCTGATTTTACTGAAGTGATTCTTTTACCTTTTCTTTAAATAAAATTCTTTTAAGAAGCTGATTGATTTTTCAGTGTCCTAAAGACACAGGGGTTTGGGTCTGTGCTTACCTGTACCAATTCTCAGGCCTTCCCAGGAAAGGGGATGTAAAGGCTTGGGGGTTATTTTTGGATAAGAGAGGGCTCCAAGTGGCCTTCCTTGAATGTTTATTTAAATCACTTTGTGGTGGTAGTGTACCATTCAAGGACAAGGGATTTGTGCCTTGGGGAAGTTTTAACCTAAGCTGGTAGAAATTTGTTTAGGGGATCTTTCATGAGGGTCCCCACATCTGTACCTTTGAGTTTGGGGGGAACCCTGACAACTTTCACAGCAGATTTGACAAAACGCAAAGAAAGTGCTAATGTGAGATTAGGAAAAATAGCTACAGTGCTCCACCCAAGGTTTAAGAATATGAAGTGTCATATAAAATCTGAGGGGGACGAGCTGTGAAACATGCTTTTAGAAGTCTTAAAAGAGCAACACTCAGATGCAGAAACTACAGAACTTGAACCACCAAAAAAGAAAATCAACCTGCTGGTGACATCTGATTATGAAAATGAGCATGCGTCAGTCTGCTGTGCTTTGAATCATCATCGAGCAGAGCCTGTCTTTAGCAAGGACGCGTGTCCTCTGGAATGGTGATTGAAGCATGAAGGGACATATGAATCTTTAGCGCATCTGGCACGTAAATATCTTGCGATGCTGGCTACAACAGTGCCATGAGAATGCCTGTTCTCACTTTCAAGTGACATTGTAAACAAGAAGTGGGCAGCATTATCTCCTGCTAATAGTAATCAAACTTGTTTTGTCTGAAGTAGGACTGAGTGGACTTGTAGACTTTAAAGTTTTACATTGTTTTATTTTTGAATGCAGTTATTTTTTTGTACATAATTCTACATTTGTAAGTTTGACTTTCATGATAGAGATTGCACTACAGTACTTGTATTAGGTAAATTGAAAAATATTATTTCTTTTGCTTTTTACAATGCATATATTTGAAATATAAATATTAATATAAAGTAAGCACTGAACACTATACTCTGTGTTGTAAATAAAATCAATATATTTGAAAATGTAGAAAACATCCACAAATATTTAAATAAATGGTATTCTATTTTTAACAGTGCAATTAATCGCACAATTCATTTTTTGTAATGCACGACAGTCCTACTTTTTTTTTTTTTTTTTTTTTAATAATATGGCATTTTTTCTTCATTCAGGGATTGTGGCTTTTTGGGCATCTAGTAAAGTGTTCTTTAGTTGTTTCTAGCTATACCATAGAGCAAGGAAGATACAGAAACATGGTTTAGTTAGTATGTGATGCACAACTTCTGAAACTTCCTTATGAGTTGAATAGCTAAGGTAACCTGTGAGAATTAAAATGTAAATATAGTTTACTTTATTGAAGAACTCATAACGCAAATACTGTAGAGCACTCTTCCTTTTGTTGGAAACATGTTTGTTTTGTCTCTGCAGAGCTGAAGTTGAGTCTAGATTTCCATTTTAAGCCCTATTTCCAGCCTCTCTCTAACTACTAATTGGAACAATGAATTTATTGGTAAATTTCAATGTTTACTGTAGGGCAATCTGGGAAAAGTGTTGGATTCCAGGTGTTTGTGTGCTGCTTAATCAAAATGGGCTGTGTTCTCATGTCATCCCTCTTCTTCCCCCTCCCCCCCCCACAACAATTAATCTTCCTTATCTCTGGCTTCTGTGTTCTCAGTTGTGGAAAATGTGAAGAACTCCCAATTTTATGCACAGCTGTAGCTCCTTATGTACTTGGGAGTAGGGCTTTTTTAAATCACAGGAAAGGATTATATAGGAATCTTAATATTTTAGCCATAGAGATTAGTAAAGGATTAGGGTAGAGAAGGCAGTTTCATTATCCAGGGAAGTACCATTTCTGCTTGCTACTATTTTCTGTGAGCTAGAAGACTACACATGTTCTCCAAAATCAGAAGAGGAGAAAGGAGTGGGGGGAAAGGGAGGAAGAGAAAAGGTAAGGGGGAAAGAGAAAGGAGTGGGGGGAAAGGTAAGGTAAGGTAAGAAAAGGTAAGAAAAGGTAAGAAAAGGGGGGAAAGGTAAGGTAAGAAAAGGTAAGAAAAGGTAAGGGGGAAAGAGAAAGGAGTGGGGGGAAAGGGAGGAAGAGAAAAGGTAAGGGGGAGACATTAGGGACTGAAGTGGGAAATTCCAGGGTAGGAGAGGAGTGGTGGAAGTATGCTGTCTCTCCTGCAACACTAAATCAAAACCCTATGTGTGATGTGATTACAGGGTTGTGTAAATGGCTGCATCATTGCCGATTTGTTTTAAGGCGAAAAACCCCCAGGGCCTCTGCCAGTCTTCCCTGGAGGAAAATTCATTCTCAACCCCAAATATGACGATCAGCTGAACTCTGAGCATGTGGGCAAGACTCACCAGCCAGACACCCAGGAAAGAATTATCTGTAGTAACTAAGATCCCACCTCAGTAACTCAGATCCCACCCCAATGTCATCATATCACTAAGTCTACAGTCACCATAGAGTGTGTCTACACAGCATCTAGACACCGATGGCTTAGGTGTCTGGGCTCAGGACGCTGTGGGGTGGGACGATCCCAGACCTAGAGCACCAGCCCAAGCCTGGACATCTACACAGCAATGAAACAGCCTGAACCCTGGGAATCCGAATGAGCTGAGGCAGGCCAGCCACAGGTTTTTCTTTGGTGTGTAGACATATCCTCAGAGCCTAGACCAGGGGTAGGCAACCTATGGCACGGGTACTGAAGGCAGCATGCGAGCTGATTTTCAGTGGCACTCACACTGCCTGGGTCCTGGCCACCAATCTGGGGGGCTCTGCATTTTAATTTAATTTTAATTTAATTTTAAATGAAGCTTCTTAAACATTTTATTTACTTTACATACTACAATAGTTTAGTTATATATTATAGACTTATAGAAAGAGACCTTCTAAAACGTATTACTGGCACACAAAACCTTAAATTAGAGTGAATAAATGACGACTTGGCACACCACTTCTGAAAGGTTGCCGACCCCTGGCCTAGACAGAACCTGAATTTCTAATATGGGAAAAGAAACAAGGGAAAAAACTTACAAAAAAACATTCACGTTCTTCTTTTATCCATTGTAAAGAATTTTTTTAAAAAGGCTCTAGCCCTATTCTTTCCTTTGCAGGTCACCATTCAGTCTCGTATGGTCCAGGAAAAAAAATCAAACTGAGCAGGATGTGAGTCATGCAGTGATGTTTTGGAGGTGCCAGGACTCAGGAGACTTGAGTTCTGTCTCCAGCCCTGCCACTGGCACTCACTGGAATTTGATCACCTCTCTGTGTCTCATTTTGATTATCTGAAATGGGGATAGTGATACCTTCTTTTTTAAAACACTTTGTGATCTGTCGATAACAAGGACTGTATGAAGGCTATTATTACTATTATTTCATTAGCTAAGTGTGCAGAGACACTGAAACTATAGCTCCATGAGCGTGTGGCTTGTCCCATTCATCTCAGTGGGGCCTTAAAACTGTGAAGCTTATTAATGAAAATTTAAATGTCAGCAGTAACTATTTCACCACTGATATTTTAAGAGAGACACTTTGTTAACATGCATGTTTGTTGTTGCTGAATGTAGTGGGAGATAGTGGATCCTGGGATGGAGAATGAGGAACATTATGCCCCAAATGTAAAACCACCCCTATTCCTGCCAAGTAGGGGGGAGGTCAGAGAAGGGAGGGAGGAGCTGCATTTCCTTCCCAGAAGAGCCTGGATGCCATGAATTCCCAAATCCCATTCTGCTGTGGAGGTGACCTTCCCCTCCCCCCCCACCCCATGTTCCCTACATGTCTGCCAAACTTTCCAGCTTTCCCTCTTGATAATTACTACAGTGCTGACAAGTGGTGGGAATGCAGAAATATCTGGAACATTGAAGTTTTGTGGGCAACAGAAAGTAAGCTGAATTTAATTGCAAAATAAATAGTGCAAAGGATATTGGACTGGGAGGTGGGAGCTCTGAGGGGGAGACCACAGGGAAGGGGATCCATACACACAGATCCGGGATTCCTACATATATTTTCACCCTGTATTCCACATAGAATTGAGGACTTTGGCTTTATAAACGGGTCCCTTTCAGTGTAACAGCAAAAAGGGATGGAGTAATCTAGAGACTCTGATAGTTTTCAATGTATTGGTGTCATTTTCTGTCTTTGACACTTCTTCAAATGTGTTAGAGCATCACCCGTAAGAGGCGCTATGTTGCCACGGTGTCCCTGCATGATCGGATTTATGTGATTGGGGGATACGACGGCCGCTCCCGTCTCAGCTCTGTGGAGTGCTTGGATTATACGTCGGATGAGGATGGCATCTGGTACTCAGTGGCTCCAATGAATGTTCGTCGAGGCCTGGCAGGGGCCACTACCCTAGGAGGTACACACTGATCAGCACTTGTCACAGAGGCCAGGCAGGTCCATTGCCAGCATAAATTACAGTGTGTCAGCACCTTCTCAGGGCAGGTGGCTGATAAGGGGAGAAGAGTAGCTGATTGGAGATAGTATCAGCATTTGGAGTTTGAGAGAGAAAATCACTTGCCCATTAATCATAAGAGCAGCTCTTCCTCTTCTTCATCTTAAGAGTATGTGTTTCTAGTTTCAGGGAGCGGGAATCTTCCATTCTATACCCTGAAGTCCAGAATTCATCTCCCAGGCAGTTGTTAGAAACATGCTGCTTCCAAAGACCAACTTCTGTGTGTCCCAGCTGGAAGTCGCTGCTGGGACCTGTGCTAACAGATCGGCCCTGTTCCCCCTCTCTTGGCTAGGAGCGCCTTCAGGGGCCTGTATCGATTGATTTGCTGCAGCTTAACGTGTTTTTAAATTTTCGATGAAATGTCATTTGCAGTGAATAATTTGAATATATCCAATAGATATTTTTCAGTAGAATTGTATGAAGGACTATAGCTAAGGAAGGCCTTTGGGCTGAGATTTGTGTGGCAGGTTTCGAGCATAGTGTGTTGTATCTTTTAAATATTCATTCTAAAGAAGTGCTGATTTAACATCAATGGATGGCTGTGTCCAAGTGATATCAGGCCTCTTCTATGCACAGTAACACACATATATGGTGTGCATGAAATAATATAAAGGGTGGGAAGTGTGGGAGAGGGAAGGGCATGTGTGTGTATTCATGTCTCTCTCAATCTGCTCCCTGTATTATGTTGCAGATATGATCTATGTTTCTGGTGGTTTTGATGGAAGCCGGCGTCACACCAGTATGGAGCGATATGACCCAAATATTGATCAATGGAGTATGCTTGGAGACATGCAAACAGCTCGGGAAGGAGCAGGACTGGTTGTAGCTAATGGTGTTATCTACTGCCTTGGTAGGTGACCTTAGGATCCATCAGCATTCTGCAAGTATTATTGTCCCACCTAGAATTCAGGGCAGACACCATTTATAATGGGCTCCTGGGATGTGCAGAATACAGCCTAAAAGAGAATCCCAGTTGTTGTATACTTCACTTTCCTGAGATATTGGGTAGCCCAGTCAGCAGACAGACTTCACATAGTCACTGCTGAGGAGACATTTTGATGGCTTGTACTAGAGCCATGGGAGGAGTGCTGGGCCACGTCCTAGCTGAGATGTGAGGAAGTTGGGGGGCTGTGTGCTGGCTGGAATGTGCGGGCTATGGATAACTAGTACCGGGGAATAGCTTTGGCTATGGTGCCACTGGAACATGGAAAGGCTGGAGTGGTCTGTCCTGAGCTGCTTGTGTTCCAGCTCCTCTCTCTGGAGGCGGGAAGGCCCCAGCTGCCCACACTGAATGTTGAGAGTCCCAGATTGGAAAATTGTCTTAAACTCTTAAATAAGCTCATTCTTTGAATGCTTCTCCAGGGCCCTTGGTCAAGGCAGCGCCATGGCTTTGTTTTCTGACCAGACTTGTCCTGGTCCTATTCCAGGGGAGTCTCATGCTGTCCGCTACATTTTCACTTACTGCTCCATTCTACGTTCCCCAACCTTCCCTTGCTCTCTTCTTCTCCTTGCTCTCTGGGCTGGTAACATAGTGTTCTTCCCCTGCTGAGGCAATATGACATGGCCACTCAGTTTCCTGAAAAAGTTTCATTGGCTCCCTGTGTCTTCCACGTCAGGTCATCCTCAGCCCCTGCTGTCTGTGGCCTCCAGAACTTTAGTCCCTGCCTGGTGCAGGCTAGATTCTGTGTTTACTTTTGTTCAGCCTTGCCAGGCACTGTGAGTAGTGTTGCTCACACTGCCAAGGAGTCACTAAGTCAGAGCCATCTGGGATGGAGCAGACACTGGCATTGCAATGTTCTCTGTGCGGAAACAGTGATCAGAGTTGAACCTGCTGATTGTTCTCATGTTGTTTCAGGTGGCTATGATGGGCTGAATATCTTGAACTCTGTAGAGAGGTACGACCCTCACACTGGACACTGGACAAGTGTCACCCCAATGGCCACCAAGCGCTCAGGTGAGAACTCTGCTATGCAGAGTGCACTGCTAGATTGAATAGAGCAATGATTTCTGGCCTGCCTTCATATCCTGGAGGCCAGCGTACATCTGCTGGCCTGTGGGGTTTAGCAGTGTTATAGAGGCACAGTGATCCTAGCAGCAGTCCTTGCGCAGTCCTGGGTGATCATTAACTTAACTCCACAAAGAGGCTTTTCTTGCTCTCTCCAGTATAGACCTGGTGCCGACGGGTCAGGATATGACCTGGCCAGCACTGGTCTTCTGTCTCTATCAGGCACTCAGCACCCTAACATCAGAATGCCTCCCATGAATTAAAAAGATCAGCAGTGCACTTTCTTTCTGATCACCAAAAGGCAACCTTAGGGTCTGATGGGTTTATATTTAGTTTGCTTTTTAATTTTTTTAAAGTGACCACAAAGGTGCTAGTTGGGCAAACCTGAGGGAAAGAAGGGGTGAGGGGGTCGCATTCAGCTTTGAATGCGATGAGGTTAGTTGTCATTCGGATTTCATCTTGCAGTAAATTTCCATGATTTTTCTCCATCTGCTATGAAGGTTCTGTGTTCCATGGTCACTAACCCTCCTCAGTGGCTGACAATTTCACTGTCCAGTTTATTGTAGCCATTGAAGGGTGTCATGGTCCTAGACAGATACTTGGGCCAGTTCCATGCAGAGAATCAGGACAGCGACCTTGTAGTCTGTATTCAGTGAAGAGCCAGTGTATCATGGAAATGTGTTCCTATGGCCTGTGTTGTTGAACAGCTGGACTGCTGGGTTTAATATGGGCCTTAGTTACAGTAGTTGTACAATAGTGCACACTAGAGTTCAGGGTGTATTCCTGTATCCATTCAACTTCCCTTCTCATTTTTTGAAAACAATACATTTGGGGCTGAAATCATTCATTTTCTTGGTACTTACACTCTGTGAATATGTGTAGATTATTACCATGCGATTCTGTTCTCCCTACTTAATCAGATTAGACAGTTCTAGCTCTTCTAATCATTTGTAGTACATTGATCCCTCTAGCCTCCAATAATGTTGCTGCTTTTCTTTGAACTCCCTCCAGTTTGTCATCATGCCCAAAAAGGGCATTATAAAATATTTTCTATAAAGTCTAGGAAACGAAATAGTCAAAACCTTTGCTCAAGTGACACATAAGCTTGTGAAGTGAAAAATTAAGAACTGATATACTAGTAGGTACTACTTTAGCTTGAGATCATCTTGTTTTGTTAATGTTCTATAAACACTCTTGCCCCCAGTTTTACTGCCCAGTTCATGCATACAGACTGTTAAACAGAAACCTTCTCCAGGAGGAGCCTCAAAATGACCAGAACTCTGCCTCTAATAAATAAATATCATCCATTCAGCGCATAGATTCTCTCAAAATTACATCTAAACATTTTAACACATTACTTTTATTCGTGCAAAGTTTATAAAAAGCCTGTCTTTTCATTCAGCCATATACAGTTTAGAAAACCAAACTAGCTATTCAAGACCATTTGCATGCCTTAGATTTTTTTAATAGCACCCTTCATAGTAGAAATCTTTCTCTACTGAGGGAAATAATTCTATGTTCCCATATTTAGAAAATGATCATTAGAGACACAGCTACTGGATGAATATACATTAAAGTTAATTCTTACATTAAATCCTAAAATGTGTCCATTACGCAGGAGCTATTCATGTCTCAGTGAATGAGCTAAACTGCTTAGAAAGAACAAACATACACCCATGATCAGTTATCCAAATAGATCATTTTAAAAGGGCATGTGATGTCCAGGATCAGCTGTCATTAAAGTGAAAGTAAAAACAACCATTGATTTCAGTGGAATTTGGATCTGACTATAAAATGTTAGTGAACACAAAACTTGGGGCAGAGTAAAGGTTTGAGTGCTGGTCATATTTTTGTTTCGAGACTGGGTTTAATGGTTGGTGTCAGAATTGTTTATATAACTTTAACTTACAATTTCCACGTGTTTTAACATGTTAAAGTATTTACAGATGTGCTTGATGATATATCTTCCCTTGAACTGCTCTTAGCAACATTAAATGTAGCTTACTGGAGTCTATTGTTAATTATTGTATTGGGTAACTAATATATGAAGTGAAATCTTGTACAAGAGATCACTACTTATTAGGCAGCTTTCTTTCTTGAAACCACCCCAAAGCACCCTTAAATGTATCAAGTAGGACTGTCGATTAATCGCAGTTAACTCATGCAATTAACTAAAAAAATAAATTAATCACGATCAATCGCAGTTTTGATCACACTGTTAAACAATGGAATACCAGTTGGATGTGTGTTCTACATTTTCATATATATTGTATTCTGTGTTGTAATTTAAATCAAAGTGCATATTATTCTTGATTACAAGTATTTGCACTGTAAAAGATAAAGGAAATAGTATTTTTCAATTTGCCTCGTACAAGTCCTGTATTGCAGTCTCTGTGTGGTGAAAGTACAACTTACAAATGTAGATTTTTTTGTTGTCACAAACAGCACTCAAAAATAGTGCAGTGTAAAACTTTAGCACCTACAATCCACTCAGTCCTACTTCTTGTTCAACCAATCGCTAAGAAAAACAAGTTTGTTTACATTTATAGGAGATAATGCTGCCCTCTTCTTATTTACAATATCAACAGAAAGTGAAAGCAGGAATGTACATGGCACTTTTGTAGTTGGCATTACATAGTATTTACATGCCAAATATGGTAAACATTCGTATGCCTCTCTGGAGCGGGTAGTCAGGGGACAAGAAGCAGGGATCTTAGATGGGGGTGCGGTCCCTGGGGGGGTGGTTGTTAGGGTGGGCGGGTCTCAGGAGGGGGCAGTCAAGGGACAAAAAGCAGGGGGCCTTAGATAGGGGTGGGATCCTGGGGGAGCAGTTAGAGTAGGGGAGTCTCCAGAGGGGACGATCAGGGGACAAGGAGCCAGGGGGTTTGGATGGGTCGGGAGTTCTGAGGGGGGCAGGAAGTGGGTAGGCTTCGGATATGGGGTGGGGCGAGGCTGTTTGGGGAGGCACTGCCTTCCCTACCTGACCCTCCACACAATTTTAAACCCCAATGTGGCCCTCGTCCAAAACGTTTGCCTACCCCTGGCATAGACACACGTCCCCTGGAATGGTGATTGAAGCATGAAGGGACATATGAATCTTTAGCGCATTTGGCACGTAAATATTTTGTAATGCAGGCTACAACAATGCCATGAGAACCCCTGTTCTCATTTTCAGGTGACATAAACAAGACGCAGGCAGCATTATCTCCTGTAAATGTAAACAAACTTGTTCATCTGAGTGGCTGCACAAGAAGTAGGACTGAGTGGACTTGCAGGCTCTAAAGCTTTACATAGTTTTATTTTTGAATGCAGTTATTTTTTGTACATAATTCTACATTTGTAAGTTCAACTTTATTGATAAAGAGATTGCACCACAGTACTTGTATTAGGTGAATTGAAAAATATTATTTTTCTGTGTTCTGTATTCTGTGTTGTAATTCAAATCAATATATTTGAAAATGTAGAAAACATTTAAAAAGGTATTTTGTTTAACTGCAATTATTAATCGCGCGATTGGTTGTTTTTTTTCAGTCGCGCGATTGGCCTAGTATCAAGTATAATTTGCTCCACTATGCGATAGCTTGGAAGGGAATACTGGTTCTTCTTCAAGTGCTTGCTCATGTCGATTCTATTTTAGGTGTGCCCGCATTCATGTCATAGATTTCTGCTTTAGTGGTATTGGCAGGGCACTCCCATGCAGCAGTACATCAGGTGATCTCAACACTCCAGGCCATTGGTCCAGTCAAGATCATTCCCTTCATATCAATGTCAGGGAACTCAGGGCGGTCTGACTGGCCTGCCAGGCCTTTCTAGTTCATATACGAGACAGGGTGGTTCAGGTCCTGACGGACAACACAGCTACCGTTTTCTGTATCAACAGGCAGGGCAGAGCCAGGTTTTTGGCCCCTTGCCAGGAAGCCCTCTGGCTCTGGGACTTCTGTCTACAGTACAATATCCATCTCGTAGCCGCTCACTTTCCGGGGTCCAAGAACCCGTTGGCAGATGGTCTTAGCAGGACGTTCTTGTCTTCCTCCATCCAGAGGTGGTCAGTTCTATCTACCGCAGGTAGGGAACTCCCTAGGTGGACTTGTTCATTCCAGGCAGATCAGGAAATACCACATCTTCTGCTCGATTGGGTGCATGGACAGAGGAGCCCTGTCTAACGTCTTTCTGCTCCCGTAGTTGGGTACTTTGATGTATATCTTCCCTCCAGTACCGTTGCTTCTCAGGATCCTCATGAAGATAAAAAGGACAGGGCGAGGATCATTCTCGTGGTATCAGTGTGACCACACCAACTCTGATTCAGCACCCTCCTGGACCTCTCGGCAGCAACCCTGTTCCAGTTATGGCTTAGATCAGACCTGTCGTCAGAACCACAGCAGTTCTTCTGCACCCCAGACTGACAGCACTACATCTGATGGCCTGGTTGCTGCGTGGTTTAACACTCCGGAGCAGCAGTGCTTGGCAGAGGTTTAGCATGTTCTGTTGGGAAGCAGGAAGCCTTCCACCTGAGCGACCTATGTAGCTAAGTGGAGATGGTTCACCTCTTGGATTGTGGACATAGCTGTTTGTCCCTAGTGGGCTTCACTGCAACTTATTCTGGACTATCTCCTGGATCTCAAGCTCCAGGATTTGCGCCTCTCATCGATCAAGGTCCACCTAGCAACCATCTTGGCCTTCCACTCATCGTTACAGGGTAGGGCTGTGTTTGCTCAGTCAGAGATCCACGCGTCAGAGATCTCATCCGTCCGTGAGTTTTGAATCTGGTGCTGTCTCAGCTCACTTTGAGCCCTTGGCTTCCTGTTCTTTTCTCCTTTCCTAAAAGGGCGTGTTCCTGGTTGCTGTGATGTCGGCCCACTGGTTAGCCGAGATTCAGGTGTTCACCTCGGAGCCACTGTGTACGGCCTTCTACAAGGACAAGGTTCATCTAAGGCCAGACCCAGTTTTTCTTCCTCAAGTAGTCGCTCACTTTCATTGGAGACAGAACATTTCGTTGCTGGTCTTCTTTCCAAAGCCACGTAAGTCGGAAGAAGAGCGCAAAGCTACATGCCTTGGACATGAGGAGGGCTCTGGCCTTCTATGTGGATAGGACTAAGTCATTCCGTAATGACTTAGTTGTTGTTGTTTGTCGCAGTGGCCAACAGGATGAAAGGTTGTCTCAAAGAATTTCTTTGACACTTTGACTCAAACACTCAAAGAATTTCTTCTTGGATCACTGCCTGCGTTCACTTCTGCCATGACCAAGCAAAGGTGCCATCCCCAACGATTGTCACTGCCCACTCTACCAGGGTGCAAGCCTCTTTGGCAGCCTTTCTGGCCCAGGGCATCTGTAGAGAGGCCACATGGCCACACTTTTATGTCCCACTGTGCACTGACCCAGCAGGCCTGGGACAATGCTGACTTTACTAGGGCAGTACTGCAAGCTGCTAAGCTGTGAACTCTGAGCCCATCTCCACTGATACTGCTTGTGAATCACGTACAATGGAATCAACACGAGCAAGCGCTCGAAGAAGAGAAAACAGTTACCTACCTTTCGTAAGTGTTCTTCGAGATGTGTTGATTATGTCCTTTCCATTTCTCCCCCTACAACCCCTCTGTTGGAGTTGCCGGAAGAAGAAACAGAGAGCACCGGGCCGGCAGTGCCTGAGTGTGCCACAGCCGACCCTACGGGTATCGCTAAGGCAGAAATCTCTGACACATGTGCATGTGAGTATGCACACACCTAAAATGGACACGAGCAACACATCTTGAAAAACAACAGTTAGGAAAGGTAGGTGACAGTTTTTTACTCTCCCACACAATGGTCTGGCACAATGGAACTTTCAACTACAGGCCAGTCGCATTTTACGCACATTTAACTTGCGCGAATTTGACTATACGCGGCTGGCCAAACCAAAAAAAACCCCAAACAAATCAAAACACAGGGGCTAGGGCTGGCAGCCTGCCTGCGGCTGCAGGGGCTGGGGCTGGAGCCGGCAGTCCGGTAGTCTGCGGCAGGGGTGGCAGCCCATGGCAGGGGGCCGGGGCTGGGCCCGGCAGCGCGGCCGCAGGGGCTGGGGCTGGAGCCGGCAGCCTTCGGCCGGGGCTTTGGCCGGCAGCCCGCACGCCGCTGCAGGGGCCGGGGTAGGAGCCGGCAGCCCGCACGCCGCTGCGGGGGCCGGCAGCCTACACGCCACCTCTGGGGCTGGAGCCAGCAGCCCGCCCACTACTGCAGGGGCTGGGGCTGGCAGCCCACTCGCGGCACTGGAGCAGGAGCACCCTCACCCCCCCCCGTGGCCGCGTATACGTTCATTGTAGTGAACTCAATAGGAGTTTGACTATATGCGATTTCAGCTTTACACAGTAATTGCAGAACCTAGCCCTCGTGTAAGACGTGACACGCCTGTATAAGAGTAAAGCTCATCTCTGGATGAGACAGAACTTTTGTCTGGGGTAGCCTGAGACTATGGAACAAACTCCCCCAGGAGCTAAGGACTATCAGAAACCTCCCTACTTTCTGCACAGTTCTTTCCCCTTGCTTTCTCTGCTATAAACACATAGCAACAGGTATACCAATATTTAAAAACAATAGATGCTACCAACACGAGATACCCCACTTCATGTGCTTCTCCATCTGGGGAAAAAATGAGAGAACAAACAACTTGTGACAGATATATAGGCTTAATGCATTACTGGAAGGCTCTCGGATACTATGGTGGTGAGTGCAGTTTAAAACGATGTAGAGTATAGAAGAGGATCCCAGGGTAGCTGGATGTTTCTGTGAAGATTATCAGCAGATAAATAGTTAATAGTGTTGAATGTAACAAGATGGTAGTATTTACAACCCTGACTAGAGATACATATTCAGACTGGAAATAAAATGTACATTTTTTAACAGGTAAGTAACCATTGGAACAACTGACCAAGGGTCATGGTAGATTCTCCATCACTGACAATTTTTAAATCAAAAAGGGATGTTTTTAACTGATCTGCTCTAAGAATTCTTTTGGGGAAATTCTCTGGCCTGTGTTCTACAGGAGGTCATACTAGATGATCACAGTGGTCCCTTCTGGCCTTGGACTCTATGAATCTATCCAGGGCTCAGCTGTTAACTTATACTGTTAGCAGGATTTAGAACCCTGCATAAAACTACAGAGCACGTTCTGCTGGCTCAGTGTGGGTAGGTGCTTCACAGCTGCACCAGATCTGAAAGGTAGTATGGCTAGGAACAGTCAAGCTGGGAAAGAGTTTAGGGTGGGGTTTATTTTCTGTTGTTTGAGTTACCAGAAAATCACATCCCAGGGAAAGGGTAGCTTTGAGCTCATACAGTAGGTGAGAACAGCACCTGCTGTGACAAAGTTCCTCCTCTGCCTTGGTGAGTATTGCGCTTATTGGCAGATTTGCTCCCCTCAGAGATTGATGGCAGCCCTCAGTTTGACCACTTTGCCAGTGGCTCAAACCTGCCATTCACTCAGCTAACCTCACCATTGGCCAGCCTGGCGAAAAGAAGAACAATCCCCGCAATCTCTGCTGGCCCACCTAGCGGGTTGGGGGACAGGCCAGAGACCTTCCCCTCTGGTGAGACCCACAGTCCAGGTTAAATCTTCTTATATCAAATAGGGAGTTGGGGGGAACTTGGACCTGCCCTCTGCTCCAGGTTCTGGCTCAGTGTCCTGTGGATTGCAGCTGTCTACAGTGTCTCCTGTGACAGCTACAACGCCCTGGGCTACTTCCCCATGGCATCCTGCCAACCTTCTTTATTCTCACCACAGGACCTTCCTCCTGATGTCTGATAACACTTGTACTTCTCAGTTCTCCAGTACTACATCTTCTCTCTGTCAGCTTCTTGTGCGCCTCTTGCCCCCAGCTGCTCGCACCTCACTAGCTGAAGTGAGGTCTTTTTTTAAAACCAGATACCCTCATTAGCCAGACTGTCCTAATTGCTTCTAGTAGTTTCTTAATAGGCTCCAGGTGTCCTGATTAGCCTACCTGCCTTAATTGGTTCCAGCAACTTCCTGATTGTTGGAACAGCCCATTATCTTACTCAGGAAAAATGGACCTGCTTAATCTGGGGCTAATATATCTACCTTCTATCACTCTCCTGTAGCCATCTGGCCTGACCCTGTCACAGTACTCACACTGACATTTTAATTACACTGTGCTTCAGTGCCGTCACATCACTGAGGTTGATGACAGCAGCCTTCATGTCCTTAGAGCCACATTTTGCCTGTCTGTGTGTAGAAGGTCTAAGAGGGATGGGGTAAAGGAATTCCACCCCCAGCGTGGTGCAGAGCACTTGCATTCTCTCCACTACAGCCAATGAGTTGAGTAGCAACTAAAGATTCACTGTGCAGGGGTTAGGCCTATGTGTGCATATTAATGGATCCGCTTATTTGTATGGCCACCAAACTACTCCTCTGTACTTAGTGCCCCAGCATGACCTCCCACACGCACTCAGTAGAACCACAGAAGTTCTGTTGGGTTTAAATCTTTCTGCACCCTTGATTTGGGTGAGCATGTTTAGAGCTATTGCTTCAGTTCTGTCTGCAGCCTGAGCCCAGTGCTGATCTCCTCCTTGTGCTTATTGCCCAAACTGTCCACTAAAAGCAGGGAAATCCAGGCTCTTTCTGTTGGATGGATGAAAGAAAACCACAAAGCTTACCACACTTTCACCAAAAAGTTTCACTAGAGTAAGAATGATCAGGGAACACTTCAGCTCTAACAAGCTATTTTGCAGAAAGTTGAAGCAAGTAAGAAATGTCCTTTCTGTCCCTGTAAATTCAGCAGCGTCCCTGCCATAGAGCTGCGATTATGGAGAGAGTGCGCTATCCAGCCCGACTGCAGTGATATGCGTGTGCTGATCGCTGTTGCTCAGCGTAACTCCCCTTCCCCTTCCAGGAGCAGGAGTAGCATTGTTGAACGATCACATTTACGTTGTTGGTGGGTTTGATGGGACAGCACATCTCTCCTCTGTGGAAGCCTATAATGTTCGCACTGATTCCTGGACTACTGTGACGAGTATGACAACTCCTCGTTGCTACGTGGGTGCCACCGTGCTGAGGGGACGGCTGTATGCAATAGCTGGGTAAGAAGGGTGAGCCTTGCTGCTTTCTGAGGGGTTGTCTACGCTGGGAACTTGCTTGGTGGTAGGAAAGGAGTCCTCTAACTTGCTGCTAAACAAGACTTAATCCTTAGTGCAGACAAGGACAGCCATGTTTAAAATGTATTAGCAGGGAGTGTCCAACCCAGGCTGAGGGAGGGGGGAGTGGCTGGTGGTCACTGAGCAAACTAATACCTCGCATACAAGTGAGTTTAGTGTGGTGACTGCAGATTCTGCAGTAGAGCTTCAGAACAGGGGCTCTCCATGCATCTCCCTTTTGGCGCATCCAAAGAATGACAGGCCATGTGTCACCATAGTGAATTAAACAAGCAATGCCCCGTGCTGGGACAGTGCTGGGCTGGCCAGGGGGATGGTGGGAGAGGCGCTCTGGAACTGCTATGCTGATATTAATTCAGCCCTCCTTCCCTGTGCACACAGCTTTAGCAGCATTTTGGGCCTTCTAACGCCCAGGGTAACTCCTCAAGCTCCCACCCAGGGCTCTATGCTCCCCTCTCCCTCTCTCAGAAATCATTGCTCACCTGTAGCCCTCTGTCCCTTGCAGGTATGATGGCAACTCACTGCTGAGCAGTATTGAGTGCTATGATCCCATCATTGACAGCTGGGAAGTTGTGACCTCACTGGGGACACAGCGTTGTGATGCTGGTGTTTGTGTCCTTCGGGAGAAGTGACTTTGGAGAAGCCGAGGTGAGAGAAGGACAGGCTGAAGGAGAAGAATCTCACGTGGTTTGCAGGGACTGTTCCTGATAGCCGAGGATGCAGGGATTGCAGGCACCAGTGCAACATTCTTTTTGTGCTGCTTTGAAATACGCTGTAATGACAAACACATCACCCCAGCAGCCACTGGAAATGAAGAGCTCGGTGTGAAGCTAGAAAAAGGTGGATCAGGAGAAATTGCATCCTCTGTCAACCTGCCATCCCAACAGGTAACTTTATCAACACAGCAGACATGCTTGGAGCTCTGGTTTTGGCTGGTCAGCCAGCCTAATGACTGCTTAGGAAGATATGTACTTACAGCTGATCTGAGTGTCACCTCTGCACCTGCAGTCCTTGCAGGGTCACTGCATGTTTGAGAGTGGAATCAAACTGTTCTTGACGTGCCAGCTTCAGATTCTCATACAAACGTAATGTTTAAAGTGAAGTGTTCCATGTACCAAGTGCACATCTGTGCAGATGATTGTGTGTGCGTCATACTGGAGCTACATCTGCAGGTTATACATGGACCTTTGTACAAGGACAAAAATCGCACACTAATGCTTTCTACTACTGAGACCCAGATGCAGCAGAGGAGGAGAAGGATCTGGCACTCTAGGTAATAGTGGAGGAGGAAGAAGTGGAGATTGGGGTATCGGCAGGACTGCAATATCCCAGTCTGCCTACTGGAAACAGACTGGAAGAGGTGAGGAGACTAATGTGTAACATGGTCGCATTTTCTTCAAGAGGTCTGATGGACTAGTCTTGGGAGTGAGAGCTTTTTCTGGCTGCAGAAACCTCATTCTGCTGCTCACCACAACCCTGTGAGTGTTTGTCATCTTGCAGAACAGCGGAACCAGTGGGTCCCTTGGTGACTGAGACATGGGAGGGTAGACAGGACTCGGGATCAATTTAGAACGTACACGTACTACTGAATAAGAACCATTCCCTGCCTCGAGAGACAAGGCAACTAGAACTGGCACTTCAAACCCCTTTCATGCCTTTACTCTCAGCTGTTTACTTCCTTGGATCCTAACACCTCGTCTTCTCATGCCCATAATCCTGTGTGCAAAACATACAGTCCAACTCCACAGCTGAAGCTGCAGCTTCATCCATTGGCTTGCTAGACTGCCCTCCCCTTCAGCCCGTCTTACATCGCTGGTGCTCTCTGCTCTCAAGGATCAGAAGCCTCAGTCACTCCTGCCACACCTCCCACAATGTTTGGGTTTTGGTTGGTGCTGTTCTTTTTTGTGTGCTGTTGATTCTGTGCCTCGGAGATGGAGTGGGATCCGGGAAACGGTAGAAGGAGTAAATGATGCACTTCCAGCCAACGCTCTGAATTCTTCCAATTGTTCCTATCACTTGTTTTGAGTTTCATTTCCTATGTATTTTTTTTGTAATGAACGTATCAAAAGTAAAATATCTGTAGGAGTTTGCTCTCTGCCCTCTAGTCGTGCATTTAAAGACTATGTTGGGGATATACCTGTATAGTTGCCTTAAAAGACCCTCATTAGACCAGTCAGTCATCCATGTTGAAGTTCTCTTTAGCTGTGACTTTTTGACCTGCAGTTTACAGGCCTGGGTGGATGGATCTTAATAGATGTGTCCTATCCATTGTGGTCAGTGTTACAAACATCTTTTTGGGATCGGCAGTCTTAAAGAATTTGCTGGTGCCAAATCGATTTGAGACCAATTGAGGATTCAGGAAGGACTGGACATTTATGTGGGTTCATGGAACATCCAGTCTAGATGGAGATTGGGAAATGTGTTACTTTTGAGCAAATGGGGTAGGCACAGCTTGTTGTGTGTTTGTATTTCCTGTAGAGCCTGAAAATAGCAGCTCGTCTTTGCTTTTCTTGCCAATGGTGTCATTGCAAAATCCCCTCAGCACCTCCCTCACCAAATCCTTCTGTGATTCTGGTCCTGGGTTGAGAGTGCTGTTGCAGTTCCCTAATTTGGGACTTAGTTCTCTTGCAAACATCCTCTCCTCATGTTTTCTGGCTTTTAAACATGCAGGTTTCCTGCAGTGCTGTGTCTCTCTGCATCAAGGGGAGGGCAGGGACGCTGGCTGCACTATTCTCTAGCCCTCTTCCTAAGCCACGAGTGTGTGAGGAACTGCCTTGCTGATGAAGTGTGAGCTCCCATGTAGGGATAAGATCCAAACAGGAGCCCTATCCAGTACTCACTAGGAAGCACTAACTGTTTCCATAACTACATGCAGGACCCCAGGGTAGTAGATAGGAAATGGCCTAGCCCAAACCACCCTTGAGTTACTAGCATGAGGAGAGAGACTTCTGAGAGTTCCCAGGCTATAATCACAGCAAAGGGGTGTGTCACGGGGGGTGGGGGAGTCCCGTTCCCACACCCGCCACTTCCTGAGATTCACAGTGATTCTTAGCCAGCCAGAAGGTTTATTTGAGATGCCAAGCATACAATCCAACTTAGAGCTGTCAGTACAAACAGGCCCCCTTGGCCCGGCCCTTCTGTGGGGGGCAGGGAGATGAAACCCCGAATCCGGGCTCCCCACCTGCTTCCCCAGCCAGCGTCTAACCCCTTTTCAAAAAACTCCCACGTCTGCCTGCCCTTTGTTCCCTTGCTAGCCCCAAGGTGTCAACTCCCCTCCCCCTCCATCTCAGGTTACAGCTCCAGGTTTCCAGGTCAGAGTAGCTTAGCCTCAGGAGTCATGTCCACCCTTCCCCCTACTTGTCACAGGGTGGTGGTCTGCACTCGAAGCAGGTAGAAGCTCCTCTGACCTTTCTTGGGTCAGCTTCCATGCAGAGGCCTTTTGTGCTGCTTTCTAACAGGCTTCCACCTCCCATTTCCTTGTTGTCTACTCACACACCAGTCATGATGGTCAGTGCTTGGTTCTGCTGACTTCATTTCATTCCAACAAATGAAATAACAGGGCCTAAGCCAGGTTATAGCAGGGCTTGGCCCTGACCTCAGTGTCATAGAGACCTATCTAGGAAAAGCTGTACTGTAAAGGTTGTATTTGCTGTAGGGGGATGTCATTGGTAAATATATCACAAACAAAAGAAATCCTAGCAATAGTCTAGGTTGATTAGTGATGGAGATGGTAAAATTGTATATATTGATTGAGAAAAGGCAAAAGTGCTTAATAAATATTCCTTTGTTTTGGAAGAAGCTTGATGATGTATTTGCATCTTACAGTGATAATGAAATACTCTGTTCCAACAGCAACTAGGGAGGATGTTAAATAGCAGCCGTTAAATTTAGGCATTCTTGAATCAGCAAACTGGATGACTTGCGCCCAAGAGTTTGCCGAGGAGTTCTCTTGACAATTGATTTGGAATTTTTAAAAACTTGGACTCTTCCAGAAGTTTCAGAGGACTGCTTAAAAAAGAAAGAGGCAATGTAGTATCAGGGTTTAAAAAAGTTAAATGAGACAACCCAGGTAACTCTAATGTGATTAGCCTAACATTGATTCCTGGTAAAATAATGGAAAGGCTGAGGTTGGATGCAGTCAGTAAACAGTTAAAGAATGGCAGCGTAATTCAGGCCATTCAGTATGGTTTTGTGGAAAATAGATCTTGCCAAGCAAACTTGATACTATTTTTCAATGAAATTACAAATTTGGTTGATAAAGATGTATGATCTGTGTAGACTCATGTTTTTAACAATTGGCTGCTGTATGGAATTCTGATTTTAGAATAGCTGTATAGAAAATCAAAGCAGCACATATACTAAATGAATTAAAAACTAGCTGGACAAGGTGGGTGAGGTGATACCTTTTATTGAACTTTTGTTGGTGAGAGGGACAAGCTTTTGAGCTTACACTGCACTCTTCTTGGTCAAGCAGGTCTCTGTGTACGCTTGAAAGCTTGTTTGTTTCACCAACAGAAGTTGGTCCCATAAAAGATATCACCTCCCCCACCTTGTATCTCCAATATCCTGGGCCCACCACAGTTGCCCCAACACTGCGGGATATGTTATAGTTCTGAAAAAATAATTATCCAATGGCTGCCCATCTCCTCGCTATCCCATTAGAAATCCCAGCCATCTCCAGATTAGTGCTGAGGCCTACTGGCTTGGCAGCATGGAGAAGAATGAGGGCTTCATTCAGCAGCGCTGTCAAATAGGTGATGCCTTCACAGGTACTAAATCCAGGTCATTTTTGTAAAGGTGAAATTATGGTTATAGGCAAATTAGTGTATTACGTTTACGTTAGATGTTCCACATGAAGATGAATAAAACTTGGCAGTGATGCCATTGTAGAGGCTAATCTCTGGTGTGTCTAGTCCAGGATAAAAAGTGTTTTTCTGAATTATGCTAGCTAATAACTTCTAACAAACATGTTTTACAACTCAAGTGTAGATAGAATGAGTTTTACTTTCATACATGCTAAATAGTGCATATTGGAGTCTGGAGGAGCCAAATGTCATCTCGCCCAGTATAGTGCATGCTGAAAACCACACTGCCCTGTTTCCACCAGAGTGTAGGGTGGGTGTTAAGAGCTCAGGCCTTGGCTATACTTGCAAGTTATACCGCAATAAAGCCATCCAGAGCGCTCTACCTCACTTCCCATCCACATTGGCAAGGCACGTCGAGCGCTCTGATTTTGCAGCTGGAGCACTCCTGGTACTCCACCTCAGTGAAAGGAATAACGTTTGATGCGACCCCGCTGGAGTGCCACAGCACTAGTGTGGACACCTAATGTGCTCTGATCGGCCTCCAGAAGTATCCCACAATGCCCGTTCTAGCCACTCTGGTCATCAGTTTGAACTCTACTGCCCTGCCCTCAGGAGACCAACAGTCAGACCTGCCCTTTAAATTCCCTCGAAATTTTGAAAATCCCCTTCCTGTTTGCTCAGGTAGGTGTGCAGTGCTCTCAGCGCATCTTTCCAGGTGACCAGGCCTCCGCGTACCAAAGTATCCCCGATACGGAGCAATGACGAGGTGCTGGACCTCATCAGTGTTTGGCAGGAGGAAGCTGTGCAGTCACAGCTGCGCTCCAGCCATAGGAATTCCTATACCTATGGGCAGATATCAAGGGCCGTGATGGAAAAGGGCCATGACCAGGGCACAGTGCAGTGCCAGGTTAAGGTGAAGGAGCTGCAGAATGCCTACCGCAAAGCCTGCGAGGCAAACGGGCACTCCAGTGCTACCCCTGCAACCTGCCGATTCTACAAAGAGCTGGACGTGATACTTGGGGGTGACCCCACCTCCACTCCGAGGACCACCATGGATACTTCTAAGACCAGTCCAACAAGGTGGGAATGTCTGGCCTAATGCTGTTCTTGGATGCAGCCAATACTGCTCCCACCAAGGAGGACCAGGAAATGGTCTGAACCGACTTGTCTCTTTTCCTAATCTCTGAGTTGCCTGAACAGCCGATATTTTGATGCAGGTGCTGTGATTTCACACTACACTAAAATGTTCTGTTTCAAAGCTGTGTGCCCCAATTTCAGGCAATCTGGCAGGAGTAGGTGATTCTCACATGAAACCCACACAGCATGGGGAGAAGTGGGCTCTAGCCCAGGCCTTTGGCAGGCAATTAAATGTATGACAGCTTTACACAAATATTCTTGATCATATTTTCTGCAGAGCGACTAAGGGGGGATATGAGACTATGAAATCATGACTGATGTGGAGAAAGTGCCAAAGGAAGAGTTATTTACTCCTTCTCATAACACAAAAACCATGGTTCACCCAGTGCAATTAATAAGCAGCAGGTTTAACACAAACAAAAGGAAGTATTTCTTTCTACAACGCAGTCATCCTGTGAAAGTCCTTGTTAGGGGATGTTGTGAAGGCCAAAAACTATTAATAGTGGTTCAAAAAACAACTCGTTTTTCTTTGAGTGATGATCCCTATATGGAGTCCAAATGTGGATGAGCCGTGTGCGTTGATGTACAGTGTTAGGATATAGATATTCAGGCCTGTCTGTACAGGCCTAGACTTTACGAATTTAGGTCTATGTTCATCATTTAGCTAGTTACAGAGATATAAAAGAGAGAATGTGTCTCTCTCACTGTGACAGTCTGAGGTCCTGTTCTTAGGCTAATGCCTTTGGCTAAGCAGCAGAGGCAGCCATAAGCTGGGAAGCGAATGGTCACATCCTCACATCCCAAACCAGTCTTACTGAAATAAGGCAATCTGGGGCTGTTAGAATGGTGATCCGATCTATCACCACGAGAGAAATGAAGAGCCTAGAAGATGGAAAAGGAAATTTAGTTTGATAGTTTTGTGTTTGGTAAGAACTCACTTGTCAGTAGACACAGCTGGGAAACCTTATGTCTTTATAGATCTAGTTGTGAAATCCTCACTTCTGTATTGTTTTGTCATTATAGTTCCCACTTTGCTATTGTTTATTTGCATGGTCTGTGGCTAGTTCTGGATTGTTTCTGTCTGCTGTGTAATTAATTTTGCTGGGTGTAAGCTAATTAAGGTGGTGGAATATAATTGGTAGGCTAATCATGTTATAATATGTTAGGATTGGCTAGGTAAATTTCAGTAAAATTATTGGTTAAGGCAGGGGTGGGCAAACTCCAGCCCGCGAGCCCATCCCGTCTGGCCCCTGGTCGGGGAGGCTGGCCCTGCCCCTCCCCCGGAGCCTGCTCCAGGGGCTGGGGCAGCGCGCTTGCCCCTCCTACAGAGATGCGCTGCGCCAGCAGAGCTCTGGGGGCCAGGGCAGCGCCCTCCCCTAGAGCCACGCACGTGGGCAGTGCTCCAGGGACTGGGGCAACACGCTCCCCTGGAGCCGTGCTGCACCGACAGCACTCTGGGGGCTGGGGCTGTGCATTTCCCCCCCGCTTAGGCACTCAGGGGAACTGGGTGGGATTCTGGGGGGATGGTTAGGGGTCTCTAGAAGGGGCGGTCAGGGGTCAAGATCATGGGGTTGGATGGTTTGGGGATTCTGAGGGGGCAATCAGAGGATGGGAAGTTGGAGGGGGCCAGATTAGGGGCAGGGCCTTCCCTATCCGGCCTTCCATATAATTTTGCACACCGGATGTGGCCCTCAGGTCAAAAGGTTTGCCCACCCCTGGGTTAAGGTATAGCTGAGAATATTACTATGTAAATTATGGGCAAACAGGAAGTAAGTTGGCATTTGAAAATAAGGAAAAAAGGAACTTGGATTGAAGGTTGCTGGAAGTTCACCCCAATAAACATTGAAGTGTTTGTACCTTCGGACTTTGGGTATTGCTCTCTGTTCAAAGGAGAAGGACCCGGAAAATGGGAGAATGGAAGAATAAGCTCTCTAATACATACGCACACTGTGTGTCCCCCTTGTGTTTGCAGCCAAGGCTGCATAACCCCACTCTAGTTCCCTCTTACAGCCACGACTGCAGTTGGAAGCCCTGTTCCTTCCCACTCTTAGCTTTGCTAAGGGAGAGATTTACTGTCCATTTTTCTTGTAGATAGTTGTTTTTAGTATTATATAGTTCTTGGTTACTCGCAGACAGTTTAGTCAGTCTAATTTTTTCCCTCATTTGAAACGCCCCCATCCCTAGGGCCTGTGCCCTAGATTCCAGACTTCAAGAACTGCCTCTTCCCATACTCGTTTTCTGTGAGTACGAGCACCAGCCTTGGTGAGACCCACATCATGGCCCGCTGCACCATTTGTAAGTTCTGCCCCCAACGTGGGAGGCTCGAGAACTTCACCTCCTGAAGTTCTTAATGGAGGAGGCCATGTGCCCACGGGCGCATTCAGCTCCAGGATCAATTAAACTAGCTGTGCACTGCCATCACTGGTGGTGTGCACACCTCTGAGCACCTCCCAGGCACCAGATGTGATGGTACCAATACAGTTGGACAAGCACCACCATGAGGAAAAGAAATATGGGTAGGAGCATAAGAGTAGATCCTTGTCCAGGACTACAGGTGGTCCCCGAGTTACACAAATCCAAGTTATGAAATTTCGAGCTTATGGGGAAAGTTCCGTAAGCTAGAAATAGCTGGGGGGCAGATTGTGTAATGGTTGGAGATATGTTTCCAACTTATGCAAGGTGTTCCAGAACGTTTGCTTAACTCGAGGAGCGTCTGTACTTGGTACACAGCCTTTCCTCCCCAAGCCAGGTTGGGTAAGAAGTTGCAGGTGGGTCTATACCTACCTCATAGCGCTGGAAGGACCTTGAAAGGTTATCAAGTCCAGCCCCCTTCCTATACTAGCAGGACCAAGTACTGTCCCCTGACAGATTTTTTTTTGCCTCAGATTCCTAAATGGCCCCCTCAAGGATTGAGCTCACAACTCTGGGTTTAGCAGGCCAATGCTCAAACCACTGAGCTATCCCTCCCTTATCTAACCAGCCTTCTGCCCACGCTTCCCAGAGTAGAGAGTAAGGTGAAGCAGACATGAGAGCCAGTGGTACCGCCAACTACCCTGATAACCATGCTGGCATCCATCCCACCGGCTTTGCTGACACTGCCTTGACCCTCCACATTGTCCCAAACACTCCTGGGCATCTGGAACCACTGCTGTCGACAGAGGAGCTGCTCTTCCTGACCCCATGGTCTCCGCACTTCTGTCACCACTATCCTCCTTTTCCCAGTGAGCAAACTGCTGCCGCTGGCGCAAGACGTCCCATGGCCCTCTGGTACTTTTGGTGCCGCTCTTCCCAGAACCATCCTTGGAGTCTGAGGGCCTCTCAGGGCCAGAGCCCTCATTTTCCCCCGCTCCATTTCAGAGCCCGGACTCACGCTACAGATTGCCATACCCCCCGCTCCCAGTTTATGAGCCTGCCTGGTATTACCTGGGGGCCCCACCAGTGCCCAGAGACACCCTTTCTTTTGGCCCTATTGGCCTCTCTGGGATCTATACCGAGGCCACTGGGCACAGTCGGTGGCCTCTTATCAACCATCCCCATCCCCCCTCTAGCACCCTCTGTTTATGAGTAGGAGGAAGATGATGTGGAACAGGTACTGCTGGTCCCAACTGTTGCCTCTCCATCTCTGGACAAGGCACTTATTCCTGCCTCACTCTGTCAGCTGGATGACTGCCGTCAGTAACAAGAACTGCTACAGCAGCTGGCGGCAGATCTGGGGATCCCTGTTAGAGGAAGTCCAGGACACAGCATCAGCTCCTGGACATCCTCCAACCCAGGGACCCTCTCAGATGGCTCTTCCCATAAACAAGGCCATTTTACAATTGTCACAGCTGGTGTGTCACCTAAGTTCCTTCTAAGCTGCCTGGCCACATGGCAGCCTATTAAGCACTGTGCAGGCACTCAGGGCTGCAGTGGGGAGAGATCCCTTTCTCCCAGCCATGGACTTACTGCGGCTGGGAGAGAGTGCCCCTTCCCCACCCCAGCCCAGTCCAGACCTACCGTGACCAGAAGAGAGGTGCCCCAGCTCCAACCCAGCCCCACTCCGGACCTGCTGTGGCTGGGGGAGAGGTGCCTCTCCCATGGCCTAGCCCCAGACTCCAACCCTCTGCCTGAGCCCCTTGCCCCCAACCCCATCCCAGAGCCTGCACCCCCAGCCGGAGCCCTCACCCCGCCTCCACACCCAATCCTCTGCCCCAGCCCCGATCCCCACCCCCGCTCTCTGAACCCCTCAGCCCAACGCATGCCACATGAATTTTATGTGCACCAATAAGGAGGTGATGTCCAAACAAAATTCAGTCCTCATCCACCGCCTTCAACGCCTGCTAGGCTGTCTGGTTGGGTGCCGCTCCTGTGCTCCACGCTGCCAAGAGATTATCAGCGTGACCAAGACAGACGTCGTAGACAGTCTCCATCTCGTCGGAGCTACTGCAGTCAGTCTCGGCACAGCCGCTGTTGCCGTTCCCGTTCAGTCTCCAGCTCCCTTTCCCTGAGACACTTCCACAGCTCGAGACGTGGGTCATCGGCACTGTGCTGTTGCAAGTCCAGATGTCAGAGCAGATCTCGGAGAAGCAGTTATGGACAGTACTGGTCCTCTGGTCAGTGTCTCGGTCCAGGCACCACCACTCCCCCAACCTCCACGCACGGCCACCCCTTTGTGGGCTAGCCCAGCCAGCCTGACCAGCTGGTGCCACCAGTGCCGCAGCAAGGACAGTGGCAGGGGGCCCCATGGCAGGGGCAGTGGTTCCAACGCGCACCGTGGCTGCCGATGCAGCCCAAGCTGGGGCTCGCTCGGTAGCCGGAGCTTCGGAAGCGCCGTTGCCCTGGCTCTTTAGGCCCCTGAGAGATAAATCAGTGGGACGTGCGTCCTCGGCAGCACACCTGGCGTCCAATCAAGGGGTGGATCCTCCGGTGCCAGCAGACGCCCAGAGCTCTGTGCCGGCCTCCTCCCCTGCTCCAAATGAGACGGTTGCAGCCCTGCTGCCCTCCACCCCACGTGAGGACTTCAGAGCTCACCAGGAGCTCCTGAAAAGGGTGGCATCGGACCTCCACATCCAAGCAGAGGAGATGGAGGGACCTTCGGACTCACTCTTTAATGTCCTGTCCTCCTCGTTGCCGGGCAGGGTGGCTTTACCCCTCCATGAAGGGGTGGCAAATATCTCAAATGCCTTGTGGCAAACGCCAGCTTCCCTGGCACCCATCTCGAAAAAGGCAAAGCACAAATATTTTGTACTCGCCAGAGGGCATGAATACCTCTACATCCACCCAGTGCCCAACTCCCTGGTGGTTGAATCTGTTAACCACAGGGAACGACAGGACCAACCGGCACCCACTCGGAAAAATAAGGACTCAAAGAGGCTGGATTCCTTTGGCAGGAAACTTTATTCATCGTCCAGCTTCCAGCTATAGGTGGCTAACCATGAAGCCCTCCTCAGTAAATATGAATTTAACTTGTGGGGTTCGCTGCCAAAATTCAAGACCTCCTTCCTGGAGCGTGATAAAAGGACCAATGGGGATAGAAGATACTTTCAAATCTGGGGGAGGGAAGGCTTTGTTTTCTGTGCCTTTGTTTGTGAGTTGCTCACTCTGGGATTTCAGAGGAATCAGACAGCCATTTCTTCCCTCCATCTAATTTTACATCAGTCTCTAAATATCACAAAAATAGTAAGTAATAGCCAGGCAAGTTGTGTTAGCTTATATTTGTTTCTCACTTGTGAATTTCTCTTTCTAGAGGGAGAGATCCGTGTGTTTTCTTTGTAACTTTGGAAGTAGCTAGAGGGGATTCCTCTATGTGTGTGTGGTGTTTTTTTTTTAAATCTTTTTTTGTGACTCTGTAAAAGTACTTCTTCTTCGAGTGCTGTCCCTGTGGATGCTCCACTCCAGGTGTCGGTGCGTCCAGGCACCGTTGATCGGAGATTTTCAGTAGCAGTGCCTGGTCGGGACACAGGTGCTCAGATGGTATCTCCCGTCCTGCTGGAATCTTCCTGAGCTCCTGCGTCCCACACCCCCCTCAGTTCCTTCTCTACCGTCCTCGGCTGAAGACGGAATTCAGGGCAGTGCTGCTTCTCTTCCCTGGGCTCTGTAAAAAAAAATCCAACATAGAATAGAATAGTTGTTAGTTACATCCTAAGTGTTCTTCCCTTCCTTTAGTGGAGTTATTCAGTTAGTTATTTAAAAAAAACAAAAAACCTTTTTTGCCTCAGGCTTGTCTCCTGCTGAGACGCTCTCCCCCCGTCCCTGCCATTTTTAATTCGTGATGCCAGAGGCTTCAGGATTTAAGAAGTGTGTTTCCTGTCAGGAATCCATGCCACGATCAGACGGGCATTCCCACTGCATGAAGTGCCTTGGGGAAACTCATGTCCCTGCGAAGTGCACTCACTGTACGAGCCTTAAATCCAGAGCTCGTCGCAACAGGGACCTGCAGCTAAAATTGTTCCTCATGGAAAAGTCTCTACAGCCACTTTCGGAGACGGGGATGGCTAAACCCGCTCCCACCCGCTCCCCAGCCAGAACGGACCCTGCTGGGAGCGATGCCTCACCCTCTCTGAAGCAGAGACAAGAGGCTCAGTCTCAGGAAGGAGAGACTGGTATGGGTAAAGGGTCTCCCATCAGAGCCCTACCCTCTATGCTGACAGCACCACAGGTAGGCGCCTCAGCCTGTACTCAAGCCTCTGAAGCTGCTGGGTCACACAGCAGAGGCAGAAACCCGAGCCCCCAAGGTGGGAAGGCTTCAGCGGCACCGCACTCCTCAGGGCTAGAAATAGCCCCCAAACACTCTGCGCGCTCTGCCTCCGCGCCGACAAGAACATCGATGCCGACCCGCTCTGGGCTAAAAATAGCCCCGGAGCCTGCTGCGCGCTCTGCCTCAGCACCAAGAACAGTGTCGGCGCCGACAACAGCAGCGCTGACCCATTCCAGGCTAAAAACAGCTGCAGACGCGGCTGTGAGCTCTGCCCAGGTGCTGGGAAGAATCTCCCCCTCGGCACCAGCAACGGACCCCCTACAGGGCTCCTCCAAACGCCCCGGGGCACCAGTCAAAACTACAACGTATGAAGCCCTAGAGCACAGTTCAGGCGTAGCGCAGGGAGCAGGAGCAACAGTTTCTTAGTCAACATGACCTCATAGTGTCACCAGAGCCTAACTCCCCGCTCCTGGACGCACAGGGCTCATTTTTTGAACAGATGCTCTCCCCACCTGGACTCACTACCTTTCATAGCGAACTTGAGGTGCAGCAGCGGACAGAGTTCTCCCCAACTGTTTCTCCTACTCTACAGAAATCCTTTCCACGTCAGACCATGGCTCATAACCACCTGCCTCAGTTTCCCTATTTCATCCCTCCATGGATACCACATGGGTTATCCTACCCCATGCAATGGCCTCAGTGGTACCCTTGGCCGCATCAGCCTACCACTCACCCTCAGACCTCTTCTACTGAACCACTGCCTCCTTCTGTACCTCAGTCTCTAGCTCCATCCACTTCTCAAATGCCTGAACCACCACCTGAGAACATCAGCTACGAACCATATGCTGACTCACTGGGCCCTGAATCTCCACCTGCCTCAGATGGAGCCCTCTTTCCTCCGCCCCCACAAAACGTGGATGATTGTAAGCAATTCCAAGAACTTTTCAAGAGGGTGGCACTCAGTCAGGATATTCCTTTAGACGAGGTTCAGGAATCATAGCACAGACTCCTCAGGATACTTCAACCCTCTGCGCCATCAAAGATTGCACTCCCCATAAACAAAGCACTCTTGGAGCCAGCTGACATTATCTGGCAAACACCAGCTTCTTTAATGCCAACCTGCAAAAAGGCTGAACGTAAATACTATGTTCCGGCTAAGGACGCTGACTTTCTTTTTTCTCACCCACAGACAAACTCTCTTGTCATGGACGCGGCTGCACACAGAACAAAACAACCGCAATATCGCACCACCTCACAAGACAAGGACCTTAAACGACTCGATCTCTTCGGTCGCAAGGTTTACACATCCTCCACTCTACAATTCAGGATTGCTAATTATTCTGCCCTCCTTGCCAGCTATGACTTCGATAATTACAATAAACTCTTTGAATTTGCCTCCTTTATTCCAGAGGATAGGAGAGCAAACTTTAACTCAATCTTGGTTGAGGGCCAATTGATCTCCAGAACGGCCCTACAGGCAGCTCTAGACACGGCAGACACAGCGACTCATTCTACTGCAACTGTTGTGGTTATGCGCAGAGCTTCATGGCTATCTGCATCTGGCATCCCAAAAGACCTGCAAACCAAAGTGGAGGACCTTCCCTTTGATAGGGATAAACTCTTCTCCAAAAAAACAGATGAACTCCTCCATACTATGAAAGACTCTAGAGCGACACTGTGCACCTTGGGCATTCACCCATCTTTCCCCAGGAGACAACGGTACCAACCTTACCAAAGGCCACACACGCAACAGTATTACCGGCCTCAACCCAAACCATATGACATAGCTAGGAGTCGCGCTAGATCCCCTAAGCGCAGACAAAATCAACCTCCAGCAACCACCTTCCACCCACCAAGCAATAAACAACGATTTTGAAATATTGGTTGAGGGTCTGCAGAACCTCCTTTGAGTCCACCGCCTACTTGCCCATTTGGCCACCGCCTCCAGAGTTTCCAACATGTCTGGAAGCGGATTACAAAGGACCGATGGGTCCTCAAAATAGTTCAGTCCGGCTACTCTGTCCCCTTTATATGCTACCCTCCTACCCTTCCCCCTTCCCTGTCCCTCTTCAGGGACCCTTCTCACGAGCATTTACTTCGTAAAGAGGTAGCTCACCTTTTACAGCTAGGCGCAGTGGAAACTGTGCCGACACAACATCGAGGGAAAGGGTTCTACTCCCATTACTTTCTAACCCAGAAAAAAACCGGGGGATAGAGGCCTATTCTGGACCTACGCCGACTGAACAGATTTGTGAGAACACAAAAATTCAAGATGGTCACACTGGGCACAATAATTCCTGTACTGGACCAAGAGGACTGGTTCACAGCCCTCAACCTACAGGATGCTTATTTTCATATATCAATTCATCCAGCTCACAGACGTTTCCTCCGATTCACAATTGGTCACAACCATTTTCAATACAGAGTTCTTCCTTTCGGACTCTCCACGGCACCAAGAGTTTTCTCCAAGTCACTCACCTCCACAAACATGGAATCACACTCTTCCATACCTCGACGATTGCCTTATCAAGGGCAACTCCTACAACGAGACACTTGAAGCTACGACCTTCACCATTTCCCTTTTTCACAGCCTTGGCCTCCAAATAAATGTCCAAAAATCTACCCTGGTACCTACTCAACAGATCAAGTTCATTGGAGCTCATCTGGACTCAATCCACAGCAGAGCTCCCAAATCACAGATTCCTCGCTATCACGCAACTGATACGCACGCTCTCTGTTCGTCCCAGGACGCAAGCAAGAATCTGCCTACACCTTCTTGGCCACATGGCAGCCTCCACATTTGAGGTCCAACATGCCAGACTGCGCATGAGATGCCTTCAGGGCTGGCTCAACTCCAATTTCAAGCCCAACCGACACACACTGGGGATGCTGCTCCCCCCTTCCCCCCAATGTTCTAGTTTCCCTACGATGGTGGACAAGACCAGAAAACCTCTGCAGGGGAGTTCCCTTCCAGCAACAAACCTCAACACTCATGCTTACCACAGATGCCTCCCTAATCAGTTGGGGAGCGCACCTTGGAGGACACGGCACAAGGCCGGTGGTCCGCATCAGAAACACACCTCCACATCAATCTCTTGGAGCTAAGAGCAGTGAGGCGAGTTTGCCTTCACTTTCTTCCTCTTATAAGGAGGAAAACTATTTGGGTTTTAACAGACAACATAGCATGCATGTATTACATCAACAGATAAGGGGGAGCTCGATCATACTCCCTCTGCATGGAAGCCATCTGCCTATGGAACTGGTGCATATTACATCAGATACAAATTATAGCTTCCTACCTACTAGGCTGCCACAACACTACCGCCAGTGCACTCAGCAGGCACTTCTCAACAGAACATGAATGAGAACTGCACCTCGAAATACTTCAACAGCTCTTCTCCCTCTGGGGGACCCCATTGATAGACCTCTTTGCTACAACCCAGAATCAAAAATGTCGCCTGTTTTGCTCCAGGGCAGGACTCGGGACTGCATCCCTAGGAGACGCGTTCCTCATCCTGTGGAACTACTCTCCTCTATGCTTTCCCACCAATCCCCCTGCTACACAGGGTTCTGCGGAAAATTATAGACGACAAGGCCCGGGTCATACTTATTGCCCCAGCCTGGCTGAGACAAATGTGGTACCCTTACCTACTCCGCATGTCCTCCCGCCCTCCACGGGCTCTCCCCAACCGGCCAGATCTTCTTTCCCAGGACAACGGTCGGGTTCTTCACCCTCACCTCCACAAGCTCCACCTGACAGTGTGGTGCCTTCATGGTTCCAAACCCATGAATTAGCCTGTTCTGATCAAGTACTACATGTCCTCCTGCACGGTAGGAAAGACTCTACTCGGAAAACTTACCTGCAGAAATGAAAGCGTTTTACCCTCTGGTGCTCACGTAATAATTTAACGCCCAACAGGGTGGCCCTTCCTGACATTTCAGACTACCTCCTGAAACTGAAACAGGACAGACTTTCACTCAGCTCCATCAAAGTACATCTGGCGGCACTTACCACCTTCCACGACTTCTTAGAAGGTTATTCACTCTTTACTCACCCCACCATAAAACGCTTTCTCACTGGATTACAAAATCTGTACCCTGAGATTCACCCATTGGCGGCCACATGGAACCTTAACCTTGTTCTCCACACTCTCATGAAACCTCCATTCGAGCCCTTGGCCACCTCCTCTCTTCTCCATATGTCCATGAAGGTAGCTTTCTTAGTTGCAATAACATTGGCAAGGAGAGTAGGCGAAATAAGTGCCTTGATGGCCCATCCTCCGTACACGATCTTCTCTAAAGACAAAGTCACTCTGAGACCACACCCTAAATTTCTCCCTAAGGTGGTATCCACCTTTCACCTCAACCAACCTATTTACTTACCTACATTATATCCCAAGCCTCACAAGACTCCATATGAGGCAGCCCTGCCTACTCTGGACATCAGGTGAGCAATCACCTTTTACTTAGATAGGACTAAGCCTTTCCGTAAATCGCCACGACTCTGTCTCTATCACCGAAAGATCAAAAGGCATGACTATCTCTAAACAACGTCTGTCCAAGTGGATCTCTGACTGCATCAGATCCTCCTATCATATACAAAATATTCAACCGCCCGAAGGCATTAGAACTCATTCCACTAGAACTATATCAACTTCCATAGCCTTCCTACATAACGTACCCATTTCTGACATCTGTAAAGCGGCTACTTGGTCATCCGAACATATGTTTGCCAAACACTATGGTATCACGCAAGATACCTCGGCAGACACCATAGTCGGCCATACAGTGCTCTCTGCAGTACTTCCTGCCGCATCTCCAAAGTCCCACCTACCATAGTGGGAACTGCTACACATTCACCTAGAGTGGAGCACCCACAGGGACAGCACTCGAAGAAGAAGGGGAAGTTACTCACCTTGCAGTAATTGAGGTTCTTCAAGATGTGTGTCCCTGTGGGTGCTCCACTCTCCACCATCCTCCCCTCTACTTTGGAGTACTACTATAATTGCTCCACGGTAGAGAAGGAACTGAGGGGGGTGCGGGACGCAGGAGCTCAGGAAGATTCCAACAGGATGGGAGATACCATCTGAGCACCTGTGTCCCGACCAGGCACTGCTACTGAAAATCTCCGATCAACGGCGCCTGGCCGCCCCGACACCTAGAGGGGGGGGGGGGGGGGGACACAGGGGGACACATCTCGAAGAACCTCAGTTACTGCGAGGTGAGTAACTTCCCCTTCCATCCTGATTTTATAGAGGTAACTTTTTTTTTTTTCTTTTCTTTAATTAAAATTTTTCTTTTAAGGATTTGGCTGAGTTTTCCATTGTTTTAAAGATCCAGGTTTTTGGATCAGGCTCACCTGTAAGGATTGGTGAGGGGTTATTCTCAAGCCTTTCCCAGGATGGGAGGGTGTAGGCTTGGGGGGAAATATTTTGGGGAATTAGATATTCCAAGTGGTTCTGCCCTGATTCTTGGGCTGCCACCACCAAGTGTAAAACAATCACCCAGGTACAGAAAAAGTTTGTGCCTTGGAGAAGTTTTAACCTAAGCTGGTAAAATAAGCTTAGGGACCCCACATCTGTACCCCAGAGTTCAGAGTGGGGAGGGACCCCTGACAATCCCATTTCTATAAAACCATTTTTCAAGGTTAGCCAAATCTTGTAGGATATTCTGGTCCTCCATATTGGTTATACCTCCAACTTCATGTGTCATCCACACATTTTATTAGCTCTGTGTAGCTCAAAAGCTTGCCTCTTTCAGAGACAACAGCTCTTGTTGGACTAACTTCTATTTCAGCTACCTTGTCTCATCAATGAAAATGTTACAGAAGATTGACCCCAAGACCAATTCTTCAGGAACCCCACTAGTAACCTCCCTCCAGGCTAACAGTTCACCTTTCAGCATGACCCATTGTAATCTCCCCTTAACCAGTTCCTTACCCCCTTTTGATTCTCATATTGATCCCCCACTTTTCCAATTTAATAATTTCCCATATGGAACTGTATCAAAAGCTTTAGAGAAATCCAGGAAGATTAAATCTACTGCACTTTTTCCCCCTTGCCACTCTTGCATCATTTTGTGCTGTACCGCCACTTTAGGAGGCCTGGGAGGGTTATAGTACCATTATGATGCATCCACATGGCCCTTACATCAGTTTAGCCCAGGCTGAAATAGAGTAAAGGCCATTAAATAGCAGTTTAATTGTTTGGATTGAAGTGGTGAGATAAAGCAATAGCAGGCAATCATCTTCCTGAGAGAATTTTGTGCCACTGTGCCTGCCTAGAATTCATGTCCCCACTGAAAAACGAATTCTGAAGGGAAACAAAGGGAAGCGCCAAGAGCAATCACATGCCCCTCCCCAGAAGTGAGAGTGCATCATCTCTGCTGGCTGCTCAGGGCAACTGAAAAGTAAATCACTGTAGGGCTGGGGACATCCCAGACGATCGCTCCTACACTGTGCCAGGCTCAGCTACTACTCCCAGCTGGGCTGGGGGAGGATGAGACTTCCTCTTCCCCTTCAAGAAAGGGCCAGAGCTGAGGCTGGGTCAGGCCCACTCCCAGAAATCTGCCCCGGCTGCAGAAAGCTCTGCATGCCTCCCCCTGCTTCCTGCCTCCATTGCTCCTCAGCTGGGGGACAAATAGGTGACTGTACATGGAGCTGCTGCCCCTTCTACCTAGCCCCTGTGCATCTGGACACTCAGAACCCCCAGCTGAACCTTCTGCATCCAAACCCTCATCCCATTCAGCCTAATCCCTCTGCCCCCAGACCCCTGCCAAGCCCCTCCCCCCTGCATCTGGACCGTCCACTGTTGCATCCCCCCATAGAGCCCCACATTCTCAAACTCAACCCCGATGATACCCACTCTCACTGGATCACCCAGAGGAGCCTCCTGCACCTGGACCCCCACTCCACCAAGTCTTACTACTTCAGCACCCAGCCAGCCCCCTGCTGAGTCCCCAGGACACTGATAAACCCCATCTCCCCAGACCCCCTCAGCTGAGTCCCAATCTCCTTTGCCTCAATGCTCCTGCAGAGTCCCATTGCCACTGTACCCAGAACCCTGCAACGAGCTCCTGTGCATCCAGATCACTCCTGCATCTGGACCTTTCACAGAACTGCCGCACCCATATATCCCCACACAGAACTCTCTCACTTCACACCTGGATCCCCCTATACTAATCCCCTCCACACTTGGATCCTGCCAGGGTGAGCCTGCCTGCACATGCCTGGATTGGAGCCAGGGGTGGATGTACATGCGTGACTCTGTCCCTCTTGCTTTCTAGATAGGTGCACCTGGTGTGGAGAAGCAGGTCGCTGGCTATTTCTGGGGCAGGCTCAACCCTTGCACTGTGTCAAGGTCAGGTGCAGCATCACCGCTGAATCCATGTCCTGGGAGGACAGGGGTGATTTCCCACCTCTGTGCTCCACAGTCCCATGTGGAAGCCTCCACATTTATTGACAAATAAAATATATAGAATTTTGCAGAATTTTATATTATATGCAGTATTTTTATTTTTTTGGTGCAGAATTCCCACAGGAGTACAATCAGTGCATGCACCCAAAGCTGTGCCTCCTGGTCTAAAGACAGTTATAGCACTGTGACTTTCCTTTCTAGACAAGTCCCAGAAGTGACCTTCCGGGTACCGAGTCCAGCACTCTCAATTCCCACTGCTAGGCTCCAATCACTAGTCGATGCTGCCCAGCCAAATCATCTCACAAATCTCTTGATTAAGCTGTGTCTCAACTAGATTTTACTAAATACAAAACAAGTACAAACCTTCAGACAAAAGGAAAGACCCAGAGCGTCCCCTCCCACGTAATGCTGCGGCTGAGTCCACGTGTTCCAAGCATCACCAAGAACAAGACAAAGCAGGTGCCCTGTACTGCCCCTTGAGAGAGGCTGGATATGGATATGGAGAAGCAGCTCTCAGACTAACCGAGTCCCAATAGACCATGGGTGGGCAAACTATGGCCCGTGGGCCATATCCAGCCCGCAGACCCTTCCTCTGAGTAGCCTGAGCTCCCAGCCGGGGAGGCTGCTCCGGCCCCTCCCCAGTTTTCCCCCACTTTCCCCGCAGCCTTAGCGCTCCACATGGGCAGCGCTCTGGCCTGCCGCTATATCGTAGAATCATAGACTATCAGGGCTGGAAGGGACCTCAGGAGGTCATCTGAGTGCAGCCCCGTGCTCAAAGCAGGACCAATCCCAACTAAATCATTCCAGCCAGGGCTTTGTCAAGCCTGATCTTAAAAATCTCTAAGGAAGGAGATTCCACCACCTCCCTAGGGAACCCATTCCAGTGCTACGGCCAGGCAGCACTGCAGCAGCGTGGCTGGCTCCGGTGGGGCCTAAGCTCCTGCCGCTCTGAGTGGCGTGGTAAGGGGGTCAGGGCTGGGCCGGGGCCTTGGATAAGGGGCAGGGAGTCCCAGGGGTATGTTTGGGGTGTGGATAGGGGTCAGAGCAGTCAGGGACAGGAAGCAGGGGGGCTTGGGTAGGGGATGAGGTTCTGGGGGGCAGTTAGGATGGGGCGGTCAGGGAACAAGGAGCAGGGGGGCTTAGATGGGTTGAGGGTTTTGAGGGGAGTGGGAGGGGGTCAGATAGGGGGCAGGACCAGGCTTCCCTACCCTACCCAGCCCTCCATATAATTTTTAACCTCAATGTGGCCCTCGGGCCTAAAAGTTTGCCCAGGCCTGCAACAGACCCACCCAGTGCTGGTCCTCGCCCTGCCCCTGGAACTGCCCCTCACATGTAACTGACCCTTATTCCACAGCCCCAGGTCTGTGACCCCAGGCCACAGCTCAGCCCCCCCCCCCCTCCACTTCTAGCCCTACAGCTTGGGTGACCCACGTCCGGGACAGCCCCCTTCTAAACACTGTCCCGGCCGGCCCCACTTAGCCAGCAAAAGTGGCATCTGATCAGTGGGCAGAGCCAGGGGGCCAAATGCTGCATCTGGAGGAACGTGCAGGGGGGGGACCAGCGATCCCCCCCCCCCCCACACACACACACACACGGGTGAGGTGGGGGCAGGCGGCGGGACTTGGGTCAACAGCGACCCAGCCCCACGCCTGGGGGGGTGGGGGATGGGAGAGGGGGCGGGGCTGAGAGACAGCCCCGCCCCGGGTGCGGGGGAGTGGGAGGGGCTCGCTCCCCGCTGTGTCCGTTATCCCCCCCCACCCACTGGCTTTGACGTCACCATTCAGCCGCTGGAGCAATCCCCGCCCCCGCGGTCGTTCCCTGCCCCGGGCCAATCGCCGCCCCTCCCCCACACCGCCGCCCGCAAGGACCCTTCGCCCCGCCCCGGGCCCCGGCTGCGCGCACGCCGCGGCGCCACGAATGCGCCTGCGCGGCCATGGCGGCGCCCCGCGCGGAGATGAAGCCGGCGGCGGGGGAGCTCGTCTGCGCGCGGGGCCGCAACCGCAAGGCCGTGCTGTGCCAGCGCTGCGGCTCGCGCGTGCTGCTGCCCGGCGCCGCCACCTTCGCGCGCAGAGAGGTACGGCCCCTCCCCCCTCGGCCGCCTGGCGGTTGGTGGCTCCCTCGCCCCGCCAGGGCGGGCTCCGTCCGCCCCGTCAGCGGGCGGGGCCGGCCGGGCAGCGCCGCTCGCCCGTCACCTGGTACCGCGGGGAGCCCCGGTCAGAGCCGGGCTCCGGTGAACGCCCCTTTCCGGCTCCACCGCCCTTCTTCAGAGCCTTGGTCCGCCTCAGACCCCGCTCCCCGCGGCCGCTCACCCGCCGCGGCCAGGGGCCCGGGACCGGGACTGGGGCCGGGGACCGGCTCCTTTCCTCGTGCTGCCCCCAGCCGACGTGGATCTCTGTGTGTCTGCGGCGTGGCTCGTCTCGGGCCGGCTCTCGACGTTTTGGCGCCTGAGGCGGGGAGCTCAAGTGACGCCCCCGGTCCCCTCGCTTGGGCCAAAACTTTGCAAGGTCTCAATTCTGCTTTTTCCTGTTCTACCGGGGGCTGGTTCCGGGCACGAGCCTGGGAAGCACGAGCCTGGGGTGGCCCTTGGTAAGGGACAATGTTCGGGCCAATCTTAGGGCAGCGCTCCTTTCGCTGCGCCGGCCCCCCCCCCTTTTTGGCTCTGGTGCTCCTCCGACCGCCCTTTTGTGCTTGGGGTGGCCAGAAAGTTAGAGCCGGCCCTGGTTCTATTTCTCTCAGGATTCTGCTCTGCTGCGTATCTCAGTAAAGGAGAACTAACAACTTAATGCCTTGTTCAAAAAATTTAAGTAACACTTGCATTTGCTGTTCAGGCATTTGAAAGTTAACTTTTCTTGTCTGCATGGTAAACACTGGCATTTTTATCCGTTTAAATAATCAAAGTGGTGCTTTTCCTGCCTTTTTGGTTGCAAAAATTTGAACGGCTTCCTGAAGGTCCACGGTCTGGGCCAGTTGATGCTCTACTGAGATGGTTTCAAGGCCGACCAGCCTCTCCTGTGTCATTGTGAAGCCTCAGTGTATTTTTATTAACTTCAGCTTGCACTGGCAACTGTTAAGGGAAGTGTTAGAAGTATGTGCAGAGCAACAAAAGCATTTGGAAAGAGGATGGTCGTCTTATTTGTGCACATATAGTCCAGAACAGCCTTTGGAGCTGATCCTGCTGAAATGTATCTTGAAAGGGCTTTCAGTTCATCACCTAAATCACTTGCATCAATATCGCACTTCTCATCATGTGTCAACACTATCTCTAGTGCCCTGCATTGCTGGTGTAGGTGGTCTTCAGGTATAGTGAGGAGTTCTAGAATATCATACAACAATCCCAAATGTACTGCTGTGTTCCTTGAGCTGCATGAAACGTTCTTCAACTGACTATATTGCACAATCTAGCACCTGGTTAAAGAATTCAACTTTGAATTGTTGTTTGAGGTCTCTTATGGGATTATTCCGTTCCTCATAATCAAAATGTTGTCTTCAGTGACTCTTGTGTTCTTGAATGGGTGGGAAAATAGCTTCAGTGTGAAGTTCCTTTGCCAACTTCTGTGCACTCTTCAGAACATTTTGAAATTCCTTATCTGACGGGTAAGACTAGGTATGACTTTGCTTTGTCCAGTCGTTCCATTGCTCCAGATATATCAAGTCAACATCTTGGAGTCTCTTGCTTACAACACTTATTTCAAACAGTATGTCAAGCCACAACGAAATTTGAAGATATGTATGTTTCTGATGATTCCATTTCCCTCTGCCACTGTTCTCCCACGAACAGTTCCTGTTATAGCATTATCCTCCATAATGGCAACTATGGCATCATCTCTCTTCCCAGTTTGGTGTTTGATAGGCTTTATTGCCCCCACTCGACCTTCCCATTGTGTGGCACTCCGTGTTTTCAGTGTCAGAGAGGATGTTCTCAGTGTTGCTTCAAAATTTGCCATCGATGTGTTGATGCAGAGAAAAATACATGGATGCTTTGAATAACATTAAAAAAATTCAGCAGCCTCACTAGAAGCTGATGCTGTATCACTGATCACCAATTTCAATTAATGAGAACTGCATGGGACTAAAAAAAGCTCAAGGGTTTAACTCTCGGATCCGTGTCTGCGCTCCTCTGTTCTTTCCTCTCATGTTGGCACCATTATCGTAGCCCTGACCTCTCATGTCAGCTACCGCAACTCCCGTATCTTCCAGCTTTTTAAGAAGCACATTTGTCATACCAGCTCCTGTAGTCTAATAAATAAATAAAAGCATAAAAAAATGTCAGTAAATTCTAGAAAATGCTCTCTGACAGTCAACATTGCAGGGACATTTTCACTAGATTCTGTTGTTGTTACAAAACATACCATTAAAGTCATTTGTTCTGTATTGCTGATGTCAAGTGTGCAGTCCAGATTAACAGAGTAATATCTTGCTGACTTCAGATCTTCCACAATCTTCTGTTTGCCTTGTTACCAGCAACTGTATGATCTAATTTTGAATTGTTTTCCCAAGGTAGCAGTGTTTGCACATTTCTTGGGTGGTGACTCTTCTTAGATGCTCCTAGAGTACAGTTTGAACTCCAGCCATCAGCTCCACAATTTTAAGGAAGTTTCTATTGTTTGGCACATACAGCTGTTCTGAAGTGTCACACAGTGCTAGGTTTTGGGTAGCAAGCATTCTCACAATGGCAATGAGCATTTTCAGAACGTTTTGCCAGTAAAGAGACTCTGATGCAATCTTCTCTTCATGCTGATCGTCTGTGGTGGCCTTCAACTTTAATCTCATATCAAGCTCTTTCCACCTATGGAATGCTCTCTGGTGATTTGCTGCCTTCTCATGGCATGCCAGATTTTCCAGTCCTTTGTTCTTGTACAACAGGGATCTCCAAACTTTACAAGACAAGGGCCATATTAGATTTTTTTGAAGGGGCTTTCATGGGCCGAAGTGACTGTGGGGGAAAAAAAATATATATATGCAAATAGTAAAAAACAAAACACTACTGTGTCAGTGTGGCATTAAATTCTAAATCAGGTATAAAAGTAGTTGTATAATTAATGCAGGTAACACAAAATATTTGTCAATACATTAAAAATCATTTCACATTATTTTTTAATTTTATTTCCCTCTTTACTCCATTTATTGGAGATGTAATTAAGCATCTGGCTTGTATTTTTACTCTAAGGCAGGGTCCGTGCCTGCTCGGCTGCAGCAGCGACTCTCCCCTAAGCTGGCTCCCCTTCTGGGGGGACACTGGCTTCTGGGCCACTCCCCCCTCCATACAGCTCAGCTGAGCTGCTCCCACATGTGAGCTGCTGCCGGTGGCCCCTCCCTCTGCCTGCTCAGCATACCTGCTCAGCCGCAGCAGCCTTTGCCTGCTCGCTTCTCTCCTGTTGGTTGGGGGCCGGACAAATTGAAGCCGCGGGCCGGATCCAACTCTCAGGCCGTAGTTTGGAGACCCCCTGCTGTAGAACCCAATGTAGCTGGAACATTAGACTGGAAGAGTTTGCAACAAAAACAGTACGCAGCATTCTGGTTTTTTGAGTATATAAGCCATGGCCTCTCCATTTGTCACCATTGGAGATTTAATCCCAGTAATGTGTTGGATGGAATCTTCTATTTTCATTCTCGTTGAGGAACACGAAGTTTTTCATTTGCTGTGGCCCATGCAGTACATCAGGCTACTGCTCAAGTGGGTCCACAGTCGTGGGTCGTTCTAGACTTAAATTAAACTCAGCAGCAGCTGTTTCTTGTGCCTCCACCACACTTCTCTGATCTAGGCTTTTCTTCAGGAATGTGCATGGCTACATCCATTTGAGATGGAGATATGGATGCTGCAGTAGCTGCCAAGTTATTTGTGTCTGACTAACTGGAAGATCCGGCATCTCCTCACCGCTCACATCCTCACTGGAGCTTGAAGACTCACTGTGAACATTGGTATCAATCTATCTCGGGAGAGCTCCTTCCTGCTTAGACAGAAAAGCTTCCTTTGCTTTCTTTTTTCTTTGACTCATGACTGCTGTTCTGCGCCAGCTATAGTGGCTCTCAACACTCAATTGAAGGGGACAAACAGGCAGGCTTGTAGCAGGACCTGAATGAGGGAAGATATCAGTGTCTTAACTGGCTCCTACTACTTCAGTTGACTGCCTGTTCTCCTCAAGTGGGTTCAGGGAAGCAGCAGGAAACATGAAGCTTCCCGAGAACCTGGTGTTAATCAGTCCAGGCTACAGGGGGTGCTAGAAAGGTACATAAGAAGCTCATCCTCCTATTCATTCTCTCTCTCTCTCTCTCTCTCTCTCTCTCTGCAGCTTCTGCTGCTTTCTGTTATTCCCTCTCACTTTTTCTCTGGTCTGCTTATGTCTCTTGTGCCCTCCTTCCTCCAGCCCAGCACTCCACCATCTCTGTGCATCTAGAGCAGAGAGAATACATATGCACCAGCAGCAGACACAATTTTCTATACTCTGGGTCTTAGTGGTGTGCCCCCCTTCCTCGCAGTCTGGCATCTGAGGCAGCTGCCTCAGTTCATCTCATGGTAAGGCCAGCCCTGATCTTAGTCTGTGCCTACTTGTGAGGCAGGACTATCTCTTGTCATAGAATATCAGGGCTGGAAGGGACTTCAGGAGGTATCTTGTCCAACCCCCTGCTCAAAGGAGGACCAACCCCAACTAAATCATCCCAGCCAAGGCTTTGTCAAGCCTGACCTTAAAAACCTCTTAAGGAAGGATATTCCTCCACCTTCCTAGGTAACCCATTCCAGTGCTTCACCACCCTCCTAGTGAAAAAGTTTTCCCTAATATCCAACCTAAACCTCCCACACTGCCCCTTGAGACCATTATTACTTGTTCTGTCATTGTCTACCACTGAGAACAGTCTAGATCCATCCTCTCTGGAACCTTCTTTCAGGTAGTTGAAAGCAGCTATCAAGTCCCCCGCCCCTTATTCTTCTTTTCTGTAGACTAAACAATCCCAGTTCCCTCAGCCTCTCCTGGTATGTCATCTGCTCCAGCCCCCAAATCATTTTTGTTGCCCTCCTCTGGACTCATTCCAGTTTTTCCACATCCTTCTTGTAGTGTAGGCCTCAAAACTGGCCAGAGGTACTCCAGATGAGGCCTCACCAATGTCGAATAAGGGGGAACAATCATGTCCCTCGATCTGCTGGCAATGCCTGTACTTATACAGCCCAAAATGCCGTTAGCCTTCTTGGCAACAAGGGCACACTGTTGACACATGTCCCGCTTCTCATCCACTGTAACCCCTAGGTCCTTTTCTGCAAACTGCTGCCTAGCCATTCGGTCCCTAGTCTGTAGCAGGGCGTGGGATTCTTCCGTCCTAAGTGCAGGACTCTGCACTTTTCCTTGCTGAACCTCAACAGATTTCTTTTGGCCTGGTCCTCTAATTTGTCTAGGTCCCTCCTGTATCATATCCCTACCGTCCATCTGCAAATTTGCTGAGCGTGCAGTCCACGCCATCCTCCAGATCATTGATAAAGATATTGAACAAAACCAGCCCCAGGATTGAGGCTTGGGCACTCTGCTTGATACCAGCTGCCAACTAGACATGGAGCCATTGATCACTACTCATTGAGCCCGACGATTCAGCCAGCTTTCTATCCACCTTACGGTCCATTCATCCAGCCCATACTTTTTTAACTTGCTGGCAAGAATACTGTGGGAGACCAGATCAAAAGCTTTGCTAAAGTCAAGGAAGTCAAGTCCACTGCTTTCCCCTCATCCCCAGAACCAGATATCTCATCATACATGGCTATTAAGTTAGCCAGGCATGATTTGCCCTTGGTAAATCCATGCTGACTGTTCCTGATCACTTTCCCCTCCTCTAAGTGCTTCAGAATCGATTCCTTGAGAACCAGCTCCATGATTTTTCCAGGGAGTGAGGTGAAACTGACTTGCCTGTAGTTCCCCGGATCCTCCTTGTTTCCTTTTTTAAAGATGGGTGCTTCATTCACCTTTTTCCAGTCATCTGGGACCTCCCCCGATCTCCGTGAGTTTTCAAAGATAATGGCCCATGGCTCTGCAATCATATCCACCAACTCCTTGAGCACCCTTAGATGCAGCGTATCCGGTTCCATGGACTTGTGCTCAGCCAGCTTTTCTAAATAGTCCTGAACCACTTCTTTCTCCACAGAGTGCTGGTCACCTCCTCCTCATGCTGTGCTGCCCAGTGCAGTAGTCTGGGAGCTGACCTTGTTCGTGAAGACAGAGGCAAAAAAAGCACTGAGTACATTTGCTTTTTCCACATCCTCTGTCACTAGATTGCCTCCCCCATTCAGTAAAGGGGCCCACACTTTCCTTTGCTTTCTTCTTGTTGCTAATATAGCTGAAGAAACCCTTCTTGTTACACTTAACATCCCTTGAAGTGACAAAGAGTCCGACGAAGTGGGTGTTAGCCCACGAAAGCTTATGCTTCAATATTTTAGTTAGTCTTTAAGGTGCCACAGGACTCTTTGTCACTTCTGCAATTCTAGACTAACACGGCTCCCTCTCTGATTCTTAACATCTCTTGTTAGCTGCAACTCCAACTGTGATTTGGCCTTCCTGATTTCACTCCTGCATACCTGAGCAATATTTTTATACTCCTCCCTGGTCATTTGTCCAATCTTCCACTTCTTGTAAGCTTCTTTTTTGTGTTTAAAATCAGGTCCTTCCCATCTGCTCTGCACCTCTGAGTGGATTGGAGTTGAGCCTGTAGAGGTGATAACTGGTGTTTGTAAATGACTTGTGTGCATAAATGTGGGTAATGCCATTTTTTGTTCCTTGACAGCTTTTCCTTCCCTCAATGAAGAAGAAGACAGCCCTGCTAGCCAGCAGCTCTCCAGATGGGGACGTGCTCCAGGATCACTGGCTTGTAGATGACATGTTTTCCTTTGAGAATGTTGGGTTCACCAAGGACGTTGGAAATGTAAAGTTCCTCATATGTGCGGACTGTGAGATCGGGCCGATTGGCTGGCACTGTCTAGATGATAAGAAGAGTTTCTACATAGCCTTGGACCGTGTTTCTCATGAGTAGCATCCTGAGTGTAGCTGGGACTCTGTGAGGACATCCCAGCTGGCGGCCAGGATTCCTCAGTGCAACCATTCCATATACCAAAATGAAGCCAGAGGCACCAGCATGTGGACTTGAGCATGTCATGGATTCATCTTAACAGCTCATTTAAACCAATGGGCAATTATTGTTTTCAGTACATTATGGCTTTCTCTGGTCCTTCCTCCCTTGTAATGTGGGGATGGCAATTCCACAGTTTTCCCATTTCTGATTTTTAGTCCTAACTCATGGGCAGTCTCATCTTGGGTCCTAAAGTGTAAAATGTGAGCGTAACTCTTGTCACCAGCTGTTCCCACAGAAACTCTTGGTTTGTTTTTTAATTTAAATTTTGACTGGAATATGGAACATTCTAATGTATTTCAATGAAAAAGCTTTCTCCAAAAGGGAGGAACAAACTAGGATCTGTATCTTTGAGAGGACACCTAGGTAGATGGAACTTTGCCCATTTTCTCAAGCATTTTATACAGTTTTAATGGTTTCTCACTATGTTTTGGACTATAGAGTTTGCCCTTCATGCCACATGTAAAAGTTTACAGTTAGGGCAGATTTCTCCTTCCTTCTAAAAGATTACTTTCCTGCTTGCATTTACAGTTTGAATTGTTCATGGCTGAGCAATGAAAGATGGCCTGGGCTGGTGCTGCTGTGGAGGTTTCATTTTGCAGGAAATAAGGGTGTTTCCTGTGTAAAATAAAATCCATAGTCAAATTGCAAAAAGTAAATGTACTTGAACTGCTGTAATCAATTAAATTTACTCCATGTTTCTCAGTGTGATGTTTGCATTGTCTTTTGTCGTAGAGACTCTAAAGAGGGAGGACAGTAAAGTACACATTTTTTACAAGTTTTTGTTTTGCTTGCTGTAGACTGGTCACACTGCAAGTACATTTGATTAAGAATCAGCTGAGAAGTTTATTAAAGTCTTTCCAGAAATGTGATTGTGAAACTTGCTTAAAATTAGAACATAGAATATCAGGGTTGGAAGGGACCTCAGGAGATCATCTAGTTCAACCCCCTGTTAAATCATCCATATTGCCTTAATGCAAAGATCAAGTTCTTAATATACTCTACAGCAGGGGTTCTCAAACTGGAGATTGGGACCCCTTGGGGTTGCGAGGTTATTACATGGGGGGGCGGGTCATGAGCTGTCAGCCGCCACCCCAAACCCAGCTTTGCCTCCAGCATTTATAATGGTGTTAAATTTTATTAAAAGGTGTTTTAAATTGAAAAGGGGGTTTGCACTCAGAGGCTTGCTATGTGAAAGGGGGCACCAGTACAGAAGTTTGAGAACCACTGCTGTACACGGAAAAAAAAAAAATTGAAAACAGAGTGTTAGCAAATGTTGTTCTCAATGTATACCAGATAATTACAAAAGTTAGTTCTTGGTGAGAGGGACTTTGAAATGCAGTTGTTTTAGCTAAAAATGCATCGTGAAGAATCGTTGTCTTTTTAAAACTTCATTGTCTTGATGTATGTGAAAGCATTGGACTCCGAGTTAAAGGAAAAACAGTGTGACGTCTGAATAATAAAGAAATGATCAGCAAGGGGCTGCTGATAAACCAGCCCTTTGTCCTGGGTTTTGGGATTGTAGGGTAAGACTGCAGAGAGAGAACATTGCTACATGGACTTCTGCTTATATTTCTGTAGTAAACATCTTGAACTTTCTAAATCAAAGGAAAAGCAAATCATTCTGCGAGTGCTAGCTGACTTAGTGAGTAGGCAGGATTAAGGAGATGCAACTACAGTGGTAGAGGTTGCTGTGTCATTCAGGTTAAACTAGGAAGGGTGTGTGCTATTTGAAGTTACTGTTTGCCCGGTGCCCTACATTTAGTTTGAGGTTTGCAGAGCAGCCAAGGGCTTTTAGACACATCCTTTTAACTTTAAGAAAATGTCCACTTATGTGCTCTGGACAGTTTTGAAAAGCTCAATCTCATTGTAAGTTTGGGTGATAAAAATAAGTATATACATGTAATATATGTAGATGTTTGTGATGTGTTTGACTTGGTACTGCATGGCATGCTGATTAAAAAATTAGCATATTTAATATTAATAAAGAATACATTAAATGAATTAACTGGCTAACTCACAGATCTCCAACCATAGTCAGGGAGGACTCCTCAAATCTGGGTGTTTCTAGTGGGGTTCTACTGGACTCGGTACTTGGCCTGATGCTATTCAGTATTTTTATCAGTGAGGTAACAAAATACATACAAAATCATTGATAAAACTGGAATAACACACAGATTAGTATAGTGGTAAATGGGGATAAGGCAGTCATATAGAGAGTCATGATGCATTTTATCCCATTTTCCACCATGTCTTTCCTTCAAAAGTTCTAAAGTCTTGTATTGGGGGTCATACTAATGGGTCTGTAGTTCTCTGGATTACTTCCCTCTGCTTCAATATTGTCCCTATGTTTGCTATTCTTCAGTTACACAGTACTACCCCACAATTGGATAATTTATTACATAAGAACTGCCACACTGGATCAGACCAATGGTCCCATGTAGCTGGTCTTCTGACAGCGCCTACTGCCAGCAGTTTCAGAGCAAATGAACAGAACAGGGCAATTGTCAAGAGAGCCATCCTCTGCCCTCCAGGGATTACAAATGCCTGTTTCTGAGATTTACACTTTCATATGCCAGTTCTTTCAGTATTTTGGGGTGGAGATTATGTGGTCTCCTTCACATGATGACATTAAACTCTGTGAGCTTTGTTTCCATCACAGATGTGGCCCTTTTCATTTCTATACACTCATTTCCGTCAGCCATCCTGCTTTGCCTCTCTCAGCTACATCATCTTTTTTTATTGAAGACTGAGAAAGTATTCATTTAGTTTTGGGGCCATACCTAGGTTTCCCTTACTCTCTACCCCATCTTCTCTGGCAGCCCCATTTCTTTAATGAATATCATGAAGTGAATAGAGATTAAGTCCAGGAAGGTAGTTACACCCCTCTCTCCGCTTTGAACAATGTTGTGATGGGTTGCACCCCTTTAAGATGCCACGTGGTGTGCTAAGATATCACTGAGCCCACCTGTTCTGCCAGCCAGGGACCCTATTTAATAACTTGCTGAGTCAAGTTATTAAGCCTCTTCCAGCACGTGCACACAGGCAGGGCCACAATCCAGCTGCAGAATGACACAGACACAGATCAGCTCTAGGAAGACAGTTTAAGCCAGTGGTTCTCAAACTTTTGTGCTGGTGACTCGTTTCATATAGCAAACCCCTGAATGCGACCCCTCTTCTAAATTAAAAACACTTAAAATATATTTAACACCATTATTAATGCTGGAGGCAAAGTGGGGTTTGGGGTGGAGGATGACAGCTCATGACCCCCCATGTAATAACCTTGTGACCCCCCAGTTTGAGCACCCCTGGCTTAAGGGACTTGCCCTAGCACTCAGGTGTCCACCTCCCTTGGAGTGCAGACCTAAAGGTATATTATGAAATCCATCTCCTCCTTCAACCTGGAGGACAGTATCCACAGCCTCTTACCTGCCCCCCACCCCGCTTCCCATTATGAATTACACCCATGGAGTTATATTATAAACAAGAAATAAGTTTATTAACTATAAAGGGTGAATTTTAAGTGGTTAAAGAGACAGCAAACAACAAAGCAGATTACTAAGCAAATAAAACAAAACACGCAAAGTAAGCTTGTTTCACTAAAATTGATTACAAATAGTGATTTCTTATCCTAGATATTGTTGCAGGCAGAGTTCAGAAAGTCTTGAAAGGCAGCTGCATTGTTCTCCAGCTTGAGACTTCAGGTATTATTACTCACTAGCTAGACACCGTTCCAACTTGGGCTCAACCCTTCCCCCATTCAGTTCTTGCTTCCAGATGTGTTTTAGTGTCTCTTTCGGCGGGGAAGCAGAGGAGAACCGTGATGATGTCACTCCCCTGCCATATATACCTCTTGTGTAAGGCACAAACCTTTTCTTTTCCAGTGGAAAAACACTAGCATTCCAAAAGGAGAAGAGGGGTGTCCAGTACCAGGTGACTTGGACTCCTGTTTCTCCAGGGCTGTGGCAGCCATTACTCGTAGGCTGTCTCAAGTGTCCACAGGAAGTCTAAGCTCTTTTACAGATGGTTGTCTTTGCTAATGGGGGACAGGGTCAGAAATGTGAGCTGAAGGAAATGATAAAGGGCGATGAAAGGGTGTTGCAGCTCTCTGGAGAGCTGGCAAATTCCCAGAACTCCTTCAGGCCTATTCCCGAAAGCCATCAGGCCGAGCCAGCACTTTGCTCCAGCATAAGAATCAGCTGGGGAAAAGCCATACTTGCCAAATATTCAAGGCCAGGCCGTGTGTCTGCAGCCATACTCATCTTCCACCCACACCCTGCGAAGGTTCATACCCTGAATTTGAGGTTGAGATCTGGTCTACACTCAAAGTTGCAACATTTAATAAAAGGTATGATTTTAAACTGATTTAGTGATAACACCACAATACATGCCGCTTGATTTAATTTGAGTCAGTAGATTTAGCCTGGCCTGCGCATACATGTTGTATCCGAGTAAGTTCTTTCTGCAATGGCAGCAAGTGTTTGTGTCCATTTACATCTGTCTCCCACCACCTGCTCTCTGGAGTGAAATTGATACAGTTGCCCCACTTTATCTTACTGGGGCAGCTCTATGTCAGTGGGCGTTAAAGCGAAGAGAAGGCAAGGTAAATGACTCCTTATCCCATTTTAGCTACACTGTTGCAAGTAGTTTCCCACTGCTATCCCACAGTGCATTGGTCAGTAAAGAACTGATCTGTGTGGTAACCTTTCTGCACTTCACTGCTGGGCGGAGAGGGGGAAAAGGGATCAGCTTGAGCAGAAGTGACCCCTAGCTTTATTATCTATCCCTTGCCTAATGGTTCCTAATATTCTGTTAGCATTTTTGACTGCCGCTGTATATTGAGTGGATGTTTTCAAAGAACTATACACAGTGATGCCAAGAGCTCTTTCCTGAGTGGTAACAGCTAATTTAGACCCCTTCATTTCGAATGTTTAGTTGGAATTATGTTTTCCAATGTGCATTACTTCACATTTATCGAAATTCAATTTTGATAAATGTGATCTGCCATTTTGTTACCAAATCACCCAATTTTGTTGTAAATCTTCACAGCTTGTTTTGGATTTAACTAGTTTTGAACCTTCTGCAAACTTTGCCACCTCACTGTTTATCTCTTTTTCCAAATCATTTATAAATATTTTGCACAGGACTGGTCCCAGTACAGATCCTTAGGTGACTCCACTATTTACCTCTCCACTGTGAAAACTGACCATTTATTCCTACCTTTGTTTCCTATCTTTTAACCAATTACTGATTCATGAGAAATCTTTCCTTCTTATCCAATGATTGCCTATTTTGTGTAACAGCCTTTGGTGAGGGACCTTTCAAAGGCTTTCTGAAAGTCCAAATACACTATATCAACTGGATCACCATTGTCCACATGTTTGTTGACCCCCTCAAAGAATTCTAGAAGCTTGGTGAGGCATGATTTCCATTTTCAATAACCACACTGACTCTTCCCCAACAAATTATGTTCATCTATGTACCTGATATATCTGTTCTTTACTACAGTTTCAACCAATTTGCCTGGTACTGAAGTCAGGCTTACCAGCCTGTAATTGCCAGGACCACTTTTGGAGTCTTTTTGAAAAATTGGCATCACCTTAGCTATCTACCAGTCACAGATAGGTTTTGGTTGATTTAAGCAATAGGTTACATACCACAGTTAGTAGTTCTGCAATTTCATATTTAAGTTTCTTCAGAACTCTCAGGTGAATACCATCTGGGCCTAAGAGATATTGCCTCTCAAAACTAGATATGGGAATGTACTAAGTCTAAGTCAATGGAAGAATTCTTCTGACAGCCTAGCTGCATCTACAGTTGGTGTTAGGTTGACCTAACTACATTACACAGGGCATGACGTTTTTCACAGCTCTGAGAGATGAAGCTTGGTCAACCTATGTTTTAGGTATAGACCTGGCCTACATCTCTAGGTTATTAGATGTTGAGGACATTTTTTCAGGTCTCTGGAGCCCCTGGATCAATGCCTAGGTTTGCCCAGTAGACCCGGGAGTCTCTTCTGTAGCCATGACGTCAGCTCCATCTGCAGACTGTTCTCTTCACCCACAGAGGGCAGTATTTGCTAAATAATGAATAGGGACTTTTGGAAGGAGGAATTAGGGCTCATTGGGCCCCTACTAAAATGGAGAAGAATTTGTGAATTTTTCAGTGAGACAGAAAAATAAAAATGATTTTCTTGTTCGTTTGTTTCTAAATCTGGAAGTTTGTTTGTTTGTAAATCTTAGTTTATCCATTCTAAATAAGGACAATTGGCTTCTATGTTTCTACTGCTTCTCAAAGGAGTTGTTCCCAACTCCCTGCCTGCTAAGCAAAGTAGTATTCACAAGGGTGAATAAAAATGCTTAAGCCACCACACTGACTGCAGAGTCAGTTTCATGAACTGCATTGTGATCTCTACTGATTTTCAGCTAACTAATTAATGGACACTCACTCTAAAGAATACTTATAGGAATAACTTGTATTTATGGACCACTATCCATTTCACCTCACTTCACTTCCTGGAAAAATCATGGAGCAGGTCCTCAGGGGAATCAGTTCTAAAGCACTTAGGGGAGAGAAAAGTGATCAGGAACAGGCAACATGGATTCACCAAGGGCAAGTCATGTGTGACTAACCTAATTGCCTTCTATGATGAGATAACTGGCTCTGTGGATGAGGGGAAAGCAGTGGATGTGTTATTCTTGACTTTAGCAAAGCTTTTGATATGGGCTCCCACAGTATTCTTGCCAGAACATTAAAGTATGGGCTGGATGAATGGAACATAAAGTGGATAGAAAGCTGGCTGGATCATCAGGCTCAATGAGTAGTGATCAATGGCTCCGTGTCTAGTTGGCAGCCAGTATCAAGCAGAGTGCCACAAGGGTTGGTGCCGGGGCCCATTTTGTTCAATATCTTTATCAATGAACTGGAGGATGGCGTGGATTGCACCCTCAGCAAGTTTGCAGATGACACTAAACCGGGAGGAGTGGTAGATACGCTGAAGGGTTGGGATAGTTTACAGAGGGATCTAGACAAATTAGAGGATTGGGCCAAAAGAAATTTGAGAAGGTTCAACAAGGACAAGTGCAGAGTCCTGCACTTAGGAAGGAAGAATCCCATGCACTGCTACAAACTAGGGACCGAATGGCTAGGCAGCAGTTCTGCAGAAAAGGACCTAGGGGTTAGAGTGGACAAGAAGCTGGATATGAGTCAACAGTGTGCCCTTGTTGCCAAGAAGGCTAACGGCATTTTGGGCTGTATAAGTAGGGGCCTTGCCAGCAGATCAAGGGATGTGATCGTTCCCCTCTATTCGACACTGGTGAGGCCTCATCTGGAATACTGTGTCCAGTTTTGGGGCCCACACTACAAGAAAGATGTGGAAAAATTTGAAAGAGTCCAGAGGAGGACACCAAAAATGATTAGGGGCCTGGAGCACATGACTTATGAGGAAAGGCTGAGGGACCTGGGATTGTTTAGTTTACAGAAGAGAAGATTGAGGGGGGATTTGATAGCTGCTTTCAACTACCTGAAAGGGGGTTCCAGAGAGGATGGATCTAGACTGTTCTCAGTGGTAGAAGATGACAGACCAAGGAGTCTCAATGGTCTCAAGTTGCAGTGTGGGAGGTTTAGGTTGGATATTAGGGAAAACTCTTTTACTAGGAGGGTGGTGAAGCACTGGAATGGGATACCTAGGGAGGTAGTGGAATCTGCATCCTTAGAGGTTTTTAAGGCCAGGCTTGAAAAAACCCTGGCTGGGATGATTTAATTGTGGTTGGTCCTGCTTTGAGCAGGGGGTTGGACTAGATACCTCCTGAGGTCCCTTCCAACCCTGATAGTCTATGATTCTATAGTTATCTTTTTAAAATGTTGAAAACTTTTGGGATTGGGCCAGTTTCTTTATTGTACCATAATGTTTTTAGCTCCCTAAAGATTATTGGGAGTCTTTGCCAGCGCCTTAGGGGAGTCTTCTGTCTGGGATGCTGTAGACTCTTAATTTGGAGCCATTTCTGCACCTTTTCAGAAAACATCTGACTTGCCTTTCTGTGCCAGCAGTGCCATATGCGTTGCTGGTTGGCCTATGCTGATGATATCTCAGTTTTTAATCCTATCTGACAGGGATGTGCAGACACTTTGTATTTCTTTACAGGAGTGTGAACAGGCATCTTCTGTACACATTAACTGGGTTAAGAGCAAACAGGGTTTCCAGTTGTGGATCACTAGAAGAGGCAGGTCCCTATTTCTGTGAGAGAAGTGGGGCCCACCCCTTTTGTCAGCATCTTCTAGATATCTTAGGCACCTCCCTGCCTAGCATGCTGGCTTCTGTGAGTTTGTGTCTAAGGTGTCTCTCTCTCCCTAGTCATTTTATAGCTGCTTAGGCACTGAATTCAGGCTTTGTGAATCACAGTGATTTTCTAGGTGCCAAAAACTCAGGTGCCGTGACGCTGAGCACCAGAGATGCTGACTCCATGGGTGCTCCCAGGCTCAAACACACATGAGGAAAAAAGAGGGGCTGCTCAGCACCCACCAGTCATAGTGGGTTCATGGCCCGGGAGCTGGCCACAGATCAGCTGTTCGACAGCACCTGGGCAGCCCTCAGAGCGGTGAGTGGCTGGCAGGAAGTGCTTGTGGGAAGGACCGGGGCAGAGATAGGGTTGCCCGTCCTCCCCGTTTTGCTGAGAGTCTCCCAGAATCTGACTCTACTTCCCAGAGGCTAGTGCAGCCAAACCAGGAGATTTTAGGCGCTAAATGTCCGCCGGCACATTGGGGCTAAGGCAGACTCCCTCCCTGCCCAGCCCCATACCACTCTCAGAAGTAGATAGCATGACCCTGTGGCCCTTGGGGGAAGGGGGGAGGCCCCCACCTTGAGCGCTGACTCCATAGCTCCCGTTGGCCGGGAACAGTGGCCAATGGGAGTAACGGGGTGGTGCCTGTGGGCAGGGGCAGCGTGCGGAGACCTCCTATCCCCTGTCTAGGAGCCACTACCAGCAGCAGCCAGAGGTAAATGTTGCCCACTTCACTCCCTTCTGCACCCCAGCCCCTTGCTCCTGCCCCAGCCCAGAGCCCGCACCCAGCACCCAAACTGCCTCCCAGACCCAACCCTTCTCCCCTTCCTGCACCCAAACGACTTCCCAGAGCCCACACTCCCTCTCGCATCCAAACTCCCTTCCAGAGCTTGTACCCCCTCCTGCACTCCAAACTGCTGTCCCAGGCTCAGCCCAGAGCCAACTCCTACACTCTGAACCCCTTGCCACCTCAGCCCAGAGCCCGCACCCCTTTCCACCCCTCAACCCCCTGCCTCAGCCGAGTGAAAGCAAGGGACAGCAAGCAATGGAGGGAGCAGGTCTTTGGGACTGAGCAGGGGTGGAGCACCCATTGGGAAAAACAAAAGTCAGAGCCTATGGTGAGCACCATAATGCCTACTTCTTTTTGTGCATCCAGGCCAAACACTCTTCAAGCCAAGTTTTGCCCAAGTGACATCTGTGCAACCCCATTGTGTTAATGGCACCATACAGGTGTTATTGAGGCAAAATGTGGCCCTGCCATTGGATCTCAGTTAACTCTATAGCTGATAATAGATTGCAGATGCCTGTCGCATAACTGTATTAGTTCTGCAGAATTATTAGGGGAAAATAGCAACAGAACCCATTTTTTTTCACTAATGTCAGCAGATCTGACTGATATCCCAGGGAGCTGGAGCAGTCCTGCTGAATGTGGATGAGTAGGAATGCCACTTTTTTGTGCAGAATTGCACATCAAAAATCCATTTGCTAAGTACAGTTAAGACAAACCAGACCACCCATTTCAGGGCAATCAGTGCTCTGTGTGGGTGTTTACCTAAGCTGAATTTAAGATGAACCAGAGTGTGCTATAATTCCCCAGTCTGCCCTGTTAGGCCTGTTATGCTAGTTAATAATTAAACCAGGGATACAGCAACTTATTGCACCCACAAAACAATTCAAAGAGAACAAACAAGCTGTGAATGTTTCTCCCTGTGTTTCTCTTTCTCCATGTTCCAGCTCTTGCCATGTCTCCTGTTATTAGTTTTCGCCGTATATAACGTACCTGAAGATCAGTGGAATTCTACATTGTAATTCTGCCCTACTGACAATGCAGGAGCGGACCTGTTGAACTGGCTAACAAGGAAAAGGTGCCTTGGAATGGTCATAAGTAGTACAGCCAATCCCAAGTGTTCAAAAATCATGAGTCAGGCCCACAAAATTATGTGATTAACTTAAAAAAATGACATTTTTACAAAATAATAAATGTGGCTGCTTTTATTTGCCATCTGGATTCTGAGCTGTTAGGTCAAAGTGTTCAGGCTTGTCTTTGTACCCAGGAGGGTTATAAACTTTAAAAAAATTGTTTACTTTGTTGTTGTGGTCATGCTGGTCCCAGGATATTTAAAAGACAGGCTGGATTCTTTTAAATGATGAGTTGTTCTCAGATGCTTTCATATGAGTGTCTACATCATAATCGAGAGATTGTCTTGTTGATCCCTCCCATCTCATTGTCTATCACATAATGTTAGAGTCATGACAGGAAAGTAGTAATGTATTTTTAGCTCCCCTTAATGTACTAAGAGTTTTGACATTTTTTAATTAAGCCAATTACACTCTCTCCTTTTCCTCCCCATTTCCTCTTCTCCTCCATCTGTTCTGCTTTTCTCAGCTGAAAAAAAGGAGTCAGCTTCATTTGACCAGCCAAATCAGGCTTTGGGAAGCACTGCCCTGCAGGATAACATTGAACAACGGTTAGGCCACATTGGATCTCAGTGTTCACGGTGTTGCAATTTGGTTGCAAGTCTCATGTTATTTGGTGTTGTCTTAAAGCCCCAACTGCCAGAATCTGGTTATTCTGTGGGAATCTCCACTTTCATTTTCTAAAAAGACAAGGTGGGTGAGATAATATCTCTTACTAGACCAACTTCTGTTTGTGAAAGGGATGTGCTTTCAGGGTCCACAGAGCTCTAGAAGAGTTAATCCAAAAAGTCCACCATTTGAGAGAGTTCAGCCTTGTATATAGTCTTCTGAGCTGCACTCATAGCTATTCCCTCCACCAATAGCTCCCCAGAAGCTGTCTTCACCAATGACCACACACCAGTGTGATGGAGTCAGACCAGAAGGATATAGGAGAGTGCTGGAAGGCAGGTATATTAGTCTCAGGATGTGCAGGTCCTTGTTCCCTGGATAGCCAAACAAAGGCTACTCCAGGCCAATCAAGACACCTGGGGCCAATTAAGAACCTTCTAGAAAGGAGTAGAAACAGCTAGCCTAATTGGGACACCTGAAGCCAATCAGGGACTGGCTGAAACCAGATAAAAACCTCTCAGTTAGTCAGGTGGGTGTGGGTGTCAGTAGCTGTGGAAGGAAGTTATGCTGTTGGTGAGACAGTGTAGGACAACATATCATCCAGAAGGAAGGAGGCCCTGAGGTAAGGGTGAAGTGGAGTTTGAAGAAGCAGGGACTGCTGTGGGGAAGTAGCCCAGGGAATTGTATTGTGTTTTGTGCCTAAAAGGTCAGCCATCTTAGCTGATACTATTAGGGTCCCTGGGCTGTAGTCCGGAGTAGAGGGCAGGCCCGGGCTCCCCCCTTTTTCCATCTTCCATATTGGCCTGTGATGAAGGCAACTCACTAGGTGGTGACTCTTGCCAATTATACTGAGAAAGGGAGGTCACTCTGGGGCCTAGATGAGTTTCTGAGGCCCCTAAATCTGCCAGGAAGTGCAGGACCCACAAGTACAGACTTGGAGCTTTGTCACACCAGCTAGAGCCACAGTGATCTACCCTACCAAAAACCCTATTGAATGTGACTTTGTAATGAAGACCATCAGGGCTGCACATGTGTGGGGTCACATATGCAAACTTCCTCTCCTCCAGTCCCCACTCTTTAACCTAAGGTGTCAAACTCATTCTGCGTGGTGGGTCATATTTCATATTTAAGTATGGCCCATGGCCCAAGGATAGGGCTCCATACTCCCCTCAGTTGACAGCAGATGCCCACTGATGTCACTTGCAGGGTTGCAGAAAGATCAAGATCAACCCATTATAGTAACTAAGGGCTAAATTCATAAAGGTATTTAGGTATTGCAATGCCTACACCTAGGCACTGTGTAACCTCTGAGATGTGTTCTCTGGGGTGTCACCCGGAACTGTGGTACTACTGATCCCCCTGACCCAACAGCCTGGGCTCCCTCTCACACTGTACTGCTGTGACAGGCTGCAAAGCCCTCCAGCCTGCACTTTCACCAGCATTCATAGGGACCAGTAGAGACACACCCATCTGCAGTTACATGCAGCCTATCTAACCACCAGTTTCCCAGCCTAGGACCCCAAAGCAGTACCTGCCTTTCCTGGTCAAATCTGGCCAGTATATGAATTTAATACCTGGTCCGCCCCTCCATCAGTGTGAAGAGAACAATGCACACTTGTGTAACAAAGCCACGATTTCCCCCAAGCACTCCAGTCAAAGCTCACTTGTTTAGATTAAAACAAAAACAAGTGTATTACAGTACAGACCCATTTACGTGAGACCCGTTTACACGCAAATCTGTTTAACGCACAGTAGCACCATGCCTCCTAGTGCTACCTATTTAACACGCAAGACTCGTTAACACGCAGTACAGGAACTTGCTATGTAGCGCTACAGATTTGTTCACTAACTCAGGGACACAGAAGATATTTCAGCATGGCCCGCTTAACCTGCAGTCTTTTAACACGTGGTTGTGACGGCTTCGCTCCTGACATCCACGTGTCTGTACTGTAACTACAAAAGATAGATTTTAAGTGGTTATAAGAGATAGCAAACAGATCAAAGCAAATTATCTAGCAAATAAACAAAAACAGCAAATTAATCTTAATATACTACATCAATTGGATATGAGTTAGCAGATTCTCCCCTGAGAAATTATACAAACAGGCTGCAGATTTTTAAGGATAATCTGTATTAGCTTTACAGCTTGATTTTCTCAGGTCTTCATTACAGGCTAGAAATCCCTTTAGTCTGGGTCCAGCACTTCCCCCAGCTCAGTCTTCGTTCCTCAGATGTTTCCAGGAATCTTCTTGCGTGGGGAGTCAAGAACCTCAGATGATGTCACTCCTTGTCTTATATAGCTTTTGCATATGGCAGGAACCCTTTGTCCCAAAGCTTGGTTCCCAGACCAGTTTTGGAAAAATATTGACACCCCAACATGGAGTCCAGCATCATGTGGCCTGGTCACATGTCCTTTTAGAGTCATAGAATCACAGAAGATTAGTGCTGGAAGAGACCTCAGGAGGTCATCAAGTCCAATCCCAGGCTCAAAGCAGGACCAACCACAACTAAATCATCCCAACCAGGGCTTTGTCAAGCCGGCCATTAAAAAACTTTTAAGGATGGAGATTCCACCACCTCCCTGGGTAACCCATTCCAGTGGCTCACCACCCTCCTAGTGAAATAGTGTTTCCTAATATCCAATCTAGACCTCCCCCACTGCAGCTTGAGACCATTGCTCCTTTTTTGGTCATCTGCCACCACTGAGAACAGCCTAGATCCATTCTCTTTGGAACCCCCCTTCAGGTAGTTGAAGGTTGCTATCAAATCCCCCCTCCCTCTTCTCTTCTGCAGACTAAATAAGCCCAGTTCCTTCAGCCTCTCCTCATAAGTCATGTGCTCCAGTCCACTAATAATTTTTGTTGCCCCCCGCTGGACTCTCTCAAATTTGTCCACATCCCTTCTGTAATTGGGGGACCAAAACTGGACACAGTACTCAAACTGTGGCCTCATCAGTGCCGAATAGAGGGGAATAATCACTTCCCTTGACCTGCTGGAAATACTCCTACTAATGCAGCCCAATATGCCATTGGTCTTCTTGGCAACAAGGATGCACTGCTGACTCATATCCAGTTTCTCATCCACTATAATCCCCAAATTCTTTTCTGCAGAACTGATGCGTATTCAGTTGGTCCCCAGCCTAAACGGTGCATGGGATTCTTCCTTCCTCAGTGCAGAACTCTGTACTTCTCCATGTTAAACCTCATCATTTTTCCCCATATCCACAGAGCCAGTTATCTCATCACAGAAGGCAACCAAGTTAGTCAGGCATGACTTGCCCTGGGTGAATCCATGTTGACTGTTCCTGATCACCTTCCTCTCCTCCAAGTGCTTCAAAATGGATTCTTTAAGGACATGTTCCATGATTTTGCCGGGGACTGAAGTGAGGCTGACTGGTTTGTAGTTCCCCGGATTCTCTTTTTTCTCTTTTTAAAATATGGGTATTATATTTGCCTTTTTCCAATTGTCCCGGACCTACCCCATTGCCATGAATTTTCAAATATAATGGCCAATGGCTCTGCAATCACATCAGCCAACTCCCTCAGCAGCCTTGGATGCATTAGATCTGTATCCATGGACTTGCGCATGTCCAGCTTTTCTAAAAAAACCCAAAGAGTCTTGTAGCACTTTATAGACTAAAAGATCTTAGGGATCATAAGCTTTTGTGGGCTAAGATCCACTTCATCAGATGAAGTGGATCTTAGCCCACGAAAGCTTATGATCCCTAAGATCTTTTAGTCTATAAGGTGCTACAAGACTTTGTCACTTTTGCAGATCCAAACTAACACAGCTACTCCTCTGATACTAGACAGCTTTTCTAAATAGTCCTTGACCTGTTCTTTCACCACTGAGGGCTGCTTATCTGCTCCCCATGCTGTGTTGCCCAGTGCAGCAGGCTGGAAGCTGACCTTGTCTGTGAAGACTGAGGCAAAAAAGAACATTGATTAATTTAGCTTTTTCCACATCACGTATCACTAGGGTTACCTCCCCCATACAGTAAGGGTCCCACATTTTCCCTGACCTTCTTTTTGCTCACAGATCTGTAGAAACACTTCTCGTTACCCTTCACATCATCCCACCCTAGTAAGATCACAAGAGACTGAAATCACAAGAGAATGGAAAAAGCAAGAGCAAGGGTTATTAGATTTCATGATCTATAGTCGCATCTCTTGGATGTGACAGGTCATTACATTTCACCCAGTTACCCCTGTACTGAGCCCAGTGTCTTGGCTTAGGCTAAAGCATTTCAGTCTTCAGGAGATTAAACTATTGTGATCACAGGCAGAGACCTGTGAAACAGGCTCGGGTTACTTGCAATCGCAGGGAATTAATGGGGGGGAATCTCCCCGTTATTGTTTTGCTGGGGAAGGAGCGAGTTTCACCGAAGGGAACAACGCGCCTCCTCCCCGGACTGAAGTCAGTCGCTTCCTTCTACCCCGACGGTGAGCTCAGCCTGGGCCAGGTGTGACCAGCGCGGTTTCTTTTTGTGACGCTGCACGCAGGGTCCCCCGGCTCGCTCCCAGCGAGCGGCCGCGCCAGGGTCACAATGTCCCCGGCTGGTGGCGCTGCTAGCCCGGGGCGGGAGCGGGTGCGTCGGCAGAGACCGCCGCTGTCAGGTAACCCGCGGGACGCCGCTGGCGGGAGACGGGCTCCGCGAGCGGCACCGCCCCTCCCCCCGTCTCCTTGGCGGGAACAGAGCTCAGGCCGCCCTGGTACGAACGGCCCCGTGGCTGGCTCCGCCAGGCCCAAGTTCATACTCGCTGACCAATGGCAGGCGGAGGAGGAGCAGCCGCGCTCTCGGTGCCCAATAGAGTTCCGAGGAGGAGAGGCGGGGTGCCGGCGCTGGCCAATGGGGAGCGAGGAAACAATGGTGGCCGAGGGCTCCCTATATAACACGGGTCTCGGGCCGCCGGCCGCTGCTTTGGCGGTGCCGTTCAGACCCGTCGCGCGTCTGCTGCCACCGGAGGCCCCGCCCGTCAGCCGGAGACATGGTCAGGGGAGCGGGAGCGGGAGCGGGGGTGGGGACGGGACGGGGGGCGCGGCGGGAGGTTCCACAGGCCGCGCCGCTGGGCCTGGGCGGGGTCCCCGGAGCTCCGGGGTCGGGAATCCCGTGGGCCGCTCGAGCCGCCGTGCACGGAGCGGGGCTGCTCCTGGCGGGGCGCGCCGAGGTGTGTGGGGACGGGGCGGGGGTCAGAGCTCTCGCGCGGGGGCAGGGCGGAGCCCGTGTGCGCCTCCCTGTTTTGTGGGGGGCGCGCAGCTCCTGGCCGAGGTTGAGCGCTTGGGATTGGGGTGGCCACGGGGCCTAGGTCCCAGGGCTGATACCAGGAGCGTCTGCGGGGAAGTTGATTTCCCTGGGTAGCGCCCCTCCCTGCCAGCGTCCCGTAGACGGAGCTTTCGGCGGTGGCTGCAGGTGCTGAGCCCTTCTCCTGTGCGAACTGAGCAGGTTTCAGAGAAGCAGTGGTTCAAAATGGTGGCTGGTTTCTAGAGAACATGGCTGCCCTTCATCTACCCCTTCCCGAGCCCCACTGCAGCGTCTCCCTACAGAAGAGATGGGGAAGTGATGTCTTCAACCAGAAAACCCTCTAATCTGCGCAGATCTAATTGGACTAGAGAAGATGTAAATGATGATTACTCAACTGCACTTCCTGGTTGTGTGCCACTGAAACTTTGGGTGACTTCTAAGGCTGTATCTTATCTTTGATGTGGGAATCTCTTAATGCTGAGTTGGCTCCAGCACATTCCTGTAAGATTTCTTCGGGGAGTTCTCTGGCCTTTATTTCTGCCGCAGCACATGCTCAAAATACAGCTTTACAAAAGTGTTTTGTTTAGGATGCAAAGAGCTTGACAGAGTATGTGATGGCAATTTGTATGCTAGCTTTTTAACAGTATGGATGTCTATTAGGACTCACATGTCTTAAAGGAACCTGTACAACTCCAAATTGGATTTTTTTTCCTGATAGGCATCTAGCCTTAAACTAATTATAAAATGAATAGGTCTGAGTTAGACTTAAAAAAACTTGTACCTGAATTCTTAGTCTTGGTACTGCAGTTTTAAACAAATGTTTAAACTGTCTAGCCTATGCTCCTTTTGTTCCAAATATGAGATCACTTGAAGTGACTTCTCTTGAAAATGAATCATACACTTTTCACTTCAGCAGATGCTTGAAGTTTGTCCTTTACATGGATTTCATAAGAACAGGCAGTGAAATCAATGGAGAGTAATATCCTAGCTATAGGATTCTGCTTTTTCCCCACTTGGTCCAAGTATGTATTTCTACAGTCCAACTTGAGTACAGCTAGTACATTCAGGCATCAATATGATAGACAGGTCTTATGAAGAAGAAAGCATTTCCAGTTTAGTAAAATTTGGTGCTATTAAATGCATGTGCCTAGATGGCATGCGTGGAAAATTGCTGTGCAACTTCAAGGAAGTGAGTGAGGCAAATTTGGTGAAGAAGTTTGAGATATAGGTGCTCCCAAAAAGGAACTTTTTCTTAAAAAGCAGTTCCTATAACACTGCCTAGATTCAGAGCGAATTAAGGAGATTCCATACGAATCTTACAGTCCTGGACTGCCTGGCACTCATCTAGGTTGGAGCTTTCAGAAGTGCTCAACGCCCATGTGGGTATCTAACTATGAGCTCTCCTGAAAATCTGGCCTCTTAATGTTGGGTGCTAAGCACTTCTGAGAATCTACTCATGAGCATCACAAATGGGAGCTGTTGGAAACTTGACCTGAGTTCTGTTGAAAATCCAGACCAAAGGGTCCAGCTCCACAAATACACAAACGAAAACATTATTAGCTAGTTTATTTGGTTCGGTGGAGTGAGCAGTTTTTGGACTTGCAGGGACTTGGACTAGAAGATAACTCTGCTATACTTGTGACTTTTATCATGGGTCTTGCAATACTTCGTGTTTATCATAAAGCTCCAGTACCTAATTATGTGAGGCTCTTAGATTTTCTCTTTTTAATGAGAGCTATCTTGCATGGTGAGAAATTTGAGAATGTGACCTATGAATGCTCAAACCAGAAGGCAAATAAACAGAAACAAAAACTTTGTTATACAGTTTTAAAAATCATGAGTTTTTGGGGGCTGATGTGTGTGTCTGAGACTGGCAGTACTGCACATGGTGCATGCTTGAAGGAATCCCAGCTGAGAGCAGGCTCATGGTGGAAGGCCTAGTGCACTGGTTCTCAAACTGGGGGTTGCAACTCCTGGGGGCGGGGCAGGGGCGTGTCATGACCTGGTTATGTGGGGGAACGTGAGCACCGACCCCAGTGCACAGCTGCAAGTTGCAAGCCCTGATCCCTGTGTGGAGCTGCCAGGCGGTGAATCCCAACCCTGGCCAGGAGCAGGGCTGTGAGCTCTGGCTAGGTGGCGATCCCTGAGTCTGATCGCCATGTGGGGTTGCAAGTCCTGACCCCGACCAGGAGATGGGCTGTGAGCCCTGAGCTGAGGCATCCAGGACACTATACTGGGGTTGTCAGGTGGAGCCCGACCACGTTGAGGGTTATCAGCCAGGAGCACACACTGGGTTGTCAGCCCCGAACCCTGCCACCTGCTATGTTTTAGGCTTAATTTAAAAGCAGTGAGAAAGAGTACAGTAGACTCTGTTATCCAGGATGATAGGGGAAAAAATTAATCCTGGTTAATAAAATTCCAGGTAATAACCATCCACCACCCTGCGCCGGGGGTGGTGGTGGTGTGTGTGTTCACTGGCTGCCCTGCAGCCTGGTGGGGTTTGGGTGTATTTTGTGCTTGGGGCAGCAACAAAGCCAGAGCCGGCCCTGCCAGTTACACATATATTTTTTGACATCCTGGTTAATCCACATCCTGGTTAACCCAATCCTGGATAATCAACAGTCTGTTGTAAATTCATTTTAAGCAATAGGGTTTAAATTTAGTATTTAACAGTGTTAAATATCAAAAATGTGTTTTTAATTTCTAAGGTGGGGGGTTGCACTCAGAGACTTGGTGTTTGAAAGGGGTCACCAATACAAAAAGTTTGAGAACCACTGGTCGAGTGAGTGAATGAGTGCCCACAAATTACCCTATGGCCTGTTGGTAGAGCTGCTGGTCTTGAACCCAGACTCGTGAGTTCAGGTCTCTTGATCTGCTGATGCCTGTTAATATTTCTGTGCACTTTGCTAGTCTTGTTAGTTTGCTAAAATAAGGGAGGTTGCACAAGGTCAGAACAGGCAGAGCTGGGATTTAGACTTACGTAAGCCTGTGTGTCTTAAACACTTGGTCTGCGCTACAGAGTTAGGTTGACATAAGGCAGCCTACATCTACTTAAGTGTGTCTACACTACAACCTTGCCCTGGCCAATGGAAGTCATCCACTACCCGCCAACCAAATAACATCACCTCTGCAAAGAGGTGTAGTGCTTGGGTCAATGTAGTTAGGTCGATGCAGTGTCCATATAGATGTTGTTACTTACATTGCCTTTTGGCTGTGAGACTGGGGGGTGGGAAGGGAGGGCTCCAGCTATCAGTGTCCCACAATGCCCCATACAGTTAGTTGGTGGAAGTGCTCCTGGTGAGGATGCGCACCACCAACCGAGGGCATAGTGTGGGCATGAACACAATAAGTTGTCTTAGTTTTGTAGTGCAGACATGGCCATGGAGTGTCAGTGTATTGACTGCGTGTGAAGCAGGGACTTTAGAAGGAATAGGACCATGCTGTGGAGAAGGGAATAATCTAGGGGCCAGGAGACTTAAGCTCTACTGATCCCTGTGCAATTTTTTGTTTCCCCTCTATTTGAGGTTTGAGCAGAGAACCCTTTTCAATGGGCAGAAAGTATTGAGGATGGATGGTTCTGTGGTTAATGCCCTGGTCTAGGACTTGGGAAATCTGGGTTCTGTTTTTGCTTCCCTCCATGGCCTTGTCCAATTGCTTAATCTTTGTGCATTAGTTTTCTCATCTGTCGGCTATTTTGGCTTCTCAGGGCCTGATTAACTTATGGTGCCTTGCTCAGAGTTCAGGAGGTAATGTGTGCAGGTTGGTGTTGAGGATCCATCAGTGCACTGCGTTGTCCCAGTTTTACTCTGTTTTGGGATGCCACTTGAGAAGGATGGGGCTGATTTAGGGCCCAGTGTTGGTCTATTTTGACACCATCTGTGAACCTCATGAATGGCAGGGGAAATGTGAATCCTGTAATTCCCCCGCCGTAGAGACCCTTTTGAGGCATGCATGCTTTGTGCAGATGAGGGAAGGGGAGCTAAAAATCAACTGGTTTGGTGTATGGCCCAGACACACTGCTGAGGGTGAGGAGCAGAGAATAGTGACCTTCCCAGAGCACTCAGGGGTGGTGGTCCTCAGGCTGGCAGGTGTGACACTCCTGAGCTCAGTTCCCAGTGTTGGGAAAGGATTATGAAGCTCCACTTGTCTGCTGTTCCTGGAAGAAAGGGGAGACCCTGCACTAAGCCTTGACTGAGGTAGCCCTTCTTACTGAGGCTGAGGAGTAATATCAGCCTTCTTTCCACCATCCCTTCAGCTGTACCACTTTTGCAAAATAACAAGGTCCCCTTCTGAAATACAAACAGAAAAATGAGGAAGTGCATGCTTAACTCAATATGTCTAAGAAAAAAGTCTTAAGTAACAGAAATTATTACAGTAAAGGTAGCAGTTTTTATAATAAATGCCTATGTTAAGTATGGAATTGCTTGGTAAGGGTCTGATTTTAGGAGGACCACTTAAGGTGATACTTCCCCACACTGCCAGTAGGTGGCAGTTTAGTCTTGTGGATAGGGCCCTGGATTGGGACTCTCACCCTTGGTTCTATTCTGAACTCTGCTACTAGTTTGGGTGACCTTGGGAAAGTCACTTCACTTTGTGCCTGTGGTTGCTGATCTGTAAAATGGGGATTAATGATACTGACTTCTCTGTAAAGTGTTTTTGTCTGTGTATACAAAGACATTAATCCCCATGGGGATGGCAATAGGAACTTGCAATATAACAGCACCTTACCTTCCTTAACCAAACTGCTTAGTACAACTCCAACCAGTCCTCTTCAGTCCAATCCGGTGAGCCTCATTGTTCTCTATGTAGCACCACTAGTCTGGAGAGTCCTTGATGCTGGCTGGCACAGACTGTGGTGGGAGTAAGATATCATCTCCATGGGTAGGTGCCTTAAAGCAGAGATGAAAGGCAGCAGAATTAAGGTTGTGTGGGAACTGTCATCTTGGTTTTTCAACACTTGCTTGTTTGGGGAATTTCTGGAGAAGCACAGATTAGCACTGAGTACCGCAGCTGTAACTTTACATAATGAAGTTGTGACTGTGAATATTAAAACAAGTTTGTAATAGGTAACTAATAGTAGGACACTGACATGTCCATATTTAAGCACCTCGTTAAGTGGCCTGATTTCACTTTCTAAAGTGCTGAGGACAGATAGAGGTGCTTATTTTGGTGCCTAAGACCCTGTCTACTCAGCAGAGTTTTGGGCATGACTACACTTGACAGAGCACATTAAATCAGTCCCATGTGCTCTAACTCATGACGTGTCCATGCTGGCCAGGCACTTGGAGCACTCTGACTCCGTGGCTAGAGCGCTCCTGGTAATCTCCCCCGGCAAGTGGAATAACGTTTGATGCACTCTGGTGCTAGTGTGGATGCCCTCGTCTGTTAATTCAATCGGAGGGCTTGGTTCACTGGTACTTCATACAGCAACAAAGCCTCCCAGAGCGCTCTACCTTACTCCCCATCCACACTGACTCCCCGGCTGGAGCGCTCCTGGTACTCCACCTCCCTGAGAGGATTAACAGCTGTTGCGTATTGAGTGAGATGCTGCAGCCCCAGTGTAAACAAGAAGTAACTTTACTGCACTCTAATTGACCTCCAGAAATGCCCCATAATCCCCTTAAGCCAAGTGGCCTCTCTTCCCGTTGTGAAATGCTGCAGGAGTGCAGAAGTAACTTTTCAGAGCTCCGTTTCAGACAGCGGCTGCTTATCTGCAACGAGACAAAGCAAACATTTACCGAGTGAGAGAAAGGCAGGAGGGGTTACGGGAGACTGAACTTACAAGATACAGGCATGTTGGGTTTTATGTGCATTCAACTTGCGCAATTTTGGCTTTACGCGGTGGGCAACAAAAAACACAAGCCTCTGCGCGTGACCCCAGTTCAAGGGGTCCGGCTAGGGACTGGCTGCAGGGCTCGGGGCAGCCCGCCCTCCGTGGAGACCGGGACCGGAGCAGGCAGCCCGCCCGCCGTGGGGACCAGAGCTGGCAGCCCAGGGGGATCAGGGCTGGCAGCCCATTGTCAAGGGACAGGGCCCTAGAGCCCTCACATAAGTGCCGGAGACCCCCAGTTTGAATACCAGTGAGCTATAGTGCCAGCCATCCTGACCGCCATTGAACTCATCTGATGTTTTGGCTATATGTGATTTTGGCTTTACGCGGGGTCCGCAGAACAGAACCCTTGCGTAAGACACCACACGCCTGTAGCGTGCCAACACATTCTCAGCACTCCAAAAACCCACTCTCTCACACCACATACATTCTACACACTCCACCCCACCCACCTCATTTGAAAAGCACATTGCAGCCACTTGAACGCTGGGCTAGCTGCTCATAATGCACCACTCCCAGTGCCGCTGCAAGTGCCAATGCGCTTGCAGCTGTCAGTGTGGACAGACTGGCACGCTTTCCCTAGTGCACTCTCCAAAGGCTGGTTTAACCCAAAGCGATCTACAGCTGCAAGTTTAGCCAAGCCCTGACTGGCCTCCAGAAGTGTCCCACAATGCCTGTTTTAGCCATTCTGGTCGTCACTGTGAAGTTTACTGCCCTACCGTCAGGTGACCAACTGTCAGACCCGCCCTTTAAATTCTCTGGGAATTTTTGAAAATCCCCTTCCTCTTTGCTCAGCCAGGCATGCAGTGCTCTCAGCTAATCTTTCCAGGTGACCTTGCCTCCACGCACCAGGCGATCCCCAATGTGGAGCAATGGCAAGGTGCTGCACCTCATCCGTGTTTGGGGGGAGGAAGCTGTCCAGTCCCGGGTGCGCTCTAGCAATAGAAATTGCGATTTCTTGGGGCAGATGTCAAGGGACATGATGGAAAGGGCCATGACCAGGATGCAGCATAGGGTTAAAGTGAAGGAGCTGCAGAATGTCTACTGCAAAGCCCATGAGACAAATAGCTGCTCCAGTGGTGCCCATGCAAATTGCCGTTTCTACAAGAGCTGGATCGGCACTTGGTGGTGACCTCACCTCCATTCTAAGGACCACCATGGATACTTCGGAGGCCAGTTCAACAATGCAGGAGGAGGAAAGCAGGAGTGAGGGTGCTGAGGAGGAAGACGACACCCTGGGATCCCTCGATGCGTGAAGCCAGGAGCTGTTCTCAAGCTAGGAGAAAGGTAGCCAGTCGTAGTAGCTGGTGCTTGGGGAAGAACAAACAGCAGAGGAGGTTCCCAGCAAGTGGCTTTGTTTTTTGGGAAGGAAGTTATTTGGTACTGGCTCTTGGGACGAGGAGGTTAGGGCTGCATACGTGCCTAGATGCGGAATAGGGTGTTGATGTGCTCTCATATTGCAGTAATTAGAATCAGTGATCTCCTGAAAGGTCTCAGCCAGAACGTGGGCAATGCACTTGTGCAGGTTTCTTGGGAGAGCCACTGTGGTCCTTGTCCCAGTTGGGCTAACATGTCTGTGGCGCTGTGCCGTCAAGGGCAGAGGGGACCATTGCGGCACACAGGCAAGCTGCATATGGGCCAGAGTAGAAGCTGCATTGTAGTAGAAGATCTTCCCTTGCTTCCCAGGTCACTCTCAGCAGTGAAAGATCTTCCAGGAAAACTCCTGTGGAAAATGTGAGGACAGTGTTCAGTATAGGGGCCCCTTGCAGCTGTTGGCTCTCCCCAAGGCACAGAAACCCAGAGGATAATTACGCTGTGAAATAATCAGTCCCCGTTGACTGTATACTTACTCACCATTTTGTGGCTCCCATGGATTGTGTGCTCGCTTTGAAACAGGCAAATTCTCCTATTGCGTAGCCTGGGCTTGCCCTTAAGTACAGGGGAATCATTGCTCTATCTGGTGTGAACAATGCTGCCTCTGTTAAGTATCATCCAGGGCAGGCCAACCCCATCACTTGCCCCACTGTACCCCCTGGAGCTCTGAGCAGTCTGGTTGGTGTGCGGCGTCTTCCTGCCACACCTGTCGGACAAGGTGGAACAGGTCCTGACAGACAACACAGCCTTGATGTTCTACATCAACAGGGAAGGAGGAGTGTTCTCGTTGACTCTGTCAAGAGGCACCATCTGTGGGACTTCTACATCAGCCACAAAATCCACCTGAAAGTTTGCCGCCTTCCTGGTGTCATGAATAAGCTGACGGACCAGCTCAGCAGAGACTTCTCTCACCATGAGTGGTCTCTCCCTCCAGAGGTAGCATGCCTGATCTTCCAAAGGTGGGTGTGATGGGGCTAAGCAGCCCTGCACTGGTACTGCGGGGGTTAACCTTTCCCTCTTACAGAGGAAGCCATGCCCCGGAAGCTATGCTGAGCATGCTCCAACTGGAGATCTAGTATAAAAGCCTGCAGAACACCTAGTTGGGGCTGACCGCTGGAGAGGAAGGAGGCTCGCCGCTCGCTCCTGCAGAGAGACAGCCAGGACCTCAGGCTCCAGAGGCCAGCCAAGCCGGGACACGACCCTGTTGGAAGACGGCCCTGAAGGGGAACAAATCGGAGGACCCCCGGAACTGGAAGGCAAGGCAGTCCTAGTAGAAAGAGATCCAGGGGAATTTTAAAGACATACTGACGCTCGGCATGTTGCGGGTGGATCCCCGCCGAGCTAGGGGCAGGGGAAGCCCCGACCTGGTGGAGAGGGCAGGTCTGGGTCCCCCTACCTCTGCAGCCACTAGGCCGCACTACCCTGCCTGCAAGGAGAGTTTATAGGCTCTGGCCATTGGGCCATACTGCCCTGCCTTTGGGAGAAAATATATGGAGGCAGGCTGTTAGGCTGCCTCCGGACGTCTGCAGCAAGACAGGTGTAGAGATTGGCCAGGGTCCAACACCACATCTCACCCCTGCCATGAAGGGGTGCTGCGGTGCCAGACCCTCCACAATAGGGAACTCCCCAAGTGGATTTGTTCACTACCAGACAGAACAGGAAATGCCACTGATTTGCTCTCACAAGGTCTGAGCAAGGGCTCTATCTCCCATGCCTTCCTCCTGTCATGGTCAGGGAGCCTGATGCGCGCGTTCCCTCCGATTCCACTCATGGGCAGGGTTCTGGCAAAGATCAAGAGAGACAAAGTGCCGATTGTCATGATTGCCCCGGCATGGCCTCCATTGGTTTCACACGCTCATAAGCTTGTCAGCAGCCCCTCCCTGGCCCCTGCCCAACCCCACTGTCAGTGTTTCTGGCAAGAAGGAACTGGGTGGGGGGACCAGGTCGGCTCCTACAGCCCAATCTCGAGTCCCTCCACCTGTCAGCATGGATGCTGCATGGCTGAACCCAGTGGAATGGACTTGTTCAGAAGGAGTCTAACAGGTCCTCCTGGGGAATAGGAAGCCCTCAACCAAACTGACTTACCTGGCCAAGTGGACAAGGGTTTCCTGCTGGGCATCTGAGCCTGGCATCTTTCCCTCACTTTCTTCCATACAGGCTGTGCTGGACTACCTGATCCATTTGCGGAACCAGGGCTTGGTACACTCTTCTATTAAGAGTCCATCTAGTGGCTATCTCTGCTTTTCACCTGCCAATCAAAGGACAGATGATAGTCAGATTCTTGAGAGGGCTCGGGAGACTCTTCTTGCAGGTATGGACTTCTGTCCTGCAGTGGGATCTTGGTCCTCTCTAGGCTCACCCTTTTAGCCACTGGGTTCCTGCTCCCTTTCCCACCTGTCATGGAAGCTCACGTTTCTCGTGAAGGTGCTGTCAGCAAGACAGGTCTCTGAAATTAAAGTCTTGACTTCAGAACTGCCATACATGGTCTTCTACAAAGATAAGGTTCAGTTGCAGTCCTACCTGACCTTCCTTTCATTTGACCAGGATATCTTCCTCCCAGTGCTCTGTCCCAAACCACACAAGACCAGCGAGGAGAAGCTTTCTACGTAGAACATACCAAGCCTTTGCAAAAGTTGACTTAACTCTTCATTGCTGCAGTGAATAGGATGAAGGGTCATGCGATGTCCTTGCAGAGGATTTCCAATTGTATCACCTCATGCATAAGGACCTGTTATGACCTGGAAGGGGTTCTGCCGCCACAAATTGCCAGAGCCCATTTGATGGGAGTGCAGGCATCTTCAGTGGCTTTCCTGGCGCATAGCTCTCTCCAGGACATCTATAGAGCCTCAACATGACCCTCTGTTCACATGTTTACCGTTCATTATGCCATCCCTCAGCAGGCCAGAGATGACACTGGGTTCAGCAGAGGTGTGTTGCAATCTATGTCCATGAACTCCTACTCCTCTCCAGGGGTACTGCTTTGAAGTCACGTAATATGGAATGGACGTGAGCAAGCACTTGAAGAAAAGACAGTTACCTTTTCCCTAACTGGTGTTCTTCAAGATGTGTTGCTCATGTCCATTCCGCATCCCACTCTCCATCCCACTGTTGGCATCTCTGGCAAGAAGGAACTGGGCAGGAGGTAGCAATGCCCCTTGTACCATGCCATACAGGCACCACTCCAGAGAGCACCAGAGCCAGTCCCCTATGGATACTGCTGGGGGAAAAACTTCAGGCACTGATGCATGTGGCGAGCGCACACACCTAATCTGGAATGGAGATGTGATGATCAGCAGTTATGGCAAAGGTTACTGTCTTATCCTGAGGCAGAAGAGGGGGACACTCCCAACATCAGCCCCTCCCTCCCTCACTCTCTGGCTCTGCTCAGCACAGCAGTCTTTTCCTCCTCTCCTCTCCTCCCCCCCTCTCCCAGCAGTAGCCTACCCTGTGTGCCTGCTGCTGTGTTCCTAGTGCCAGAGAAAGCAGGATTCCATGTTAATGTTTCTGTAATTCCCATTGAGTTCTCCCACAGACCACGATGATCCACCCATCCCCTGTAATCCAGGCAGGAGTGCATTTGCTGCTCTCATGCTCAGCTGGGCAGTAGCTTTGTGAGTTCTGCATGCTGAGGAATTTCCACAGTTCCTTGAGCTTTGTGTAGCTGGCTTCAGGGTAATGGAGTTCAAAGTAGCAAGCAGACTGGTCACAGTGGGCATTGTGGGATATTTCTTGAAGGCCAGTTACAGTGATGTAACAAACAGTGTCTACACTGATGCTTTTTTCCTCTAACTTTTTGCCACAAAAAGCTCAATGCCTCTCTACAAGGTGGCTTTATTTTGTTGGCAAAAGAGAAGAGTTGTCACCAGAAGTAGCACTGTAGTGTGTACCCCTCCACTTTTTGATAAAAGCTGCCTTTTGTCAGCAAAACTGTAGTGTAGACAAAGCCTAAGTATGCACTTGGCAGCATAAATCCAGGCACCTATATCTGAATGTTAGCCTTTGATTTTAGCCCTCGGCTGGAAGGCACTTTAGTAGACTACAGAAATGAACAGAGTTAGGACACTAAGACACTGGTGTTTCAATCACAGCTTTGTTATTAACTTGTGTAGCTGAGATCAGGTGGTTGAATCTCTGCCTCAACTCACCCATCTATTGAATATAAATCCCTGTCTACTTTTTAGGGGTGTGGCAAGGACTGGTTTATACAAGCAGGCCTGTTGAACAGGGACAGACAAGCTACATGTTTACGTAATGAAAAGGGCACTGAGAAGTCGGTGGTGTGGTGTGGGGTTTTTTGTTTTTGTTTTGTAATTTGGGGCAGAATCGGTATTCTGTGAGTTTAATGGTGGTGTTGCTACTTTGATACTGGCTTCTGACCAGCTACGCTAAGCTGGGAATCCTGTGAGTGTTGAGTAGTTGAGCTGGCTGGTGGACGTGCAGCAGAACTTTGTTTAGAAGGTGTTAGAAAATCTTCAGTGCTGACGAGTTTGAGGAAAGAAAATAATCTTACACTAAGATGTACGTGCAAAGCAGTGCATGCATCTATAGCTTTGTGTAAGAACCCAGAGTTCCATATTTTTATGAATTTGACATGGGAGGGGTGGGATCATTTTACAAACAATTACTTTCCTTGCAGGATGCACAACTTATACTTGAGTGTGTACCCTAAATGAAATGGTGAAGGGGTGGTTATTAGGATCAGTTTTATGTACTTCTAAGAGTAATGGGATAGGGAAGGCTTGTTTTCTGGCCCTGTATATTCTAATTTAAAAGGGGGAAAAATGAAATAGCCTCAGTTTCCTTAGATATTGTGCTCTCTCTGGTGGTGCTGCAGCTGATAACTAAACTAACTACTGGGGCTGGGGTGGCACAAATAATACCAACAACACACAGGCTGGTGCTGCCCGATTAAATAGGATTTGAACGTTTAATTCAAAATGGAAAAATCAATATTTCTCAAACAGGGAGAGGACAGAATTTGCTGGAGAATTGGGGGAAGGAGGTGAAACTTTGCATTCACCTCTGAGAGGACGTGAACAGTGAAGAGAAGAATGAGCCTATAAAATGTTACTTGACAGTGTCCAAAGGGTTTTTCTAGGTGACAATAGATGACTGAAGGAAGGTTTTGTGTTAACAGTTGGAATCTGTTCCAAATGTCACTAACCCTAATACAATGAGGCCAGTGTTATGGGTGCAATTTTAATAATTCTGCAGTATGGTAGTTCCAAGCAGTCTGTGCTGGGTATTTTGCTAGTCAAAAAGCCACTGTTCCTGCCAAAAAACCTTAATTTTCTTATTTTTTTCTCTTTACAGCGTGAGTGCATCTCAGTCCACGTTGGCCAAGCTGGTGTGCAGATTGGCAATGCATGCTGGGAACTCTACTGCCTGGAGCATGGCATTCAGCCCAATGGCACCATGCCAAGTGACAAAACAATTGGTGGTGGTGATGATTCATTTAACACCTTCTTCAGCGAGACTGGTGCAGGAAAGCATGTCCCCCGTGCGGTGTTTGTGGACCTGGAACCTGCAGTGATAGGTAAATACAGTCAGCAGTGTTGTATGGGTTTGTAAGAGACATGCCATGAGAACTGGCACAACTGACAGGCTGAAATATCAGTTTGAGGGTCCCATTTTCCCTGTTTCTGTTCTGATGCCATTTAAATGCTTTAAATTCTCTCTGTACAAAGCTTACCCCAAGTATGTAATCATTACTTCTCTGCCAAGCAATGCATAAGAATTTATGCTTTTTTCATTGTTTCTAGACAAGGCACCTCAATTAAAAAAAAATACTTCAAAGTTGGAAGAATTTACAAGACATTAAACACTTTACCTATGAAACAATGTCAGCAAAGCATCTACAGGCACCAGCAGCCTTTTCGGATTTACTGGATACTACACATCCTGAGAGTTCTCCAAGCACCTTGCTATTGTACATTAAAAATACTCTATGTGCTCCATGGCTTTGCATTTTATTTTCCTCTAACGGTAACCACACTTGTGGAAACCAACAGGACTGAGTTGACTACTTGAAATACTTGCTAGTGTCTCACTTCTGCAGTTTTCTCAATCCCCTTTCCTCCCCCATCAGCCTCCTCCCTTTTAGCTCAGCTAGCATTTTCCAGCTGCTGTTCCTCTTGACCTCTTCCAACCTCCTTTATAAAATTACTTTTGTCACTGCCCCAGGCCCACCGTCCCTTTTTGCTGTCTTCCTCTGTTTTTCACTTTAATTCTTCAGTCCATAGTTCTTGTGACTGTCTTGCAGTGCTAATACAAAAAGGTCTGGCAAAGACTGTGCTTGAAACCAATACATTCTAGAACTTCACAGATGGTTCTTAGCAATTCCATTTCATTTGATGCTTGTGTTTTATTTTCCTTTTTTCAAAAAAAGTTTTCCCTTAAGTATCAGCTTGCTAGGTTACAAATCATGTTGGGTAAATGGTCATGCTGATCTGCATCAATAAGTAAGGTAATTATCTTTTCAAATCTCTCATGCTGCTTTGTCATAAGCCTTAAAAAAAAAAAAACAAAAAAAAAAAAAAAACTTGATTTAAATTTTGGGTTAAAAGCAGAATATATGCAAAAACATCAGGCAACTTCATCTAGAGTTAATTATAAAACCCAATATTACTTTCTACCTGGCTCTAATTAAACTCTGTGATATCTCATTACCATATGTTCTAAATTGCTAAAGCCAAATGAGATAGCAAGTGCTATGCTGAACGTACCCTGCACTTTGTGGTTTGGCAGCAGGAGAGTTTTACATCAGTAAATATGAGTACAGATTTTTTTCCAGATGCTGGAAGATTTGGGCTTCCAAAGGAAGCTTTTCTGTCCTTGGTAGTGAGATTGGCAGGATGTTCTCAGGGAGGCACACACAGGACCTCCTGACATATAGGACTGAACAGCAACTAGGACAATCCAGTTCTTTGAGTGTTAGGCTATATAAATATTCCACAGTTGGTGACTGCTCGTTCGGTGCGCGCACGTTGGAGAATTTTCTAGCAGTGTCTTCTGGGGCAGTCCAAGTGCTCTTCCTCTCAGTACTCACAAGAGTATAAAGGGTTGAACCACGCTGAGACACTGTTTCTTCTCTGCTGCCTATGGTACATGAAGAGATCTGTGCCAATAGTATTTAATGTGCGCTTAGCATTGTGTTACTTAGAGTCCGTCTGGTGAGGTCTATGGGAGGCTGTGAGGGTGGGAAAAGGAGATCTTTCCCCAAGGTTGCTGACGGTACCAGTTGGCATGGCTGACCATAGCAAGTCCCAGGCTTTAACTGCCCATCCTGCAAGGTAGTTATCCCTGTGAATATCCTCTCAGTTGCACCAACCTGCTTTGACATTGACCAGGCAGCAGATTTGACTCTGCCTGAGGACAGCATACCATTCGTTCTAGGGTCATTGCCTTCCCTTTGGCAGCCATCAGGCTCCTTTCCATCAACCTTGGTCCATTGTCAACTTAGAGTGTTTGGTATTGGAGATGGTCCAAAGAAGCTATGCAATTCAATTCCTATCTTCTCCCTGTCCCTCCTTAGGGACCCCTCCCAAAGAGCCTGCATAGACAGAAATGCAGTCCCTTTTTGCAGTGGGATCTATAGAGGAAGCACTACTTCAGCAGAAAGGAGAAAAGTTCTATTCAAGGTACTACTTCATCTCCAAGAAGACAGGGAGCCTTGGATGAATACCAACCTCAAATGCCTGAACGCTTATGTCAAGAAATGCAAGTTCAAGATGGTCTCCCTCACATCAATCATCCCTTCCCTATATCAGGAGGACTCTTGACCTCAGGGATGTGTACTTTCACATCATTTGTGTCTGGTGCACAAGCAGTTCCCAAGGTTTGTGTTGGACAGCAATCACTACCAATACCAAGTTTTGCTTTTTGGGCTCTCAGTGGTGCTGCACGTGTTTATGAAGTGCCTTGCAGTGGTGGCCTTCCTTGGAAGGACAGACATCCAAATGTTCTCATGCTTAAGCAAGTGGCTGGTCATGGCCTATAAATCTCAGGTCTGGGTCAACATCCTGTCCATTCTCCAGCTGTTTGTACATCTAAGCCTTCTGGTGAATGAGAAGAAATCCACATTAACAGCTGTGTGACACACAGAATTCATTGGGACCATATAGCCTCTCCATGGAGTAACTGCCTAACTACCACTTGACAGTTTCTGGATGGTGCTTGATTTCTAGCCCCATCTATGGTCCCAATCCCTGATACATGTAAGATCCTGCCTTGAGCTGCTGGGGCTTATGGAAGCACCTACATTCTTTTCCCTGCACACAAAACTCTCTGCTTCCAGAGACTTTAAGCATGGCAGTTTTAAGTCTACTGGCTGGCTCTCCCTCTGGTAGTCCTCCAGTTTCTAGATTCACAAGATCCCCATTGAGCCCCAGTTCACTTTCAGGGACTTGGGGGAGATTGTAATCCCATGCAGCATTTTTGAGGACCATATTGTATTAAGCTAATTAATTGCTGTGGATCAAGGATTTAATGCAACTTTTAATAGAGGGTTACCACAGTATCTCCAGGAACCAAAAACAGTAGAGGTTACTAAATTGAATCATTCTAGTTGTAAACACATCCAGAGAGGTATATCCACTGGGAAGACTTGCATATACTGGTTCAAACTGTGTTGTTCAGAGAGAGACAAAAAACATTTTTAATATAAAGAGCTTAAACCGCCTTTCTTTTAACAAAGAGAGAGGACCTTCTGTCCAAAGGGGGAACCCAGCTCTTACAGAAGGGCTGGAAGGACTTTGGCTAGCTAGCACCTCCTGATGCGCTTATAGTATGCTTAAATCTGTTTGTTTTCTCTGTAATGCTTTTACCTTAAAAATAAATATGCTTGCTTAGAAAGAGTTGTATGGTAACTTGTAACTGTTGGCGCTTGTGACACTGTTCGTAGCCATGGGGAAGAGCTATTTAACATAGGTTGGATATTAGGAAAAACTTTTTCACTAGGAGGGTGGTGAAGCACTGGAATGAGTTACCTAGGGAGGTGGTGGAATCTCCTTCCTTAGAGGTTTTTAAGGTCAGGTTTGACAAAGCCCTGGCTGGGATGACTTAGTTGGGGTTGGTCTGGACTAGATGAACTCCTGAGGTCCCTTCCAACCCTGATATTCTATGATTCTATATGTATCAATGTCCTGAAAAAAATCTTAAAATCATCACTGATAAAGTTTGCAGATGACCCAAAAATTGGGAGAGTCGTGAATAATAGAGGTCATTTATTCAGAGTGATTCAGATTGCTTGGTAAAGTGAGTGCAAGTAAACTGTTTTTAATATGGCTAAATGTAAGTATATCCATCTGTGAACAAAGTGGCCCATCCTTGCAGAATGGAGGACTTTATCCTGAGAAGCACTGACTCTCTGAAAAAGAAATTTGGGGTCATTGTGGATAATCAGCTGAACATGAGCTCCCAGTGTGATGCTGTGGCCAAAGAGTGAATGTGTTCTTCGGGCACATTAACATGGGAATCTTGAGCAGGAGTAGAAAGCCTTACTTTATTTCTGCATTTAACAACTGCGAAGGATTGAAAACATGCCTATAGTGAAAGACTCGAGCTCAACCTATTTAGCTGAGCAAAGAGAAGGTGAAGGGGTGACTTGATTAGTCTACAACAGTAGTTCCCAAACTTTAACAACCCATGAACCCCTTTCACTAAAATGTCAAGTCTCATGAACCCCTTCATAAAAATGAATATTTCCAGAGATTCTCCCATACCTGAGCATAAATTATAAAAGCAGTGATCTTGTAAATAAATTAGTTTTTATGACATGCTTATTGCACACTATTTATTGTTACTGATCATTACAGTATTTTTATTACATTATGAAAATGGCAACACACTTCCAAGATCTCACTTTTGTAGCTTGTATCTCTTTTGATTAAGCCTGTTATAAGACAAGGCTCCTATCAGAGGCACCAGTAGAAAAAAAAGGGTGCGGGGACAAAGCCCCCAAGCACCCCAGAGCTGGAAAAGTGGTGGGGCCTGCAGTGGCCGCTGGAATCAAAGGGGAGGGACCCATGGCCGGGGGGTGGTGCACGCCTTGTTTCATCAAGAAGTATCAGGTGTGAAATAGCATGAAGGTATTTAAGAAGCCAACTCAAAGTTCCTGAATGTTTGTATTGTATAGGAGGTCTTTAGCAGTCCAGGCAAACAATGTACATTACAACAAAGCTTAAAACTTATTCTTCATAATAATTTAAAAACACTGGCAGCCAATTTAATTTTAAAAACAGCAAAAAAAATCCACCTCCCTTTCTATTTCATATAAGGAATCTTGAAGTTTAAATCTCCTCAGTGTGATAGATATGCTTGCTTTGATCTGCATAGCTCTTGGAAGTCCCAAGGCTCTGAGCTGCTGGCCCCATGCTGGCCAGAGTCCCTATGGACAACTTTGTCTGTCAATAGAGAATTTTTCCCCAGAACCCTGTAACATTTCATGAGCCCCTAGGGGTTCGCAAGCCTCAGTTTGGGAACCACTGGTCTACAAGTATCTAAATGAGGAACAAATATTTAATAATGGCCTCTTCAGTCCAGCAGAGCAGTTGTAATACAATGGCTGGAAGCTGAAACTAAACAAATTCAGTCTGGAAATAAGGCATGAACTTTTAACAGTGAAAGTAATTAATGATTGGAACAATGTACCAAGGGTCGTGATGGATTCTCCCTCATTGACAATCCTTAAATCAAGATTGGCTGTTTTTCTAGAAATCTACTCTAAGAACTACTTTGCAAAAGTTTTCTGGCCTTAGAATCTCTGCATCCTAGATTTCTTCCTAAGGTGTTGTCAGAATCCACATCAATGAGGTCCTTCACCTATCTGTATTCTTCCCCAAATCTCATGCTGGCAGAGAGGCATATAGGCGACACCCACTGAACATGCACAGTGCCATATTGTTCTACCTGGACAGGGTGAAATCCTTCCAAAAGTCTCCCAGATTGTTTCTTGCTTATGCAGAGAGAATCAAAGGATGGGCTGTATCTACACGAGATATCAAAATGGGTAACGCAGTGCAACAGGAGAGAAGGATCTGGCAAAGTACAAGTCCACTCGACCAGGGACCAGTCCACCTCTGTAGCCTCTAGCAAATTTACCAATCCAAGATATTTGAAAAGCAGTGACCTGGTTACCTGTATGTATTTTAGCAAAGCATTGCTCATTGGTGCAAGGAGCCAGGGATGATGGATGATCATGTTAATCTGTGTTCTTAGAAAAAAATAATGAACTAGCACTCAACAAAGGGTTTATTTACCTGCACAGTAATGGATGTTCTATGAGATGTTCAGTCTGGACACACATTCCGTGTCCCACATACCATCCCTGCTACTTTGGAGTCCTGATGTCATTGGTTCTTGTGAAAAAACTGGTGTTGGGGTAATTCTGCCCATCATGCCCTTGTGAAGCGTACAAGGAAGGAAGGGTGCATGCACCAATCCAAATCTACTGACTAGAACATTCTCTGGCACGTGTGCACTGGACATGTGCTCGCCAACTGCAGAATAGTCCACATCTCGAACATCAGTTGCTGTATGGGTAAGTGTACCCTCTTCTAACTCATCTTCCAAGTGACACACAGAGCGGTGTGATGAATGATGACTAATACAACCACCTGGACTGCACCCATTTTACCAAGCAATCAAATCTGCTTTTTCATACTGCCAAAGAAAAGGTGTGGGGTTTTTTTTTTTTTTTTTTTTTTTTTTTAAAAAAGACTGAGGACTGCATCTTGGACAGAATATTGAGTAGAAGTAGAGGTGAGGCTATATTGAGAGAGAGCATTGGTGAGACTACTACTGAAATATTGTGTCCAGTTCTAGAATCCATATTTTAAAAACGATGCAGAAAAATTGAAAAGGCTCAGAAGAGCTATGAACACATTGGGAGGAAGAGGGGGACAGAAAGCTGAAATAACTTGCTCCTGGTTGATAAGTAAACTGCTCTGGGAGAAGATATTCAACAAGCAAAGGCACAAGATTAAATAGCTACAGTTAATCTGGGGAAAAATTAATTAGAATAAGATGCAGATTTATAGCCATTTGGTAACCAACCCTTTGAAAGAGTTATTTTAGGAAGTGGTAAATTATGATTTAGGGCCAGATTTTTAGAGGTATTCTAGCACCTGGAGTAATCTTCAAAAACACCTGAGCATGTTTAGTTCTCTTTTGGCTTCCCTTTGCGTTTAGGCACTTTTGGGGTGCTTTCTTTTAAAACCTTTTTTTATTCCTTAAATAGAAATGGGAAGTTTTTTCCAAATATATCCCAGTAACTTGTGGTTAAATTAGATATTTGATGTATACTTATGTAGTAGGAAAAGAACTTTCTCCACTGTAGGAAACATAAGAGAAAATCTCTGACCTGTGTTATGCAAGCAGTTTGCCTAGATGATCATTGTGTTGGCTTTAGAAATCTATTAATTTATAAAATCTGGAAAATTGCTGCTTTAAATCAAAGTATTTATGAAACACAAGTTGTATAGTTTAATATTTGCCTGTGCCAGAGAGGTATTAAGGCAAAAAAATTCAAACATGCATGCAATTCCTTGATACCTAAATAAGCCACGTGGTTTTCTTGGATGTTAAACATCCACCGAACCTAGTAGGCATCTGGGTATCTTCTATCGATGGCATCTCTAAATTCAAGCCATTTTTGTTGAGCTATCTAGAGGTGAGTTAGGCATATGAGCTTGAAAGTTTTGGTTTAGACAAAAGTTAACTTAACTGTAAACTCATTCACAATACTCCCTTTCCAGACGAAGTACGAAATGGGACATACAAGCAGCTTTTCCACCCTGAACAACTGATCTCTGGCAAGGAGGATGCTGCTAATAATTATGCTCGAGGTCATTACACTGTTGGGAAAGAGATAATTGACCTTGTTCTGGAGCGTATCAGGAAGCTGGTAAGTTCCAGTTTTTCTGCACTGAAGATTGTATCTTTAAAGCGCTTTCTACACTGTGGTTTGTGAGGTTTGGAAATTAATCTAGTTAAGTGCTCTGAGATGTGTGGGGCTCAGAATTCAGTGCTGTTGTCTGTTGGGTGATGTACAAATGGAAAAGCTATGGAGTTCTCCAGGAGCTGTCAATTCTGTCATTTTCTTCAGTCATGTGAAAAATGGACTAGTCTGATCAGAGGAAAATCTAAGACCTCATGTGACTCCTCTTGGACTGCAATTGAACCAACACCCTCAACTTACCTATGAAACATGTTTATCTCAAACAAAAAAGTTTGTCAAGTTTCTGACAAACCCACAAAGTCCAGGGCTGAGGCCTATCCACATAGCACTCCAGTTTGCACAGTTATTGATGGGAAGGAACCAATCCTTAGCTGTAGCTACTGCAGGGCTTTTGCCTCCACTCCTGAATGCTTGCTTTTGTGGGCTGAAGTCTGATCTTCATGTTCAGTGTGTGTGTTCATAAAAAAGATGAAGTTAGAAGGAAAGATACAAGGTGGAAGAGAAACTATAACCATGCTGTGAGGTCTGAGGCTCCCTCAGTCTACACACCATGTGGTGAACTAGCTGAGGTGAAGTCCAAGTTTATTTTCCAGCTTCTTTTAGGGGTAGTTAGCATGATCTTTGCATAGTCTATATTATGGATACAGAATACTCTTGCCAGTGCACAGAATTTCCCTCTAGTTTGGTAATATGGCATGTCTGGTGAAAGTTTCTCCACAGCAGGGGTTGGCAGCCTTTTACAATTGGTGTGCCGAGTCTTCATTTAGTCACTTTTTAAGATTTTTGTGTGCCAGTGATACATTTTAACATTTTTAGAAGGTCTCTTTCTATAATTCTATAATACAGAACTAAACTATTGTTGTATGTAAAGTAAAAAAGGTTTTTCAAATGTTTAAGAAGCTTCATTTAAAATTTAAGTTAAAATGCAGAGCCCCCTAGTTTGGTGGCCAGGACTGGGGCAGTGCGAGGGCTACTGAAAATCAGCTCACGTGTCACCTTTGGCACATGTGCCATAGGTTGTCTACCCCTGTTCTAGACACTGCTGCTGTGCAGGGTGAATGGCTATTTGCGTAAATGACACTAAGAAGCTGACAAATCCAGCTGTATCTCTCACTGAGGTAAAAAGGGGTCTTGGGAAATACGGTGCCACTGAAATGGAGCGAGGTAGATCTGTACTAAGAGGACTCTCAATAAAGGGACGTCCAAGAATGCTATACGCCAGTTTGTCTGGTTTTGGCTTCTGGGGATTAGAGTTGTCCTGACTAATACCCTGGTTCCTTTTCCTGGAACTTGAAGCGTTTTCTCGCCTCTTTGAATTCATAGGCACTGAGCAGATGTGAGAGCTCCTTGGGAAGAAGGTTTTGTTTGATTGGGGTTTTTTTTTAATTCTGAATGTTCCTACCTGCCCACTGTAAAATGTTCTTCTTTCTTTCAGGCTGACCAGTGCACTGGTTTGCAGGGCTTCCTGATTTTCCACAGTTTTGGGGGAGGCACTGGCTCAGGCTTTACTTCACTGCTCATGGAGCGCCTCTCAGTCGACTACGGAAAAAAATCCAAGTTAGAATTTGCAATCTATCCTGCACCCCAGGTCTCCACAGCAGTTGTTGAGCCATACAACTCCATTTTGACTACCCACACCACTCTGGAGCATTCAGACTGTGCCTTTATGGTTGATAATGAGGCCATCTACGACATTTGCCGTAGGAACCTGGACATTGAACGTCCTACCTATACCAACCTCAATCGCCTCATTGGTCAAATAGTGTCGTCCATTACTGCCTCCCTCAGATTTGATGGTGCCTTAAATGTAGATCTGACAGAATTTCAGACTAATCTGGTGCCTTACCCCCGTATTCACTTCCCATTGGTAACCTACTCCCCAATTATTTCAGCAGAGAAAGCCTACCATGAGCAACTCTCTGTGTCTGAGATAACCAATGCTTGTTTTGAGCCATCCAATCAGATGGTGAAGTGTGATCCTCGCCATGGCAAGTATATGGCCTGTTGTATGTTGTACCGTGGTGATGTTGTCCCGAAGGATGTCAATGCTGCTATTGCTGCTATCAAAACCAAGCGCACAATCCAGTTTGTTGACTGGTGTCCTACTGGTTTTAAGGCAAGTCTCTTACAGCTGATAAATAATTATACAATGGCTTTGTATATCAGTGGCTTATTGAAATATATTCTTAAAGCTGTGGTGCAGGTACCTAGTGAGCTTCATAAAATATCTTCAGGTTGGGAGCTTGCATTTGTTTGCAGAGCTTTCTAGACAGTTGTATGAAGTAAAATTAATGTCTTGCTTTTACTATAGTGGTCTGTAACTAATCACAGCCATCACCAAACCCTACAGGAAAACTAAGTGTGTTCTCCTCTTTTCCAGGTTGGTATAAATTATCAGCCACCAACTGTTGTTCCTGGTGGTGACCTAGCCAAAGTTCAGCGTGCAGTATGCATGCTCAGCAACACCACAGCCATTGCTGAAGCATGGGCCCGTCTGGACCACAAGTTTGACTTGATGTATGCCAAACGTGCCTTTGTTCACTGGTATGTGGGTGAAGGGATGGAGGAAGGAGAATTCTCAGAGGCTCGGGAAGACTTGGCTGCACTGGAGAAGGATTATGAAGAAGTGGGCACAGACTCAATTGATGGAGAGGATGAAGGCGAGGAATATTAAATTTCACAGAAGTGAAATGCTAAGTCTTTCCCATTTTACTACTTTTTTTCCTCCGTGTAAATGGGAAACCTTTCATGAATGTAAATTCATTGATTTTAGTATTCCATACCAATCTGCTTGAATAAATCTTTTTAATCAGGACCATTTGCTATCCTTTAACTTTGCAACACCTGACTCATTCCACCCTATATAGATGAACAGCCAAAAGTTCTACATATTAATACCTGTATCTGAGTGACGAGTTTAATTATGAAAATGACAGTCCGAGTGCCTTAGACAATTTACCAGACATTCTTCCATTCCTTTATTAGACATGGTTCCAGTTCAGGGGCAAATAGCCCAGATTTGCCTTTTGTACATTTCCATTCATAGATTCTCTAAGATGAAACTTCACTCTGAAAAATAACGTTTATAACTTACAGAATAGTCTCTTAATGAAACAGTATTGGTAGGGCCCTACCAAATTCATGGCCATGAAAAATGTGTCCGAGACTGTGAAATCTGGGGGGGGGGGGGGGGTTGTGATTTTTACTCTATACTAGACAGAGTTCATGGTGGAGACCAGTGTTTCTCAAATTGGGGGGGATCCTGCCCCAACAGGGAATTGCAGGAGGCAGTTTGCAAGTTATTTGAGGGGTGGGGGATTGCAGCATTGCCATCCTTCTCCGCTGCCTTCAGAGCTGGGCAACCGGAGAAGAGCAGCTGTTGGCTGGGAGCCCAGCTCTGAAGGCAGCAGCACAGGATTAAGGCTAGTAATACCATACCATGCCGTCCCTACTTCTGTACTGTTGCAAGTGGTGGCTCTGCCTTCAGAACTGGGCTGCCGCTCTCCAGCTACCTTGCTCTGAAGGCAGTGCAGAAGTAAGGGTGTCACTATCTCAACCCCCCTACAGTAACCTTACAAACCCTGCCCCCCAACTTCTTTTTGGGTCTGGACTCTTAAAATTACAACACTGAAAATTCAGATTTAAATACGTGAAATAATGAAATTTTGCAATTTTTAAAATCCTATGGCCATGTAGCAGATGACAGAATGAGGAGCAATGGTCTCAGGTTCCAATTGGGAAGGTTTAGGTTGGATATTAGGAAACACTTTTTCACTAGGAGGGTGGCAAAGCATTGGAATGGGTTACCTAGGGAGGTGGTAGAATCTCCTTCCTTAGGGATGTACAAGAAGACGTCCTAATCCTGAAGGGAGGCAGGAGACAGAGAGAGGTGGTAAGAGAGTAATTCTAGGCGGGGGGGCTTGACCCTGCCTCACCCCAGCAGGAGTCACTGCGGTTATCCACCGAGACGTCAGTCAAGCCAGTTGGTGTTGGTCCTGCTTTGAGCAGGGGGTTGGACTAGATACCTCCTGAGGTCCCTTCCAACTCTGATATATTCTAGGAAATTGAGAAAATGGACTCTGAGTTTGGTAGGGCCCTAAGTATAGTACAGCCACGCTTCCCTGCAGCTTACACTTCACTCTTCACCAATGGGCAATGAAATTTGAACATCCGGAACTAATTTAGATTAACAGCTTGGTCAGTATGAGCATCTAAATGTCACAACTCTGGTAAAACTACCTTGCCTGGATCCTTCCCAAAATGCAGTGTTTGGGTTCCCACATGTTGAACACCTACTTTTGTTTCCTTGGGCCTCACCAGGCTTCAGCCTTTGGCACACTTCCTTGATCCAGACTCTGCTACCCCTCTAAGAAAGTGATTCCCACACCTAAGGGCCCAAGGACCAGTACTGACCCCCTTCTCCCACACCCCACCTGCCTAAACACATCCTTTTTCTGAGCTCCAACCTTATGGGCACTCTGGCTGGCTTAGTCCACATGTTCAGGAACATGTGATGGTTCAAGCACTTTGCAAATTCAAAGGATCCAAAACCACTCACTTGGCTTTCGGTAGTCCCAGAGATGTACAGATCTAGACAAAACAAAGCACCTGTCTACATCTCCCTACCTCAGTTTCCTCATCACTCTTGAGCATTCTCTGGATTTCATTTTAAGTAATCCAAGATCTTCCCTTCCCTCGTTGCTCATGACTTCTCCATAATATGGAGTCTGCTTTCTGCTCCTGATCTCTTCACTCTCTCTAAAGTGGCTCCAGTTGCCTTTGTCAAATGATCTGATGCTTAGTTACCATTCACTCCCCCAGAAATGGGACTGAATATCCAACCTTGACATTTCAGTCCAGTATGGAAGTAAAATAACCAGGAAGACAAGCCCCATATTCACAATGGCAACTGCAATCTGACATACATAGGTGTCTACCCTGCAATTTGGGCTGGCCTGTACTAGCTGTTGCAGGCTGTAAAGGCTTATCGTAGAATATCAGGGTTGGAAGGGACCTAAGGAGGTATCTAGTCCAACCCCCTGCTCAAAGTAGGACCGACCCCAACTAAATCATCCCAGCCAGGGCTTTGTCAAGCCTGACCTTAAAAACTTCCTGTGTAATAAGGTTGGGCACCACTGATTTAGACAACTGCCACCCCCAGAAGTGGTGGATGAAAGACTTGAGTCAGTGGATGAGTTAATAGGCAGAGAAACCAGCAGTGTGTGCTGATGTGACCCTTGGCAAAGGACATTATTCAGTGCAAGAGCTGCAATGCCATTTCTGGCCACAAGGGGCACCTAGTGGTTTGGACTTAGTTACATGTACATTAGAGGGCTATTTCTGTCACTGCAAACACTTTCAAAATGATTTTTTTTCTTGCAATAAACGTGGTACCATGTTCTGAATATTGATCTTTTCCATGGATTCTCCCACTGCACAGGCATTGCTTGCTCTTTTTGCAGACAGCTGTTCCAGTTCTTGTTTTAGTCTTCCTTTTGCCTTTGAGGGCGGGGGGGGGACAACAGTGTGAGGGAGGAAGTGGAGTTTATCTTCCCATATTTCTGAGTTTTTCAGTATTGTTGCTGTCCCTTTGCTTGTTCACTGCTCTTGCAGATATCAACAGCAAGATTAAGTTCCACTTCTGATTGCCACAGCATATGGTCTCTGGCTTCATTGTCTTTTGGTGTCCAAAAGTGTTTGATTTCTAATAAGTTTGTTGGCAAGTGTACCAAATTGGTTTGATGAGGCTAACTGGCACAGCTTGATTGTAAATTTGGTTTACATTTTCAGTTTCATTTTTTATCAGATGTATTGAAAATAGACTTTTCAGCACAAAATATTTTTCTAAAGCATCGAAGATTTGAGGTTCATTTTGCCTTTCTTCCTCTGCTGACAAATTAGGAGCAATCCTTACCCACTTCTCTGTTCAGTGGGGCTTGGTTTGCCATATTTTCTTTGTCCAATCTTGTAGCTGCTTCAGGCCCTGAAGAAGCTCTGTGCCTTTGCATCACAACAGGGATTGGGCTGTTGCTCACAGACATTGCTGAAGTGACTTGATCTCAAATCACTGACATGACCTGGACTTCTTGGATGAGGAAACAGTAACCACATGGCAAATGATTAGAAGGATCAGGCCCTTGAGTGCTGTGGAAAATTACAGTAATGTAAAAACAGCAGGAAGTCACTGTTAGCATACAGTTTTAGTATTTGGTCACTGCACACTGAAGGCCCATGAGCACCTTACAGAGTAACAAAATATTTAAAACTATAAAGCCTTCAAATTGTTTTATTTTGAATGTTGATCTCTTCCATTTATTTGAGGGTCATTTATTCTAAAGTCAGAAGGAACCAGTGCGATCCTCTAGTCTGACCTCCTGTATAGCACAGGCCAGAAACCTGCCCCACAATAATTCCTAGAGCAGATCTGTTACACAAACATCCAGTCTTGACTTAAGGGTTGTCGGTGATGCAGAATACACCATAATCATTGCTAAGTTGTTTCAATCATTAATCATTTTCACTGTGAAAAATTTTATGCCTCACTTCCAGGCTGAATTTGCCTAGCTTCAATTTCCAGCCACTGGATCTTGCTATCCCTTTCTCCAGTGGACTGAAGAATCCATTACTAAGTATTTGTTCCCCATGTACATACTTAGACTGTAATCAAGTCGCCCCTTTGTTAACATAGATTGAGCTCCTTGAATCTATTTATTACCATAAGAGAGGTTTTCTAATCTTTTAATCGTTGTTGTGGCTCTTCTCTGAACCATCTATTTATCAACATGCTTCTTGAATTGTGAACATGAGACCTGACCATGGTATTCAAGCAGCTGTTGTGCTAGTACCAAATATGGAGCTAAAATAAATTCTCTTTCTCGAGAATCCCATATTTATTCATCCAAGAGCTGTAGTAGCCTGTTGGCCACAGCATCACATTGTGAGTTCACGTTCAAGTGATTATTCACCAAAACCCCCCAGATCGTTTTCAGAGTCACTGTTTCCGAGGATCAAGCCTCCTGTCCTGTAAGCGTGGCTGACATTCTTTGTTCCTAGATGGATACATTTAGCCATAATAAAACATATATTGTTAGCTTGTGGCCAGTTTACCAAGTGATCCCTTCACTCTGAATCAGTGACCTGTCATCTTCATTATTTACCACTCTTCATGTGCAAATTTTATCAGTGAGGATTTTATGTTTTTTTCCAGGTCATTGAAAGAGATGTTAAATAACATGGGTCAAGAACCAATCGTTGAAGGAACCCGTTGGCAACACACCCACTCAGTGATGATTCTCCATTTACAGTTACATTTAGAGACATGTCAGTTAGCCAGTTTTTAATCCATGTAGTGTGTGCCATGTGTGATGGGTTCCCCCCAGGTTGCCACCTGGAACTGGGTACCACTGAGCTCTCTGACTCACCAGCCTGGGCTCCCTCTCACACTGTGCTGTTGTGACAAGCTGCAGACCCACTTCCGGCCCTATACTTCCACCAGTAGTCACACACCCAGTTGCAGTTACATGCAGAGTCTCTGACCAACCACTGCATGAACCAACAATAGAGAGGTTACCACAAGATAGCGCCAAGCTCCCCATGCACACACCCCCCTTCTGGAGTGTTATACTGTCTTGCACTGCACAAGGAATTGTACAGTGTAAGCTCAAAGTGTTTGCCCCTTCCTCAATTTGGAGAGGAAATACAACAGCACCTACCCATTGAGCTAAGATTCCCAAGCACTTCACTCCAAACTTACTGGTTTAGATTAAAACATAAAACAAATTTATTAATTACAAAAAGATTTTAAGTGATTAGAAGTGATAGCAAACATATCAAAGCAGATTACCTAATAAACAAAAACACAAACTAAGATTAACATACAGAAGGATAGGATTTGAAATAATCTCTCACCATGACTGATGATACAACCAGGCTTTGGGAATCGTAAGGCACACACCACTTGCTTTGCAGCTTGGGAACCCCACCCCTGTTCCAAGTCCCTTTTACTTAGGAGCTTCTCTTAGGTGTTCAGTTGTGGGGGAATGATGAACAAGTGATGATGTCATTCCCTGCTTTATATAGTTTTTAGCATATGGCAGGAACCCTTTGTTGCAAACTCACTTTGTGTTCTGGTCACATGCCCTTGCAGAACTGCTGAGTAATAGCAGCCATTACTTATAGGCTGTCTGGAGCATTCTGAGGAAGGCTTACCCAGTGGGAGATAACCCTCTCCTAAGGCCTATTGTTCTCCCATTACTTTGAATATGTCCTTCACAGCACACTATCTAGACTGGAAGCATTTTGCCTAGTGGATATCACCCAGGTGTGAATACATATGAAATATAGACACAGTCAATATTCATAACTTCAGATACAAAAATGATACATGCATACAAACTGGAAAAGTTATGATTTGTTGAATATAATTATCCTATGACACTGTACATGCCCCATCTTGCATTATAATTATGCCATAATCATATTGTAATATCACTGAGGAATACGGGGTGGTGTCACACCATGTTAATTTGATATCGTTATAGTATTTTAATCAGAATGTCACACCGCGTCAAACACATTGCTTTGGAGCGTGGGGCAGAGCGGAGGGTTGAGCACCCCGAGGAAGCCAGCGCCTATGCACATTACAGAAGTCTAAGTATGTTGCATCAACACGATTACATATAGTAGCCAAAGTTGTAATCTCATCAAAAAAAGCCATGACGTTAGTTTGATAAGATCTAATTATCTAAACTCATGTTGATGTGCATTAATTATATTACCCTCCTTTAATTCATTATTAATCAAATCCTGTATTAGCTGCTCCATTATCTTTTCCATGATCAATGTTGGTCTGACAGGCCTATAACTATCCAGGTCACCCCATTTACCTTTTTAAAATATTGGCATAGATCATGTGTGACAGGCACCAGAGACGGAGCCATATCAAGAGTATCCCAGACATGTCAGAAAATCCACATTGGGGCCAAAGTAATTGTAACTGTTTCTGCACTCCATGCATTCAAAAGCACTGATGTTGATTTATTTCGTATTGATGTATTGACCTCGCCTGCCTTGCCGATGGGTTTGATCACCCTCCACTGGTTCCTTCTGCTTATTTCATCAAATTTAAACTCTCTATATAAAACTTCCCCTACCCAACACCACTCTGCCAGCATTGCCACCCTTGCCCATCCATTTGTCAGTCTCTCAAATAACCTCCTCTGTGCCTTCCTTCACGCATCATCCATGCATGGTCCAGCTTGCCTGAGCTCATCTACAGGGCCCCTCTCACTTTTCAATCCCTCCGAAAATTCACCTTGTTGGGCTGCCAACAGCCAATCGTATGGGTTTCTGTAGAACAACGTCGTCGTTTTTGTCCTTGCCTAACTGCTATTTGCCTGGTCAGTGTTAAATTGTAAGTTCCTTGTATGTCTGAAAAGTACATCACAATTCATGGTTACTACCACAAACTAACAATTGTAATAATAAAACTAGAGTTTTGCTTGGCCACATAAGGCCTGGATGATGGTTTGCCCGAGTACCTAGAATAGCGAGGCAGGAGTGATGTTCAATTTGTGTTTTACTGTTGATTTAAAAACAAACCAAAAAAAAGTATCTGCCCCAAATTTTCCAACTATAATCTCTGAATAAAGCTTGTTTTTTCTGAATATTTCAAGAGAATCTGTTAATTAGTTTCTGAGTTAAATTGGCTTTTAAAAATGTTGCTCGGGAAACACAATATCTTTGAAAAGAATTTTGTTTTGTTACAGACCCATGTAGCTTAGAAATGACAGACTAGGTAAGGAAACTCATTTCTAGCTCAGATGATGAAACAAGAAGAGCTGCGTAGGCCTGTACAGGCTGCTGATTTGATCAGGAAAACAGGTTTGGTTTCATCTGACACAGGTTTCTATTTTCTCCATCTGTTGTTCTCTGCCTAAAGAATCTCAGAGCCTCAGCATGTCTCTGTCCCCACCCCTGAAATATCTGCTTCTCTAAGCCCAGAGTAATGACAATTATTGGGCCTGGTGTAAATGGGTGCACTGATTTCAATGGAGATTCACTCCTGCCAGTTAAGAATCTGGCTTACAGGATCCACTGGTGGGGACTGAGCCCTACTAAACATTCCACTCTAAAGCCATCTGTAAATCACCAGGTTTACTGGCCTGGGCAGACGTCGATTCTCATGGACAGGGACTTGTCAAGTCAGTTCTGGATGGCTCTCCAGCCAAGACTGACAACACTGTGAGCATTGTTATCGCAAGTCCTGCTGACTGCTGAGCAGCTGGAATCAATTTATTCAGCCATTCAATGCAAAGACCTATAGGATCTGCCACAGGCCGGGGAGGTCTCCAAAGGGCAGTGGGAAGGGGGCGATAAAGGACGGACATAGGGCATGTGGGATATGGAGGGCAGGTATCCGAACGCAGACAGCTGAAAGGTGGGCAGTGGGAACATGGGAGGTGGAGCAGGCAGCAGGGAATGTGGGGGCAGGTAGCTGAAAGGGGAGCGGGGGAGAGTCAGAACGGCCGGATGGGCATCCGCAAGAAGTGGAGATGGGGCAGGCAGGCAGCGGGAATGGGGGGGGATGGGCAGTGGGAGGAGGGAATGGGAGGCAGGCAGAAGGACTAGGGGGAACTCTGAAGGCGAGGCAGTGGGAGGGGGAACGGGGGAGGCAGGGGCAGTGGGAGGGGGAACGGGGGGAAGGAGGCAGGCAGCTGAGAAGAGGAATGAGGGGGAGGCAGGAGGGAATGTGGATAGGCTGACCAGGTGTCCTGATTTTATATCACGATATTCGGGGCTTTTCCTTATATAGTCACCTGTAGTCGCTGTCTCCATCCCCTGTCCCGATCTTTCACACTTGCTGTCCGGTCACCCTAAATGTTGGTGCGGGGCAGGCAGTGGGAATGCGGGGAAATGGACAGACAGCACAGACGGGGGACTCGGGGGAGGGCAGGCAGAGGGAAGGGGGGATGTGGGGTCAGGCAGTGGGTGTTGCAAAAACTGCTTATTTCCTTTGGAGTTCAGTCCAATATACCTCAAAGGACAGGCATAACTCAGTAGACTTCTGGAAAAACAAGATTTATTGCAAGCAATAAGGAGTCAGAAGGGGTTATCACCCAAACAACTGGCTCAACTCAATACATGTGTGAAGATATTTTATACCCCTGTGTTGATAAGGGAGGGGGACTTTCAATCCACTTACACAGGTGGGAACACTTAATGGCTATTACATCCATTGTTGGTCTTAATCTATTTCATTTACATGTCTGGTAAACAGGAGGTTCAAAACACTTAGGGGTACTTAGACACTGACACCTGCACATCTGTGACAGGGTGAATGCAAGTTTAAAATGCATGTTAAACTAGGGGTCAATAGTACATATACAGGGAGTGAGATTATAAGTCTAAGGTTATTTTATACTACAACATTCTAAGTTACATTTTCCTAACAATCATTTTCTTAACAACTCCTTCCTCTTTAAAGATGATTTCTTCTACATTCTATCGGGGAGCAGAGCTAGCTTAGCTCTCCTGGGTGGGGTTTGTTGACATAACAATGGAATACAATTGATAACACAACAAAAACACAGTCCTATAACTAATACTATTAATACAAAATAGATTCCTCCCTTTATGAGAGTTTTTATCCAGTCATCAACATTAGGCAACCATGACCAAAAATCAAAACCTTGAGTTTGCTTTATCCCATGCACTAGTTCCTTTAAGTTGTATAAATCCTTTTCAATGGAAGTTTTCTTATCAGTAATATTAAAACAACAAAGGCCAGTAAACTCAGAACAGCTGTGTCCCTGTCTGAGAAGCAGATAGTCAATAGCAAGATGATTTTGTAACATTCGCTGCCTGACTTCTCCCATTTCCTGGTTAAGATGGGCCAAGATAGAGGAAGTTAGGTTCAAAGCCTTGGCTACTGTGCAGGCTAGGTGGACTATAGCATGGTAATTATGCATTGCCATTCCAGGCACGCCAATGAGAGAGAAAATGAGGGCGTCTGCTTCTCCCTCTGAGAATAAGTGTAACGTCTGACTTACAGGAGGGGTCCAATGGTATGTTTCCCCATCTATATCTTTTGGTGTTATGTTGGGGAACAGGGACAATAAGGGGTGCCACTCTCCCTACTGTGCAGGGCCCACCCGAGCTGTTAGCTGGTACATATGAATAAGCGGTGCGCCCACAAAGGAAAAACCAGCCAGGGGGGAGAAGCATGGGTGCATAAGCAAATGACTGAGTAGTGGTCTGATTACAGACCAACTCTTTGTTTGTAAGATCATGAATATACTGAGTGGCACCTTCAAAAGTGACACACTGGACAGCTGGTGTTACATTTGCAACCAAAAATGAAAACATCTTGGCAGATGGGCTGCTCATTATTTGGCCCATTTCATACAAATCATCATACGTCATCGTTTTGGCAAAAATTTTTAAGTGTGTGTAATTTTTCAATGTGGAAGGGGTTGTACTAATGCCAAGAAAACATGTTTCCATAATTTTACCTACAGCATATGTATTTGGCAGGCAAAAGATAGATGAATTTAAGGCTAACCTTGCCAATGATACCCAAGTGTTTCCGTATGCTTGGAAACCTCTAGGGGTTAAATTATACATACTACATACAAAGACATATCCAATTAAAATGTGGAACACAAACATGTTACTGAACACGGTTAAGTCGGAGTCGCAGAGGATCCAGGCGAGTAACAGTCCAGTCGTCATTAGGTGGAGTCTCAGGATTCCGGAGGAGAGGTGGGGTGTACTTTTTAATACGTGAACAATGTGTCCATTTGTCACTGTTCTCAAGTTTTACAGCCGTGTGTGTTGTGAGTAAAACTTGATAAGGTCCGTCCCACCTCTCAGACAAAGGGTCCTTTTTCCACTTCTGTACCAACACCTGATCTCTTGGCTGGAAGTTGTGGATAGGAGTGTCCAGGGGCAGACTCTGGAAGGGTGCAGCGAATCTGTGGAGAGAAGACAATACAGACCTCTTGTCTGTCTCCAGCCAGAGGGCTCGTGTCAATGCAGTGAGTTCTGCTTGCGCTGACCAGCTGGCGGGGAGCTTCTCCTTCCACAGTATTTCAGTCAGGGTCACAACAGCGCAGCCCGTCTGTCTGGTGCCTTGTACCATACTGCTAGATCCGTCCACAAAAAATTCCTCATCTGGGTTTTCCAGAGGATCGTCCTGCAGGTCTGGTCGAATTAGCACCGTCTCTGTAAGTGCTTCTAAGCAATCATGGTTAGGTGGTCCTGGCTCAGGGAGAAGGGTAGCTGGATTTAAAGCTGTAGCATGTTTAAATGTAAGCCCTTGGTTAGACAATAGGAAGATTTCATATCTGGATTGTCGAGAAGGGCTTAAGAATTTCCCACCTTCTATTCCAAGAATCTGGGGGACCCCATGTGGGGTGTGTATGTCCATATCTGCTCCCATTGCTATCTTTTGGGCTTCTGTCACTATAGTTGCAGTTGCTGCTACAGCTCGCAGGCAAGCTGGCCACCGGGTCCAGTACCTTTGAGTAATAGCCCACAGGTTTCCAGGTTGGGCCTATCGGCTGAGTTAGAACTCCCGAAGCAATGCCCTTATTCTCATGTACGTAGAGTCTATAGGGCTTATGCTCATTAGGAATCATGAGAGCCGGAGGCTGCATTAAGGCTGCTTTTAACAGTTCAAAAGCATGCTGATGCTCACTAGTCCATTTCCAATTTGTGAGGCCTTCCTTAGTGAGAGATTCATATAAAAGTTTAGCCTTGTTACCATAGTCTGGGATCCATAGTCTACAGAATCCAGTCAGACCTAAGAAGGCTCGTAGTTCTCTAGGGTTGGTTGGGGCAGGCATATCTTGAATTGCCCTGATTCTCTCTTTGCTGAGAGCTTGTACCCCTTTCTCAATTTCATATCCCAGGAAGGTAACCTTCAGTTGGCATATCTGGGCTTTTTCTCGTGAAACTTTATACCCTTTCTCCCCTAGAATATTTAGCAGAGACTCGGTTGCTCTTTTCCCCACTTGCAGATCAGGACTGGCAATTAACAAGTCATCAACATACTGGAGCAAGGCAATCTCTGAATGCTGGCTTTTCCAGTTTTCTAAATCTTTCTGCAATGCTGTTCCAAAAAGATGGGGGGGATGACACAAAACCTTGAGGTAAAACAGTCCACATTAACTGAGTCTTATAGTGAGTTTCTGGGTCCTCCCATTCAAAAGCAAACAATTTCCAGCTTTCCTTTTCTAATGGTATTGAGAAGAAAGCATCCTTTAAATCCAACACTGTAAAAACAGCTGCTGCAGGCAGAATCTGTGTTAGAATGGTGTGAGGGTTCGGGACCATAGGGTGGTCTACAATAACCTTCTTATTTATTGCTCTTAAGGCATGCACCAATCTATAGGTACCATCTGGCTTAGGCACTCCCAATATGGGGGTATTGAAAGGGGATGACCCCTCCACTAGCCAGCCCCACTGCTTGAATTTTTCAATGAGGGGCTTTAAGCCCAGACGAGCTGCTTTTGACAAAGGGTACTGTTTTACACAGACAGGGCTTTCTTTTTCTTTTAGTGGTATTTTCACAGGGGGTACAGATGTCGCCCTTGGATGGTTTCCATCTGCCCATACATCAGGGTTTATTCCTTCTAAGTCTTCAATGTTCCCTGTGCAGGTAGTTGACTCCTTGTTAAAGAGGGCCATTTGATAGTTTGAACCCTGTTTTCCTGGTAGGTGTACTACAATCTGCTCTTGGAAAAAGATTTCAACTTGTAGTTTGGTTAGGATATCTCGTCCTAACAGAGCAACGGGGCATGTAGGTGAAACAATAAAGGCATGCTCTAGCATATTGTCCCCGATTTTTGTAAGCAAGGGCTTATATACAGGCAGTTTACTCTGTTTTCCCTCAATTCCTTCTATTATTACATGTTTTCCGCTTTCTTCAGCAGAAGGGGGTTTTGCAGGGATCATAGAATACGTAGCCCTGGTATCCACTAGAGCTTTATATTCCTTGCCACCCACCCTTATCTGTACCATGGGATTTTCCCTGTAAGAAGGGTTTTGGCTTTTCCAATTAAATAAGTCCGTGGTAGTAAAGGGGGCATAGAGGAAAGATGTTCGGCCAGTGGGGGACATTACCTGTCGCATGGGGCAGGCTCGGTTTATTAAATCATGACTTTGGGTATTTGAGGCAGGTCCCGTGTGACGGCTTGGGAAAAGGGGGTCAAATTCAGCAATTATGTTACTGATTCCATTTGCTCCCCCTTGGGTGGGACTGTCCTCTGGAGTCAGGGGACTAGCCAGTTGAACAGGGCTAGTAACAGACGGAGATGGGCCAGTTGGACCACTTCCTGAGGGAATGGGGGTGGGTGGCCTATAAGGGGGGGGCTGATGGCATTACAGTCTCAAGACAAGCATCCTCTGCAGGCTCGCAGAGAATAGCTGGACGAGGCTTGGGAACCCCTAGGTGCATTTGTTTACATAATTTAGAGGCACATTTAATAAGCCAGGGGGGGCCGATCCTGACATACTGTTAGCCAACAATCAATATAGGGGAACTGGTCCCAGTGTTGATTTGTAACCACCGTTTTATAAACCTTAGTTGTGAGGTCTACATCAAAGGACCCTGAATCGGGCCAACCAAGACCGAACGTGGTCCATTCCAACTGACAAAACATAATCAACTCATCTTTAGTCATCTTAATACCATGATTACTCTTAAATTTACCAAAGTTACGTAACATACAACCCAAGGGAAAGGCGGAATCTTCCATTCGGGAGCGACCCGATCCCATTGCTATACCAAATGATTCACAAGGAATCTACGAACGGCGAATTAATACAAAAGTACTAAAATCACCAAACAAATTAACAATGAGAGTAATGGAGATACTTACACCGCTCTGTTTCCCAGGCGCCTACCAAACTCCAGAAGCCTCTGGTCTTGCCTGATTTGTAGGGACTCACATTTTAACGTTCCGGGTATCACCGCAGGTCGGGTCGAGAGTTAGGACGGGCAAAAACTGCCCGGTGCGCACTATCCTTCCTCTGGTCGGTCTGCGGTGATCCCGAAGTCGTCCAAAGGCTGTCCCATCTGGGTCGCCAGAATTGTTGCAAAAACTGCTTATTTCCTTTGGAGTTCAGTCCAATACACCTCAAAGGACAGGCATAACTCAGTAGACTTCTGGAAAAACAAGATTTATTGCAAGCAATAAGGAGTCAGAAGGGG
>ML677412.1:3892591-4040631 GCA_007922305.1 Dermatemys mawii
CACTTTCCCGTCCCGAGTGTCGGGGCGGGGCGGGGCGCCTTGGCCCCGCTGCCTGCCGCGGGGGACGAGCCTCTGCTGGGGGTCTCGGGGCCCTTTGGCCGAGCAGAGGGGAGCCGCCCTGCGGGGAGAGGGGGGCAGGGGGCGGGGTTCCGTGGGCACTGCCGGGCTGCGAGGAGCTGAGGGCAGCCCGGTTGTGGGGGGCCCCCCCAGGCTGTGCGGGACGCAGGGGTCGGGACCCCATTGCATGGAGCCAGCAGGGCCGGCATTAGACCCGCTGGGACCCCGGGCTGAATCCCTCGCTCGAGCCCCACCTGGGGCAGCAGGGTTCAGGCTGCCCCCCGCTCTTGCTCCCCACCCGGGGTGCCGTATCCCCACCCCCCCATATCGCCCCTTCCCCCGCTCCCGTAGGCGGCTCGGTGTCGGGAGCGGGTCGAGGACTTTGGGAACTCCGGCCCCAGCGCATCTTCTCCCACGATCGGAAGTCAAAGGGTTGTGCCCAGCTCCGAGCTCTGCCGCGAAGCGCGGATCTCGTTCTCCGCCGTGGGAGGTGGAAGGGGACGGAAACGCTCTGCCTGGAGCGGGGATCCCGGCCTGTCTCAGGGGAAAGGCGCAGACCCTGCAGGTGGGAGGCGAGGCCGGCCCGGGGGAAATGTTGCTCTTGTCCCTCTGCTGTTCTTGCTCTGTCGGGGATGTGGCACCTTCTCCATGAATTCTAACTTGCAGCTGAATGTTCCCGACCCCACAGGAGAGCACGGGGGCTTCTCTCCTACCCAGAGAGCCTCACAACCTCTTCATCCACAGCCGAGCAGCAGCTCAGGCCCTCCCCTGCCAGATCCCCTCTCCTGTTGTCCCAGGGTCTCTGACTAGACGCAGGACAGGGGACTGCATGGGCAGCAGCAATGCTGGTGCTTTCCCTTCTGCCATGCACCAAGCGTGCTGGAAATAGAGTTCAGCTCTGCTGCGATTTCCACTGTCCTCATTGCACTGACGACAAAACCGACTGGAGCTCCTCGTGTGACGCTGCCCCAGCCCCTAGCCTATCCCAGAGAACAGAGAGGCTCTTTAAAAAAAAAAGTGCGGATGCTGGGGTGGCTGTCAGCTGTGGCAGATCCCTCCGCAGATGTAAACATATAGCATAAGGGGAGAGAAGGTGGCTTGGAGACCCATGTGGCTGCAATTGCCTGGATGGAGCTAATCCACAGAGGACCCTAGGGATCCCCTTTAGCAGGAGGAGTGAACCGAATCTATAATTGCAGCAGTCCCTAAAGTAAACACCCCCCAAAACAAAGAAAAGCCACAAACAAAGTCAGTCACCATTGTTCACTCAGAGAGAAATGCTACCAATGTTGCAATAGATTCATAGACCTTTATGGAGTACAGTCCTTACAAATCAAGGTGATGGCTGCCTCTCAGGACTAAAGATTCTTCTGCAAAGTCTTTCAGCAGCAGTCTGTTGCAATTATAGTCATTTAAAACTAAATGAACAAATGGGACACCTACCCAAAACAGAATTAGGGATCAAAAATGGAATACAAAGTATAGTGCAAGCCCAGAGAGCGGGAGTGCAACCTGTGTGAGGGAGGAGAGTGAAACAGAGAGCCACTTTCTGTAATCTACCAGATTACAGGGAGTGCAAAAAATAAGAAAACAAAACCCCTCGATTATTAGAACTGAGAGGACATTCTATTAAAACATAATGAAGAAAAACTGTATATAATCTGGGGGGAGAGAAGGGAGAGATGAGAAAGCCTCACACTACACAATGGACAATATTGACAAATAAATAGCTTTCCCAGAGCAGACATATTGTATGCCTGACACTACATTTTGAAAGTCTAGTGTAGTTTGTGATTCCAGTATAAAATTTTGCTTTGTATTGGCTCTAATGTCTTCTTCAAGTTTCATACAATCATAGAAATGTTAGACTGGAGGAGACTTTGAGGAATCACTAAGTCTAGCCCCTTGACTGTGGTGAGACCAAGTAAACCTAGATCATCCCTGACTGGTGCTTTTACAACCTTTTTTTAAAAAACTCCAATTACGGGCATTCCACAACTTCCCTTGGAAGCCTATTCCAGAGCTAAACCATCCTTGTAGTTAGAAAGTGTTTCCTAATATCTAACCTAACTCTCCCTTGCTGCAGATTAATCCCATTACTTCTTGTTCTACCTTCAGCAGACATGGAGAAGAATTAGCCACCATCCTCTTTATAACAGGCCTTAAATGTATTTGAAGGATATCAGGTTCTCCCTCAGTCTTCTTTTTTCTAGGCTGAATGTGTCCATTTTTAAAAATCTTTCCTCATAAGTCAGGTTTTCTAAAGGTTTTTATCATATTTGTTGTTATCCTCTGGACTCTCCAACTTGTCAGTTTCTTCCTAAAGTGTGGCATCCAAAATTAGACACAGTACTCCAGCTGGGACCTCAGCGGTGCCAAGCAGAGAGGGACAATTACCTCCTGTGTCTTACATACAACATTCCTGTTAATACAGCACAGAATGCCTTTTGCAGCTGCATCACATTGTTGACTCATATTCAATTTTTGACCCACTATTATGTCCAGATCTTATTTCAGCAGTACCACTACATGGCCAATCCTTCCCCATTTTGTAGTTGTGTAGTTGATTTTTCTTTCCTAAGTACTTTTTACTTATCTTGTTGAATTCAGACCTATTCTCCAATTTGTCAAGATTATTTTGAATTATAATCCTATCCTTCAACGTGCTTGCAGCCTCTGCCAGCTTTGGTGTCATCTGCAAATTTTATAACCATACTCTCCACTCCATTAATCCATGTCATTAATGAAAATATTGAATAGTACCAAATGCAGGACTGACCCAGCCAGTACCCCATTAGATGCTCCCTCCCAGTTTGACAGTGAATCATTCGTAACTACTCTTTGAATATGGTTTTTCAACCAGTTGTGCACCCACCTTAGGGAAATGTGGTCTAGATAAAATTATAATCATTTGCTTATGAGAATCTCATTTCAGACTGTGGCAAAAGCTTTACTAAAATCAAGATATATCACATCTACTGCTTCCCACCTATTCACTAAGCCAATAACCTTGTCAAATAAGGAAAAGAGGTTGGTTTGGCATAATTTGTTCTTGACAAATCCATCCTGGCTATTCCTTATGACCCTATTATCCTCCAGGTGCTTACAGATTGATTAATAATTTGCTCCAGTATCTGTCCAGGTATCTTCAGCGTAACCTGGCCTTATACAACCTGCATGGAGAGCAATGCCAACAAGGTGTAATATCCTCATGACTAGAAGTTTCTTCAGCAAATACTAGTGTGTCTCATTTTTGTCTAGAATTGTGGCCTTGTCTACACAGGCACGTTGCACCAGTTTAGCTTAGATCATTTTTTAAACCAATTTCATTAAACTGGGGCAAACCCCTGCAGGGGCACTTATTTCAGTTTAAGAACAGCTCACTTGAGTTTACCTAGAAGTTCTTAATCAGTGTAAACTAAAGAAAGCCACTCCAGTAAGAGTATCCACATTGATGTTTGTAGTGGTTTAACTAAACCAATTTAAATGTACATCTTAGGCCAAGTCTACACTATCACTTACTTTGGTGTAGTTTATGTCACTCAGGGTGTGAATAAGCCCCTCCCTGATTGGAGTGATGTAAGTTACACTAACTTAAGCACTGGTATGGACAGCACTATGTTGAAACAGCTACTGCTGTTTGTGGAGCTGGCATAAAGCGTTTTCACCAGAAATGCTGCAGATGTGCCAATATAGTTCTTGTAGTGTAGACCAGCGGTCCTCAATCTTTTTCGGCCGTGGCCCCCTTCCGCGGAGCGGCATCTGCTCGCGGCCCCCCCGGGTATGTCTGCCAAAATGCCACCGAACAGAAAGCTTTCACTTTCTGTGGTGGCATTTTGGCGGTACCGAAATAGACCGCTGCCAAATTCTGCTGTCTCCCGCGCGGGATCGGTGGTGGCGCTGGGGTCTCGTGCAGCCCCAGGGGTGTGCGCACCCCACTTTGACGACCATTGGTGTAGACTAACCCTTTCTTCTGTATGCAGTCCTTAAACTATCAGAAGCAGGCTCCTAATCTTTCCTGGGTTTGGGTGACTCTGTACCTGTCTCTCTCATTTCCTCACCCGCCTGGTCTCTCTAATATCAGGAAAAAATCAGATATAGGGGAGATACTGAGTTCCATGTGGAAGAGAAAGAAAGGAAACCGGGTGTGAGGACTGGGAGCAGCCCCAGAGAAATGTGACCTGTACTCTGTGTTCTGGGTAACAAATGGGCCAGTGTGACCATGATGTGGGGCCCCAAAGTGTAGCGACCTGGGCCCCTCTTAGGGAATGATTTAATACTGCACCAAACACTGGGAATGGAGGGGCCTCCAACGTTTGTAACCTTAGTAGCCTGTACTCTGAAGTGGGCCGCAGAGCCCTCTCCACAACAGACTACCTGCAGGTGTGAGTCCCCCTCTCTCTGCGAGAGGGGCCTTGATGGGGGGCTGTGAGCCCCAGGCCCCCATGGCCTGCGGGTGGGAGCCCTGGGGGCACCCTCGCTCCCCCAGGCGGTGGGGGGGGGGCGGGAGGCTCGCCACGGCGCCCGGCCGCGCCGGACTCTTTTCTCTCCCGGCTCGGCGGAGGCGCACGGCCCGTTCCGGCGGCGCTCGGCGACCAGCGTCTGTTGGAGGATTGTTTGGAGGCAGCTGGCGGAGGCAGTTGCCGGCGCCCGGGCCATGGCCGAGTTCCTGCCGCCGCCCGAGTGCCCCGTGTTCGAGCCCAGCTGGGAGGAGTTCGCCGACCCCTTCGCCTTCATCCACAAGATCCGGCCCATCGCCGAGCAGACCGGCATCTGCAAGGTGCGGCCGCCGCCGGTGAGTGCCCGGAGCCCGGCGCCGCCCGCGTGGCGCTGCGAGCGGAGCGGCCCTTTGTGCGCTGGCCGCGGGGGACCCGCGGGGACCCGGGTGTGGGGGGAGCGGCGCCCGGCCCGCGGGCGGACTGTGGAGCGAGGGGGGGGGCCCTTTCCCGGCCTCCCCGAGGAGCCCGCGCGTCGAAGTGTCCTCCCGGGGCGGCCGGGCCCGCTCGCGGCCTGGGGGCGCTTTGCCCCGGAGCGCGGCCCTGAGGCGAGCCGCCCGCGGGCGGGCCGAGCTCGTCAGCCGCGCCTCAGCGGACCGTTCTGCGGCCCGACGGCCCCGGGCCCTGCCGCCCGGGACGGGGGAAGTGGCCGCGGAGCCTTTGTGCTCGTCCCGGGGCGGGAGGGCGCCGCGGTCCCCCCTTGGGAGCAGCCCGGCTTGGAGCGGGGCAGAAACGCTCGGAGCGGCGGCCCGAGCTGCGAAGTTCCACCTCGGCCAGATCCTGGAGCGGGACTGGGGCAGTCACCGGCCAGACCTCAAGGAAGCAGCTTGTTGGGTGTTGCCCTCCATGTTGGCATTGTGGTGCGCTGGGGCTTTAGCCTTCTCTCCCTGCCTTGCTCTGAGTCCAGAGTGGCATTTCTGTGGCCACACTAGAGGCCTGGTTTAGTTCTGAACATAGGTCCCCGTTGTCTTAACTTGAACCTGTAACTAACTAGGCAGGGTAGAATGTGGAATGGCCTTTTCTTTTTGAATCCCAGGCAGACATGACCACCATTTTAGAATGCACTCCCTAGTGGGGAAAGTAGAAGTCTTATCACTATACGTGTGTAAACTGACACTAGAACAGGCTGCAGCATGAACCTGTAATTTCTTTTCATTAATTGGATAGTTCACAGCCAATAAAATGTGATAAATGTTGTTAGTATAAAAAAGCTTGAAGTGTAGTTGTAGTCAATCCTTGTTTTTATGTAAATCAGTGACTAGAATTACTTTGGGGAGAAGGGTCTTGTTGAATAAAGATTTAACTTGATAAAAGTGGGTGTACATGGTCTTTATTTTGAGGAAAGCGTTGTTATCTCGAAGGGTAGGGTGGTACGGGTATCTTGAAATAGCTGATGTGACAACAACAAGAAGAGTACTACCCTGTTTGTTTAAGTGACCAAAAGAGTTAAGTCTCCTCCAGTAAGAGGTGAGCATACGGTAACATTTTTATGGACTTAATTTCAGAAGTAATTTCTCTGCATTCTGAGTATTAAGAGTTATATGTTTCAGTCCAACTTTTGATCATACACTTGGAATTCTTAAACATATTGAACTGAAGTAAAGTAACTTGCTGTATTTTACACACTGAGACTATAAATGTTCATAATCAGATTGAGTAAAATAAGCTGCATTATACAGTAAAATCTACAGATAGTGCTGTCTGTTGGAAGAGGACTCACAACATGTAATTACGTGAATGCACACACACTTTTTAACTCAGGAATTAGTGAAAAAGGGCAAAAATGTATATTACCCGTGCTGTGAAGCTGAGTGCTGACTTCATTATTGGGGTTATAAAACCGTTTTCATTATCCCTCTCTTCCCCAATGTTGAACCTCTCCTTTTGTGTAGGATAATTGTCTCTCGATGGGATATAGTCAACTATGGTTTTCAGCAGCTGGTCAGAACTGGCTTTTTATATATCCTTTTCAAAGAACCACTTTTCAAAACTAATTTATATGCTGTTTGCTTACTAGTTTGCTATTAATTTTGTTCTATATGATTTCTTACAAGCTATGCTCCTTAATGGGGAAGTCAGAAATGGATGGGACCTCTACAGGCTAAAATAATTAAATGCGTCTTTGTCCCCTTGCCAAGGAACAATATGTTTTCAATTATCTAACCTCTCCCCCTCACCCCCTAAAACTCATCAAAAAAGCAAAATCCAACTGATATTGGTTATATGAATGACTAGATATTAAACTGGCTTTTTGAAGGGAATTCTTTGAGGGGATCAGCAAACATGTGGACAAAAATGATCCAGTGCAGCCATCCAATGTACCTGGATTTTCAGAAAGCCTTTAACAATGTCCCTCAACAAAGGCTCTTGTCCAACAACTGATTAGTTTGCTTAAGAGGAAAGATCCTTTCATCGATCAGTAACCAAAGGTAGGAGTAAATGGTCAGTTTTCAGAATGGAGAGAGGTTAAAAAAAAAAAGGTATTTCCTAGGAATCTATATTGCAGCTAGTGTTCAACATATTCATAAATCTGGAAAAAATGGTGAACAGTGAGGTAGCGAAATTTTCAGATGATACAACTTAACTCTCGAGTAATCTTGTAAGCAGGCTGTGAAGAGTTACAAAGGGATCTCCCAAAACTGGGCAACAAAATGGCAGGTGACATTCAGTGTTGATAAGTGCAATGTAATGCATTGTGAAAAATATTATCCCAACTATACATATAACATGATGGGGTGTAAATTAGCTGTTACCACTCAAGAAAGAGATTTTGGACTAGTTATGGTCTTCTGGGCACCAGTTTGGTGGTGGTAAATCCTTGGCAGGTACTGTTGTGGTGAAAGTTTTCAGGGTAGCACATAGAGCTTTGCAGGGAATGTGATCAAGGTAGCCAGTGGGTCAGAAATCATAGAGGGGTTTTCAGTTGAGAGCATGGATTGCAGGTATAATAGGCCAGGGGAGGCTCTGCCGCTGCTGCCAGACCCCTGGTTTGGAGAGAGGTTTTGTTTTATTATGTGCTATGCAGATTCCAGGGCGGCTGAGTAGGTGGTGTGTGCTATTCAGCTTCCTGGGTTCATCAATAATGTCTCTGGACACCAGAGAGAATATGATGAACCCAGGAAGATGAATAGCAAATACTGCCTCCTCAGTTGCCCTGGAACCTGCATGGGGCACATAAAAAAAACTTCTTTGGAAAACGTATGAGGCTTGGAGTCTGGGGAGGGAAGGTGCAGCTGCGGTTTGGCCTGGGGCTCCTTGGGGGAGTGTGGGAGATGGGACTTGTGGCTCTGGCTATGGGGGAGGGACAGGGAGTCTAGGGCTCTGGCTGTTGTGGGAGGTTGGTTGAGAACCATTTTATCTCAAGAGTATATTTTATATTGCCTCTCCAACAAGTCAAGTCCATCAACTGGAAGGATTACTACCTTATGGCAATGCTAGAATTCCCCAAAACTCTGGGTTTTCTAAAGCGGTCAAAGGGAACTCTCTTCCTCCCACACCAGCATTGACATTAAATTTGAAACTGGAATGAACCTTCTGGGTCATGAAATCCAGGCCCCCGTTCTCACAGGCAAACCTGTTGATTGTGTTTTGTTTAATTTGTAACTCAAGGTGGCCTTGCAATACCTACATTTGCCATTGTTGACACTGACTAATTTAGCAGTTATGTTTTCCTGCTACTTTTTATATAACATGGAAAAGCAAAGGTGAAGTTTTCTCTGAATAGTGGTGTGCTAAGGAAGCAGTACTGGCATCAAACTATGCACACGCAACACAGCTTGTAATTGATGTACTGCATAAATTAGAAATGTATTGTGGATATATCCTCAAACTAAGGGTGGGAAAATTGGATACAGAACAGTGGATTTAATATGGACTAGTATTACGTTAATGCTGTGAAGTGGTGAGATTTCTTTCTTATGCGTTTAAAGTATGCTTTATTTATCATGCTTTTTATTTACATGATGAATACATTTAAGGAGTAGGTTATTGTAAAATTTGTCATTCCTGTGGTGGGGTTATAATCTGGATAATATGATGGATTTATTGGTAAGGGCACTTCGTGGTGTATTGATGTTTAAAAACAGTTTCATTGCAATACAGATTAACTGTCTACAGTAATGCAATGCTTTACAAAATATGAGGTCTAAGAGGAAAAGCATGGAGGTGCAGTGGTACACAAACAAGGATTCAATCTTGGTTGGAAGAATATAAAATAAGAGTCATTGACAGGATAAGAATCTTAAATTAGTGAAAAGGAAGGACTGATTCCAGTAGAACAACAAGGAAATTATGCAGAAATATGAGGTGAAAAGGGAGGACCAAGAGATAACATTGTACACTAACTATCTTGCAGTTCAGCTCTGATGTTAAAAAATAACATGTACAAGAGGAGAGACATATGGAAAACCTGTCCTATGAAAAAAGACTCAAGGAGCTTGGCTTGTGTAGCCTAACCAAAAGAAGGCTCAGAGAGGAGCCTCTCAAGGGGAGATATGATTGCTATCTATAAATATATCAGAGAGATAAATATGGAGGGAGAGGAATTATTTAAGCTCAGTACCAATGTGGACACAAGAGCAAATGGATATAAACTGGCCATCAGGATGTTTAGACTTGAAATTAGACGAAGGTTTCTAACATCAGAGGAGTGAAGTTCTAGAGCACCCTTCCAAGGGAAGCAGTAAGGGGAAAAGACCTATCGGACTTCAAGATTAAGCTCGATAAGTTTATGGAAGAGAGAGTGTGATGGGATAACATAATTTTGGCAATTACTTGATCCTTGACTATTCATGATAGATGGGCCTGGTGGCCTGTGATGGGATGTTGGATGGGATGGGATCTGAGTTACTACAGGGGATTCTTTCCTGGGTGTGTGTCTGGTGAGTCTTGCCCACATGTTCAGGGTTCAGCTGATCGCCATATTTGGGGTCTGGAAGGAATTTTCCTTCAGGGCAGATTGGCAGAGGCCCTGGAGGTTTTTCACTTTCCTCTGCAGCATGGGGCACGGGTCACTTGCTGGAGAATTCTCTGCACCTTGAAGTCTTTAAACCATGATCGGAGGACTTCAATAGCTCAGACATCCGTGAAAGGCTTATTGCAGGAGTGCGTGGGAGAGATTCTGTGGCGTTGTGCAGGAGGTCAGACTAGATGATCATAATGGTCCCTTCTGACCTTAAAGTCTATGAGTCTATATCTGGAGGATCTGAAAGAGAAGCTACTAAAGTTAGACATTTTTGAATCAGCAAGTCCAGATAATTTGTGTCCAATAATTTTAAAAGAACTGGCTGAGGAGCTCACTGGACCATTAATGTTGATTTTTAATAAGTCTTGGATTGCTAGGGAAGTTCCAGTAGACTGGAAGAAAGCTAATCAACTTGCATTCAGGAGTTTTAAAAGAGCTGCCTGAGGAGCTTGCCAGTTAATGTTGATTGTCAATAAGTCTTGGAATACTGGGAAAGTTCCAGAAGATTGGAAGTCTGCTAATGTTGTGCCAATATTTAAAACGGGTAAACAGGCTGAACCTGGTGATTACAGGCTTGTCGCTCTAACGCTGATCTTAGACAAGATAATGGAGAAGCTGATATCAGATTTGATATTAATAAATAATTAAATGAGGGCAATATAATTAATGGCAATCAACATGGGTTTTTGGAAAATATTCCTGTCAAACTAACTTGATATCTTTTTTTTTTTGCTGAGATTACAAGTTTGGCTGATAGAGGTAATAGTGTTGATGTAATATACTTAGACTTCTGCGAGGCATTTGACTTGGTACTGCATGACATCTTGATTTTTTAAAAAAAAAAACCAAACAAAAAACAACCAAATCCCAGAAAGAGAGAAGATTAACCTCGTGCACATTAAATGGATAAAAAACTGGCTAACTGATTCGTCTCAAATGTAATTGTAAACCAATATAAATGAATGGGTGTGTTTCTAGTGGGGTCTCGCAGAGATCAATTCTTGGCCCTATGCCATTTAACATTTTTACTTGGAAGAAGACATAGTCACCACTGATAAACTTTACAGATGACACACAAATTGGGGTGTGTGTGTGTGGAAAATAATGAAGAGGACAGTTTAAGGGTGACCTGGATTGCATAATAAATGTGGGCAACAATATATGTTTTAATAAGAATGTGTGTTTAATACATAGGCCATACTTACAGGAATGGGGAACTCTATCCTGGGAAGAAGTGACTCTGAAAAAGATTAGGGGGTTGTGGTGAATAATCAGCTGAACATGCTCTCCTAGTGTGACACTGTGGCCAAAAGGGCTGATGCAGGGGTTGGCAACCTTTCTGAAGCGGTGTGCCAAGTCTTCATTTATTCATTCTAATTTAAGGTTCCGCGTGCCAGTAATACATTTTAACATTTTTAGAAGGTCTCTTTCTACAAGTTTGTAATATAGAACTAAACTATTGTTGTATGCAAAGTAAATAAGGTTTTTAAAATGTTTAAGATGCTTCATTTAAAATTAAATTAAAATGCAGAGCCCCCCAGACCAGTGGCCAGGACCCAGGCAGTGTGAGTGCCACTGAAAATCAGTTTGCGTGCCACCTTCAGCACCCATGCCATAGGTTGCCTACCCCTGGGCTAATGCAATCCTGGGATGCATACACAGTGGAATCTTGGGTAGGAGTAGAGAGATTATTTTATCTCTGTATTTGGCACTGGTGCAACGACTGCTGGAATACTGTATCCCGTTCCAGTGTTCACAACTGAGGAATGATGTCAGGAGAGGGTTCAAAGAAGACCCAAAAGAATAATTAAAGAATTGGAAAGCATGTCTTATACATCAGTGGTTCTCAAACTTACCTGATCGTGCCTGTAGTAGTTTGTCTACGCTATCCCTCTGCCCTCCTGGCCACACAAGTAAATATACAAATACAAAAAAATCAATATGCAATCCTCACTAAACATTAGAAACAGTAAGGCATTGATTCAAACAGAGCCAACGATCCATTGTAACAAGAGCAAAAGCAAAACTGTAATTGTAGTCAATGCTTAAAATTAAATGTGCACACTGTGTCGTAGCAAACGAATTAATGTACAGATGGCAACATCTTTGTATAATGCTATTCAAGCTTAACACATTTAGTAGTGGGCTTTTCAGTTTAACAGAGAAAGGTATGAATCAGAGGGATAGCCGTGTTAGTCTGGAATTGCAGAAGTGACAGAGTCCTGTGGCACCTTAAAGACTAACTAAAGTATTAGAGCATAAGCTTTCGTGGGCTAATACCCACTTCGTTGGATGAGTGGGTATTAGCCCATGAAAGCTTATGCTCTAATACTTTAGTTAGTCTTTGTCATGTCAGAGAAAGGTATAACACTGTCAAGTGGCTTCAAATCAAAGCCTGGCAAATTCAGTCTGGAATTATAGTTTAAAATGTTAATGGTGAAACTAATTAACCCTTGGAAGAATTTGCAAAGGATTGTGGTGGATTCTCCATTACTGGCCATTTGTAAATCAAGATTTCATGTGTTTTCTGTAAAAGGTATGCTCTCATATTCAAAAGGAATGATTTTGGGTAAGTTCCATAGCTTGTGTTACACAGGAGTAAGAGTAGAAGATCGCAAGGGTCCCTTCTGTCTTTGGAATCTATGAACAGCATCCTTGGCACAAATTGCCCCTTTAGAGTATACCTCAGCTCTACCCGTGTTGGTGCTCTGTGCCATACCCACACCAGTACCATCAGTGTTGAGGTAGATACAGATGGAAATTCTGGTGGAGTTCACCATCCCCCCGCCCTTACTCATACCATTCATGTGGATAATTGTGATCTTATAGTCTGATCTCTTGTACATATAGGCAACAGAATTTCCCCAAAATAATACCTAAAGCACATTTCTTTAGAAAAAAATCTCCAGATTTGAACAATATGCACTTAGTAGTACACTGCACTGAGAAACTTTGATACTGGCTCAGTACTCATCCATCTGACAAATTATAAGAGGTGGTTGCTAAAGTATGTCTGATACTAGTTTGGAGACAAAATATACTGGCACATCCATCTCCAGCTCTGGAAGAGAGTTACCTTTTCTCTTCCCTGTCAGAAGCTCACACCAGGGCATCCTCTCTAGAACGTTCTGCGTTCCCTTCTTGAGTGGCATAATGAGTTTCTGACAGGAATACACCAGCATATATGGGAAACCTTTGGGGTTATAGGTACCAAGAGGGATGTTCTTTCTATCTGTCCCCTCCACAATCCTCTGCTACTCATGGCTGTTCAGGGCCCTATGAGCAGTGTATTCATATTCTAGTCAGTTTATGGCATCCGAGACCAGATTCTTTTTGCCACTGATGCATCTATCGTTGATTCTAGTTCCAGCTTGCCTGGTTGAAGGGGAAGAGGAATACAGTGGAGATGAGAACTCTCCTGAAACTTTTCAGCCTGCAGCTCTTGCATCTTGGCTGGATGAAGTGATCAATCTGCCTTCCTTTGCCTTGGCAGATGAGGCAAAAGTATTTTGGAACCTGCTTGGTTGCATGATAGAGATATATGACCTCCTATTACAATTATACATGAGAATTAGTATCAACTGCTAGATATTCTGCAGCCCACCACGTTGGGGTGACTTGCCATGCCAATGAAGGGAATCAGCAAAGGTAATCTGGCACACCCCAGCCGCAGTTGCAACTATGTTCAACAGGGTAGAGAGGAGGGATTACATCCCTGATAATGGATTTGAATACTTTTACTATCACCCATTTCCAGATATTCTTGAAATCCAAACAGCAAAGTTCACTCCCTTGAGAAAGACCCCAAAAAAGGCTGGAGCTTGTGAATGACCCCATAAATGCAGGTGGTCAACTGTCAGGTGCTACTTGCTAAATATGATTTTCTTATGGGATAGGCTCTGAAAACTTTGAGGTCATGCTCCTGAGAAATCAGCTGAAGGAAATGAAGGGACTTATGGCAGAGGGCCAGGGTTTAGCTGGGACAGTTCTCCAGACACCACTGGATGTATCCCATACAGTAGCCAGATCAATGGCTCTGCAGGAGTGTCCCGGCAGCAGACATCTGTCATCCCTCCCAAAGTCCAGACGGTCATAGAATGCCTTCCTTTCAAAGGCAAATAACTCTCTAACTAACTATGAAGCATAAGCTTTCGTGGGCTAATGCCCAGTTCGTCGGATGAATGCAGTGGAAGTATCCAGGGGCAGGAATATATAAGAGGCAAGGACCAGATTAGAGGTAACAAGGTTAGTCCAATCAGGCTGAACCAGCTTGTTATCTCTAATCTCTAAACCTCCCTGGACACACCATAACAGATTTAAAGGTCACCATCTTGCAGCAAAAAAACTTCAAGACCAGACTGCAAATAGAAACTGCAGAGCCGCAATTCATTTGCAAATTTGATACCATCGATCAAGGATTGAACAGACACTATGAGTGGCTAGCTAACTACAGAAGCAGTTTCTCTTCTCTCGGTGGTCACACCTCCAGATGAGCTGCTAGAAGAGAACCTCATCCTCCCTGATTAGAGATAAGGACTTTAATGGTCCTACTTCTCCCCGTGAACCAAAATCTGTGGCAAACAGCCTCAACAGGGACTTATCGAAGAAACATGAATTGCTCCTTAAGTCTGAGGTCCTCATTGAGGCCTTTTGAAAATAGGGCTTCCCTCAAGTGAACTTCTCCACCATGAATCTCAATAAATACTTGGAGTTTTGCGCTAGAGGGGATCCATTTTGGATTCTTTTCTGCTCCAGAGGGGCCCTGGATCTAATAAATGTCTTTCCTCCTATTCCCATGATACTCAGGACCCTGAGAAAGCTGAAACAGGTTGCAGGATAGGGCATCATGATAGTGTCTGGTCCAAGCTGATGCTGTCGGTACTCAGAGCTAGTGAACTTACTCATTCAGTGGTCCATCGCCTAGCTGTCCCAGACCTAGTCTCAGTTCAGTGACCCGTGAACCAGCGAGCCTAGACCTTGTCTCTCAGTGCAGTGGATGAGTCCTACATCGGTCATCATTGGCTATTCCTCGATATGAGGATGATATTTTCTGGGGGGAAAGGTCATTCAGAGACTTAAGATGGCTGAGAAGTCCAATCTGTGCTGTACAGGTTTTTCCACATATAAGACAGGTGGTTGTTTGGAGAGAGCACACCTGCTGGCCGTGATGTTGTACACATTCCTTTCTCTGCCGTTTTTCAGCCTCTTGAGCAAGATGATTTTCTTCAAAACGAGCTGAGCTTGATAGGTGATGTGACTCCATTGCAGCCTTTTGTCAGTCAGCTATTTCCAATTCGTGCCTCCATTCTTAAGATATATTTTCAGGGTGTCCTTGTAAAGTTTCCTCTGTCCCTCATGAATTCTCTTACCATGAGTAAATTGAGAAAAGAGGTAGCAAAGAATCACCCATCTGCAGACAGTGGTCAGTCCAACAAAGTGGATGTTTCATAATTTTTGTCTCAGCACTAATGATGATGGCGGAGAAAGAACACTGGCTGTTGGTGTGACAATCTTCCCATCTGATACAGAGAATCTTCCTAAGGCAGCGCTGGTGATACCACTACAGATGCTTAATATGGCTTTGGTATGTCATCCATGTGATCCATGTCTTGCACCCATAAAGAAGAGTGCAGATGACTACCGCATTGAAAATGTTAACAGTGAGGATAACTAACCATCAGAATAGTTTACTGAGGGATTGGAACAAACACCTACTGAATTGCTCCTTAAGTCTGAGGTCCTCATTGAGGTCTTTTGGTCTTTCTATCAAACATTCTATAAACTACAGTACCCACCTGCTGAAGTGAAGAAACAGACTGACAGAGCCAGAAGAGTACCCAGAAGTCACCTACTACAGGACAGGCCCAACAAAGAAAATAACAGAACGCCACTAGCTGTCACCTTCAACCCCCAACTAAAACCTCTTCAGCGCATCATCAAAGATCTACAACCGATCCTGAAAGATGATCCCTCACTCTCACAGATCTTGGGAGACAGACCAGTCCTCACTTACAGACAGCCCCCCAACTTGAAGCAAATACTCATCAGCAACCACACAACAAAAACCTATCCTTGCAACAAAGCCCGATGCCAACTCTGTCCACATATCTATTTAAGTGACACCATCATTGGACCTAGTCACATCAGCCACGCCATCAGGGGCTCATTCACCTGCACATCTTCCAGTGTGATATATGCCATCATGTGCCAGCAATACTCCTCTGCCATGTACATTGGCCAAACCGGACAGTCTTTATGCAAAAGAATAAATGGACACAAATCTGACATCGGGAATCATAACATTCAAAAACCAGTAGGAGAACATTTCAACCTCTCTGGTCACACAGTAACAGACTTAAAGGTGCAGTTCTGCAACAGAAAAGCTTCAAAAACAGACTCCAACGAGAAACTGCTGAACTGGAATTAATTTGCAAACTGGATACCATTAACTTGGGCTTGAATAGAGTCTGGGAGTGGCTGGGTCATTACACAAATTGATTCTATTTTCCCATGTTAAGTATCCCCCTGCTGTTACTTACACTTTCTTGTCAACTGTTGAAATGGGCCATGTTAATTTTGCTACAAAAGTTTTTTTTTTCTCCTGATAATAGCTCATCTTAATTAATTAGCCTCTTAGAGTTGGTATGGCAACTTCCACCTTTTCATGTTCTCTGTGTGCGTGTGTATGTGTGTGTATATCTTTTTACTGTATGTTCCATTCTGTGCATCTGATGAAGTGTGCTGTAGCCCATGAAAGCTTATGCTCAAATAAATTTGTTACTCTCTAAGATGCCACAAGTACTCCTCATTCTTCTTGTGGATACAGACTAACACGGCTGTCTGCTACTCTGAAACCTTTCTTTTTCAGTTCATCAAAACATAACTTGAATTTTAGATTTGAATTTTGCTGATATTATGTATATTTGTACTCCAGTTTATTCTGCTGTGGCTCTAATATTGACGTGGTCAGGCAAACAACAAAGGTATAAAGTCACCTGAAGATGCAGGCAGGCACCTAGCAGGATTCCAGAACCTAATTTACATTGACAGTCAATGGGAGTTAGGCACCTAATTTGCTTAGGCACTTCTGTAAATTGAAGTAGGTGCTGCTCTCTCTTTAGGTGTTTGGATACCTTTGTAAATCTGGCTTATAGCTCCCAGTTTTCTTGATTGTATGTGGATTTCCAGAGGATCATCTAGTTCCTTTGTATCATGCAAGGATTGTAGATTGCACTGACCTTGAACATCTCCAATAATGATGGTTCCTATATTTGTATTATTTTGTGCTACAGGTTACACTTTTAATTACTTTCATGTGTAGTTAAGGCTTTATTCTGAGAGATGCTGAGTACCCTCAGTTAGGTATGCTGATGGTAAGTGTTATATTAAAAGCCTTGAGAGAGATTGAAGTATTTGGGAAATGAAGGTGCTCTGCATCTCACAGTATTGGTTCTAGTTGCTGAGAATACATTTAAGAATAGCAGCCGTGTTAGTCTGTATCCGTAAAGAGAATGAAGAATACTTGTAGCACCTCAGAGACTAACCAGTTTATTTCAGCATAAGCTTTCGTGGGCTATAGCCCACTTCATCGGATGCATAGAATGGAACAAACAGATGTAAGATACATTTATACACACAGAAAAAAGAAAAAGAAGTTGTAAATTTGCAAATTGGACACTGTCAACCAAGGATTAAACAGGGACTATGAGTGGCTTTGTCATTATACTAATTGATTGCATTTTCCTAGTTTAGTCTCTTTTACAGATTCTAATCAACTGTCAGACATAGATAACAAACAGTGTAAATTTTCACTACAAAAGTTTTTTTTTCTCCTGCTGATAATGGCCCATCCACATTTAACAGCCTCTTAGAATTGGTATGGTAATTTACAAGATTTTTTTTTTTCCCCTGTTTATAAACGTATCTTGCTTCTGTTTGTTCCATTCTATGCATCTGATGAAGTGGGCTATAGCCCACGAAAGCTTATGCTGAAATAAACTGGTTAGTCTCTAAGGTGCTACACGTATTCTTTGTTTTCTTTGGGAATACATTGTGTAACTGAAACTTAAATTTATTCTCTTCCTAAAACACAATTGTAAATAATTTTTAAATAGAATTTTATATAGAACTATAAAATCTCAAACAGATGTTGTTTTTTTTATCTTAACTGCCCCAAATGAAAATGTTGGCATTAATAGTAATTTAGCACAATTACACAGCCTGTATTTATTATATACATCTAAACATTCATGATTTTAGACATTGGAAAGGAAAACAGGAATAGCAAGTAAAAGAATTGTGCAATGTGGAAAAGTAAATATTACTCTAAGAGCCTTAATTCTTATCTCATTTGTTTAGAGCATTTAAGTCATAATCATAACATCCCATTAATGTAGCTATTTAAACAAATTATTTTTTCCCCAATAAATAATGGGAAAATTCAGAATATTGGGGATTGTGGAATTCACAAGTGTATCTTGAATGGAACTACTCAGGTTTGTGAAACTTTTGAGTACATTCTTAACGGAAATTATTGGGTCTGAGCAGTTATATAGAATTGCTGTTTTCAACAGCAGGGTTTAATTCACATGACTAGCTGTGCTGGAGAGAGTCTCCCTCTTGTGCTTCTACTATATTTCACAGGAACATAAGATTTCTGTATCAAAATAAATAACCTTTAATTCTACTTTCAAAAAAGATTTTTGCACTTTAATTTTCAATAAATTCTATTTCAAATCAGATACAACTTGTGTGTCAGGACAAATAGTAAATTTAAATCTGGTTAAATTAATCCAATTTAAGTTTACTATTTTGTCCTGACATACAAGTTGAATGTAGTTAGAGTTGTTTAATAAGAACTGTCTCAACACCCTAGAAAATGGGTAGATATGTACTGTTATCCCCTTTCCACAAATTGGGGAAACTGAAACCAAAAGACAAAGTGATTTTGCTGAAGGCTATATAATGAATCTGTGATAGGATTAGAATTCTATTCCTCGCTTCTAACCCTGTATTCATTTCTCCAGAGTTGCTAAGCATCCAGATTCCTTTGATTTCAGTTCTGTCTGAATAGTTCTGGAAATCAGGCCTCAGGTGTGTCAGATTGGACACCCAAAAAGAAGAAATGCCCATTTAGTGGCCGCTTGTAGAAAATTTTGGGTTAGGGGATTTGTCCAGCTTCATGTATGAAGAACCAGGTATTGAACTGAACTTCTATTGGGCGGAGAGGCATTCAGAGCCTTGTTTCTAGTTGAATTTTTTCCAGCTTCTCACCATTGGATCTTGTTATATGTTTGTTAGATTGAATCCACATGTAGGCACTTATAGACTGTGATCAGGTCATTCCTTATGCTTTTGTTAAACTCAAGAAGCTCAATCTGTTTATTTTTTCACCATAAGACATGTTTTCCAATCCTATAGTCATTCTCATGGCTCTTCTCTGAATCCTCTCCAAATTTATCAACATCCTTCATAGTTTCAGGCAAGAAGAGATTGTTTGATCATATAGTCCGACTCCTGTATATCACAGGTCATTCCAGTTCACCCAGATACTGCTATATTGAACCCCCAAACCTGGTTTAGAGTAAAACATTTCAATCCTCAGGAGTCTAAACTATAGTGTGCCACAGGCAGAGAGTAGGAGAGACTGAGGTGCCTCCAATGCGTGAGGTCCCTGCAATGGCAGGGAATGACTAGAGAAATATGCCCAGATGATCTCAGCAAGCAATCCATGCTTCATGCTGCAAAGAAAGGTGAATCCTGTTCCTAAGGTCTCAACTGGTCTGAGCTAGGGGAAATTCCTTCCTTACCCCCAAATTGGTTTGATCATGAGCTTGTGAGCAAGACTCGCCAGCCAGACATGTAAGAGAGGATTATCTGAACCACCTTAGAGTGGTGGCTAATCTCTGACTCTTCAGAGGAAGGCATGTAGAAAGAACCCAGAATATATCTAGCCAATTGTGCATTGGAAGAAAAAATTCCTTTCTAACTCCTGCTGCTGACTCATGGACGCCGTGAAGCGTGAGATTTGATCATAGTCATTATCTTAATGCAGAGCTGCAAATGTTATGAGCATGTTGAGGCAAGTTCAGGCAATCCTATTTTTCACATTGCTCGTGAAGGAGGGGTGTGATTAATAGATTCCAAGATTAGACGGGACCATTGTGATCATCTAGTCCAGTGGTGGGCAACCTGCAGCCCATCCAGGTAATCTGAGTGCAGGCCACGAGACACTGGGAGGAGCTGAAGGCCATGCCTGTGAATGGTGGTCTTCTCCTTGCGCTCCTCGTGTTGCTGGGTTTGAGCTTTGAAATTTGATGAGGTTCAACAAGGACAAGTGCAGAGTCCTGCACTTAGGAAGGAAGAATCCCATGCACTGCTACAGACTAGGAACCGAATGACTAGGCAGCAGTTCTGTAGAAAAGGACCTAGGGGTTGCAGTGGATGAGAAGCTGGATATGAGTCAACAGTGTGCCCTTGTTGCCAAGAAAGCTAACGTCATTTTGGGCTGTATAAGTAGGGGCATTGCCAACAGATCAAGGGACGTGATCGTTCCCCTCTATTTGACATTGGTGAGGCCTCATCTGGAGTACTGTGTCCAGTTTTGGGCCCCACACTACAAGAAGGACATGGAAAAATTGGAGAGAGTCCAGAGCAGGGCAACAAAATTGATTAGGGGCCTGGAGCGCATGACTTACGAGGCAAGGCTGAGAGAACTGGGATTGTTTAGTTTATAGAAGAGAAGACTGAGGGGAGATTTGATAGCTGCTTTCAACTACCTGAAAGGGCGTTCCAGAGAGGATGGATCTAGATTGTTCTCAGTGGTAGAAGATGACAGAACAAGGAGTAGTGGTCTCAAGTTGCAGTGGGGAAGGTTTAGGTTGGATATTAGGAAAAACTGTTTCACTAGGAGGGTGGTGAAGCACTGGAATGGGTTCCCTAGGGAGGTGGTAGAATCTCCTTCCTTAGAGATTTTTAAGGCCAGGCTTGACAAAGCCCTGGCTAGAATGATTTAGTTGGGGATTGGTCCTGCTTTGAGCAGGGGGTTGGACTAGATGATCTCCTGAGGTCCCTTCCAACCCTGATAGTTTGATTCTGTTCCTAGGAGATGATACACAGCTTTGCTTGCATCCTAGAATAAATGCTGCTTTTGGCATATATATAGACCAGTGGTTTTCAAAGTTTTTCCTCCGCAGTCCCTTTCCGCGGAGGAAAAACTTGTGCGGCCCCCGGGCAGTATGTCCGCCAAAATGCCGCCGCAGAAAGCGGAAGCCTCTGCTTTCTGTGGCGGCATTTCAATGGTACAAAAATAGACCGCCCGGAAGTTCGGTTGTCTCCTGGACGGGATCGGTGGCGGTGCCGACCGCCACTTTGAAGACCACTGATATAGGCTATTAGATGTTCCAATGATACAAACTCACTTTATTTAATCTTAATGTAAAAGGCTCTCTTATGATTATCTAATCTGACCTCCTGCATAACACAGGCCCTAGAATTTAGCTAAGTTAGCTAGTTCAAAGATTTCTGGAATGAAACTGGATCTCATTTTTTAGGAAGAGTTCAAATCTTGCCATCCCTTGGGAATTTGTTCAATGGTTAATTACCCATTTATATCTTAGGGTATGTCTACACTTGCAGAGTTTTTGCACTGTAAGTTTCACCGGTGATAGGGAAATGGTGGAAGAAAAGCTCTGGTTTGTGTACTCACTTCCTCAGGAGTCAGTGTGTTTACATTAGTAGCACTTCCATTGCCGATGAGAGTAGTGCTATAGGGCAGCTATCCCACAGTGCAGCTCTCTCAATAGGTCTTGTGGGAAGTAGGGGGTGAGCGGAAGGCATTCTGAGTCCCTGCTCAGTGCCCCGTGATGCACTGATTTATGTCCCAGCAGCCCCCATTACTTCCTCTTTTTCTTTCACAGCATTTTTTTGAAACCCACTGCTGTCTGGTTGCTTTCCCCGTCACATCTATAAGCAGGAGTGGATCATAGAATATAAGAGTTGGAAGGGACCTCAGGAGATCATCTAGTGAAGTCCAACGCGTCCACTGCTTTCCTCTCATCCACAGAGCCAATTATCTCATCATAGAAGACAATTAGGTTAGTCAAGCATGACTTGCCCTTGGTGAATCCATGCTGACTGTTCCTGATCACTTTCCTTGAGGACCTGCTCCATGATTTTTTCAGGGACTAAAGTGAGGCTCACTGGCTTGTTGTTCCCCGGTACTTCCTTCTTCCATTTTTTAAAGATGGGCACTACATTAGCTTTTTTTTTCAGTCATCCAGAACCTTCCCTGATCGCTATGAGTTTTCAAAGATAATGGTCAATGGCTCTGCAATCATATCTGCCAGTTCCTTTAGCACCCTAGGATTCAGTGTATCCGGCCCCATTGCCTTGTGTTCGTCCAGCTTTTCTAAATAGTCCTGGACCACTTCTTTCTCCACTGAGGGCTGATTCCCTCCTCCCCATAGCGTGCTGTGCAGTGCAGTAATCTGGGAACTGACCTTGTCTGTGAAGACAGAAGCGAAAAAAGCATTGAGTATATTAGCTTTCTCCACATCCTCTGTCACTAGGTTGCCTCCCTCATTCAGCAAGGGGCCCGCACTTTTCTTGACTTTCTTCTTGTTGCTAACATACCTGAAGAAACCCTTCTTGTTACTCTTAACACCTCCTGCTAGCTGCAACTCCAAGTGTGATTTGGCCTTCCTAATTTCACTCTTGCATGCTTGAGCAATATTTTTATACTCCTTCCTGGTCATTTGTCCAAACTTCCACTTCTTGTAAGCTTCTTTTTTGCGTTTGAGATCAGCAAGGATTTCACTGTTCAGCCAAGCTGGTTGCCTGCCATATTTACTATTCTTTCTACACATCAGGATGGTTTGTTCCTGCAACGTCAGTAAGGATTCTTTAAAATACAGCCTGCTCTCCTGGACTCTTTTCCCTCTCATGTTATTCTCTCAGGAACTTTGCCCATCAGTTCCCGGAGGGAATCATAGTCTGCTTTTCTGAAGTCCAGGGTTCGTATTCTGCTTCTCTCCTTTCTTTCTTGTGTCAGGATCCTGAACTCGACCATCTCATTGTCACTGCCTCCCAGGTTCCCATCCACTTTTGCTTCCACTACTATTTTATTCCCTGTTTGTGAGCAGCAGGTCAAGAAGAGCTTTTTCCCTCGTTGGTTCCTCCAGCACTTGCACCAGGAAGTTGTCCCTTACACTTTCTAAAAACTTCCTGGATTGTCTGTACACCGCTGTATTGCTCTTCTAGCAGATATGGGGCTGACTGAAGTCCCCCATGAGAACCAGGGCCTGTGATCTAGTAACTTCTGTTAGTTGCCGGAAGAAAGCCTCGTCCACCTCATCCCCCTGGTCTGTAGCAGAGTCCCACCACGACATTACCCTTGTTGCTTACACTTCTAAACTTAATGCAGACACACTCAGGGTTGTCCTCAGTTTCATACTGGAGCTCTGGGCAGTCCTACTGCTCTCTTACATACAGTGCAACTCCCCACCTTTTCTGCCCTGCCTGTCCTAGCTGAACAGTTTATATCCATCCATGACAATACTCCAGTCATGTGAGTTATCCCACCAAGTCTCTTGTTATTCCAGTTACATCATAGTTCCTTGACTGTGCCAGGACTTCCAGTTCTCCCTGCTTGTTTCCCCAGCTTCTTGCATTTCTGAATAGGCACTTAAAATAACTTGCTGATTGTCCTGCTGTGTCAATATGGGGCAGGAGCCCTCCCCTCTTGCACTCTCCTGATCCTGCACTGCTGTCCGCTACTCTGATGGTTGTTACTTGCACATGTGGTTGGCTGTGCAGCTGTTCTTAAACTTGCAAAGAGAGCTGCAGTGAGAGATGCCTGATGAGCTGCCTGAAATTGAAATAAGTAACATTCAAATGCTTTTGGAATTCATTGAGGAGCTATGCACTGTGGAATGAAGTTTTTGGGCTAGGGAAACTAGCTCAGGATTGTGGGATCATATCGTTATGTATGTCTGGGATGACAACCAGTGGCTTCAAAACTTTCGGATGTGGACAACCACCTTCATGGAACTGCTGAGCTTTCCCCAGACCTGCATTGCAAGGACACCAGGCTGAGAGCCGCAGTCACTGTAGAGAAGCGTGTGGTAATCACACTGTGGAAGCTGGCAACTCCAGATAGCTCCTGGTTGGTTGTGAACCAGTTTGGAGTGGGGAGATCGACCACTGGTGCCGTGGTAACTCAATTGTGCAAGGCCGTTAATTGCATCTTACTGCACAGAAACATGACTCTTGGTAATGTTCATGATGTTTTGGATGGCTTTGCAGACATGGGCTTCCCTAACTGTAGTGGGATGATAGATGGTATGTACATGCCTACTGTTGCCCTGGCCCACCTTGGAACTGAGTATATAAATAGTAAGGGGTACTTTTTCCATGGTTTTGCAGGTGCTAGTGGATACCAGGGCCATTAGAGGGGCACAACGTGTGGCATTTAGGATTCAGGATGCCTTGAGGGAAAAGTTTGGAAATGAAAATCATGAAATGTTGCTTCTATGCCCGGGAAAGGAAGTGTTAACAACTTGTGCTGTGCTACATGGTGCGGTTTTGTATGTAATTTCAGTGAAGATGAAGTGCTATTGACTTTAGCTGTGATGACATGTACAGAAGTGTGAACACATACTACTTTTTGAAAAAGTTATGCTTTTATTTTAAAAACAGAGAAAACACCTGTATACCTCACAGCTGTGTAGAACATCAGCTCTCGTTTGACAAGCTAACTGTGGGTATGGATTGCTGAGGAATGGAAAAATTTGCAGCGAGCCTATAAGAATGGGCAGTGGGAGATTGGGAAGTGTATGGGAAAGAATTTTGCAATTGTCGCAATGGGGGTCAGGCAGAAACCAGGTCATGCTGCAGTGTAATGAGAGAATGCAACATATCTGTCTGAGACTCTAGAACATTGATTAGCCTCTCTGTAGCTTCCCTATAGTAAGCATTATTCTCTTTTCGGTCGCGATTCCCTCCCTCTTTCCACTTTGTCATGGTTTCTCTCCATTTGTTTTTATCATGTGTGTCTGCTTGGGAGTGCTGAATCACCTCATGAAACATGTCTGCCCTCGTGCATCTTGGCCACTTTCTTATATGCCACAGACGGTCTGCTATAATGGGGGGTTGGTCTTCTACAGTCTCTTCTGGGAGATAAAGCAACACATTGCTGTGAATCATACATACATTATTCACAGTGTATGTTGCAATACACCACTGGTAAGAAATCACTGTCTTGGTGACAAAAGTCAAGCATCCATAATGCACAAGAACCCAGCAATGCTAAGGAGAAACAGACACTGATCTGGTTCAGTAGCTTGGCATTGCTCCAAACGGGATCGTTTGGTATGTGGAGCAGCCATGTTGTCACCTGGGCAGATGAGCACTTGCAACAGGAAATGGAGTTTCAAACTTCCAGGGGCTTACAGAGGGAGAGCCGGATGTCCCTTTACCTGGCATCAGAGCATGGAGATGCTGGCCAGAGTGGTCACTTTTGGAAGTGTGGGGTATCCTCCAGAGACCAAGAGGTGTTTAAATAGAACATGTTTTCACTTTCACAACAGTGCAAAAAGAACCACGGAAAGAGCGTTATGCCTCTGGTGAAGGTGGTTTTCTTTTTATAGTGAAACTTCTGAGTTTCACCGTAAAAAGTCACTAACAAGTGTAGATGCTCCCACAGTTTTAGTGCAAAAAAGGGACTTTTTATGCTTTAGAAGGCAAGTGTAGACATAGTCTTAGTTCCACTTTGGACTTGGGTGATTTCAGCTTTCCTGATCTTTGTCCGCTAACAGAGATCCCTGTAATATTAGAAATCTGCTCCCTGGCAAGTTATCTCATTGTGATTGTATTTTCCTCATTATGAAAAATTCTTGTGGCTCTTTCTGAACTGTCTCCAATTTTTCAGCATTCTGGCTCTGCCACAGACTTCCTGTGTGATGTTGGATCTTTTCATACTACACAATTGTGCCAAGTTAAGGGTATAAATCAGAAGTAATAATAATAAAGAAACCCTAATGATGTGACATCACAGTAATAGTGAGTCTTGAAAATCTATGGTGATTGTGTCTGAGACTATAACAGTTTTCATGTTAAATGTTCCTGCTAAAATAACATAGTGCCCATGATACTGATTTTGAATCTGCCTAGTCCACAAGGAGTCCATTGAGATAAGGCAAATATGATCTTCCCTGGAAAATGATACTGTGTCACTTCAATATTAGAAGTTCTTATTACCATTATTTATCCTTCTGTAATTACAGAGGAAAAAAAGATACCTTGATATGTAAGGGACGAAGAGTCCTGTGGCACCTTAAAGACTAACTAAAGTATTGAAGCATAAGCATATGCTTCAATACTTCAGTATGCTTCAATACTTTAGTTAGTCTTTAAGGTGCCACAGGACTCTTTGTCACTTCTGCAATTCCAGACTAACACGGCTACCTCTCTGATTCTTGATATATAAGAAATTGGTATCAGATTTAAACTAAGCTTATTTTGGTTCTTCTGAATAAACTCTCTACTGCCACACCAACTGGCTGTGATATATGTGAGATGAGGAGTGTGAGGTAATATCTTATTTAATATCTTTAATAAGAGAGATTACCACACCCACCTTGTCAGTCCCAGAATATTAGACACATGTGGCTATAACTACACTACATGTGATACATGTTAGCAGTCTGAGAGGTATTATTGCTTTGTAATCTTAGGTAAATGCTACCTACAAACTTTAGATGATCTCTATCGAAGTGAGAGTGGTGGCGTGTGTATGAGTGTGTGTTCTTAGATATATTTCAGCTGTTTCTGAATATTTTTAAACAAGATACTCCTGAAGTAGTTATTTATGTTTGACAACATAGCTGTTATTGCTAGATGATCAGGCAGAGACCTGTTTTTTGGGGGTTATTTTGGCCTTCTTCTGCAGCATGGAGTCTGAGGCACTTGCAGGTTTAAACTGGTGTAAATGGTGGATTTTCTGTAACTTAATGTCTTTTAAACCATGATTTGAGGACTTCAGAAACTCAATCAGAGGCAAGAGGTCTATTACAGGAGTGGGTAGGTGAGGTTCTGTGGCCTTGCAATTTACAAGATATCAGGCTAGATGATCATGATGGTCCCTTCTGATCTTAAAGGCATGAGAAGCAAAGAAACTGTTTAGCTGATGTGCTGCTGTGTCTCCTGAGCATTTAAAGTCTCTGATTACAGCTAATTGTCTTTCTAGGAATATATTCAATACTGTGCATTGCAGTTAGTTTTGTGGCCAATGAACCTGTTTAATTTATATGTTTAGAGCAAAAATTCCTGACAGGAAAAAACAAATAAGTGGTATATGTAACATTTGAACCAATTGTGTCTGGAGATTGTAACTATGTTCCCTCCACCACAAAGGCCTTCTGCCAAGGACCCCTACTATCTCCGCTTGATAGACAAGAGCCCTAGCTGACACATGATTCTCATTTTGGAATGCAACCTTGCAGTTACAGTGGACATCCTAATTCTGGGACATGTATTACCCTTCTTGCCTTCTGCTACCAAATGGAGACATAGTAGGAAGATGGACTGATTTGTGTGTGTGTGTGTCTGTCTGTCTCTCTGAGATTAAAGGCTGATCTTTGTAAGTCACATCTTTAGTTTGAGTATCAGTAGAAGACCTATTTCATTACATATCAAAACAATCTATTGAAAGACACAATTAATATAATTTCTTAATGAAAGCAAAAAGAATCAAACCTGAATAAAAAAAACTTCTGATTTTTAGAAGACAGCATTGTAAAATGCTTTGTTTTTTTCTTACCTTCAGTGAGTGAATATGTGTGTGTTGAGGTGTTTGTGTATTGTGAGATCATTTGGGGGAAAATGCTAGATTTCTTCATATTTGAAAATGGAGGAGAAGTGAGGCTGTCTTTGGGTTTGGCTTTGTTTTAACTTTAGGTGTATCTAGCTTGTAAACACAAAGAATGTATTGAATTTTCCTATTCTGTTTACTGAAGCTTTTCTCTTTCCCCAGGACTGGCAGCCACCATTTGCATGCGATGTCGATAAACTTCATTTTACTCCACGGATCCAGAGGCTCAATGAATTGGAGGTAGTGTCAGAAACGGATGCAATTAACGTTAGAGTCCACTTGAAGGAGTAAATATGTTCAGAGTAGTTTATTCTTTAACATGTGCAATGAAGCATGGGGTCGCTTTTGCTCCAAACTGCATTAATAATACAATAAATATTTTTAAAAATAACATTTGGATGGATACGCCCAAGTTTTTGACCGAGTGCAGCTCCCACTGATGTCAGTTGACACTTTAGGTCATAATACCTCTGAAAATCAAGCCCCATAGAACTAATATTTTCAGAATTGGAAGCAGTATTGAGTGGAAATAAATGCTAAGGTTGTTTGCTTTGGAACAAAAGTTAAATGACTATAAAATCATCAAAATATGGTGGGAAATGTGCAGTGGGTTATTCTTATTCCTGTTGTTTATAGGGCTGTCAAATGATTTAAAAAAGTTAATAGTGATTAACCGCACTGTTAAACAATAATAAATACCCTTTATAAAATATCCAGTATTTTTGGATGTTTTTCTACATTTTAAAATACATTGATTTCAGTTATAACACAATACAAAGTTTACAGGGCTCACTTTATTTTTGGTTACAAATATTTGCACTGTAAAAACGATAAAATAGGATTTTTCAGCTCACCGCATACAAGTACTATAGTGCAATCTCTTTATTGTGAAAGTACAATTTACAAATGTTGATTGTAGTTGTTGCTACATAACTGCACTCAAAAACTAAACAATGTAGAACTTCAGAACCTACAAGTCCACTCAGTTATACCTCTTGTTCAGCCAGTCACTAAGGGTATGTGTACGCTACGAAATTAGGTTGATTTTGTAGAAGTCTGTCTTTAGAAAATGATTTTATACAATTGATTGTGTATGTCTCCACTAAGCACAGTAGGTCGGGAGAGTGTCTCTTCAATACAGTGGCTAGCATCAACTCGTGCAGTGGTGCACTGTGGGTAGCTATCCCACAGTCCCCACTGCCCATGGGAATTCTGGGTTAAACTCCCAATGCCAGATGGGCAAAAACATCGTCACGGGTGGTTTTGGGTACATGTTGTCAGTCTCCCCTCTCTCCCTCCCTCTGTTTCATGCCTTTTTTTCCTGGGTTAACCATGCAGATGCCATAGCACAGCAAGCATGGTGCGTGCTCAGCTCAGCACTGCTGTTGTGAGCATTGTGAACACCTCGTGCAATATCCTGCAGTATGTGCAGAACCTGGCTAGGAGACACAGGCATGATGACGATTGTGAGGAGGACATGGACACAGACGTTCCTGAAAGCATGGGACGTGGCAGTTAAGACATCATGGTGGCAGTGGGGCAGGTTGATACAGTGGAACGCCGATTCTGGCAAACAAGACTAGTGGGACCGCATAGTGTTGCAGGTATGGGGTGATTCTCAGTGGCTGTGAGTCTTTCACATGCATAAGGCCACTTTCCTGGAACTTTGTGAGTTGCTTTCCCCTGCCGTGAAGTGCAGGAATACCAAGATGAGACTGCCCTGTTGACTCTGCCTTGTGCCTTTTGGCGAGCTGGAGTTCTGGAGTCGACTTTGGGGACTGATTTATCGTGTCTTCATGAGACCCGATAAATCGATTCCTCAATAGATCGATCTCTACTCGCTGATCCAGCCGGTAGTGTAGACATGGCCTTAGTGATTGGCTGAACAAGAAGTAGAACTGAGTGGACTTGCAGGTTCTAAAGTTTTACATTGTTTTGTTTTTTGAGTGCAGTTATGTAACAACAACAAAAATCTACATTTGCAAGTTGTACTTTCACAAGAAAGAAATTGCACTACAGTACTTTTATTTTTCAGTTCACCACATACTTTTTTGTTGTTTTTACAGTCCAAATATCTGTAATATCAAGTGAGCACTGTACACTTTGTATTCTGTGTTGTAACTGAAGTTAATATATTTGAAAATGTAGAAAAACATCCAAAATATATTTAATACATTTCAGTTGGTATTCTATGGTTTAACAGTGCAATTAAAACTGTGGTGAATCGTGATTATTTTTGTAATCGTGATTAATTTTTTTGAGTTAATCACGTGAATTAACTGCCATTAATCAGCAGCCCTAGTTATTTAACATTTGTACTGCAGTAGTGACTAGAGACCTCAGCCAGGTCTTCCATTGTGTTAAAGCACTGTACAACCATAGTTCCCTCAAGGTCTTGCATTCATAAAAATGAGACAAGTGGGTAGGGGTGAGGAAGGGTGTTGATAACAAAAGTAATATAATTTAGAATGGACTAGTTCTATGGTCAATTTTTAGTTGGTCAGTAGCAGTAACAACTTCTCACCTGCCTTGCTATTTTGAGATGGCAGTATTCTTTATGCATTATGGTGTGTGAGCTTTGAGGAGGGACATTGTCAGACCCCAGTGGCCCCCTCCCTCAAGTTCCATTGGCTCCCTGCTTGTGGGAGAAGTGGACAAGTAAGTGGATAAGGCTGGCATAAATGGCAGAGGGAAGGTGGCAGGACTCAGCCTCTTGGAATGATAATAGTTCAGAAAAGAGAAGGCTTATATGGAGAGCTCTGAAGGTCAGGAAAAATAAGTTTGTGGTGGAGAAAGGGAGCCAGTGAGAGGATTATATGCCGGGAATAGACAGCTAGTCATGAACTTAATTCCCTCTAAGTTGCACAGCTGTGCAGCACCTTATTAAGCACTGCATAGGTGCTCAAGGCTATGGCGGGAAGAGAGGTCCCTCCCCCAGCCCTGAACCTGCTGTGGGTGGGGGACAGGTCCCTCAACCCAGCCCCAGCCTGGACCTGCTGCTACTGGGGGAGAGGTGCCTCTCTCCTCTCCCACTTTCCACTCAGGTTCTGGTGTGAGGGGAGAGAGCTGGGGAGAATCTTCTCTCCTCACCGTAGCCCCGGGGCAGCCTGCACCCCAAACCTCTCATCTCCAGCCCCACCCCAGAGATCACACCCCTAGCTGGAACCCTCACTCCCCCCCCACCCCAACCCTCTGCCCAGCCCTGAGCCCCCTTCCACACTCTGAATCCCTCAGCCCCACCCTTGCCAAATGAATTTTGCACATAACAAAATTCATTCCTCACATTAGTGGGGAAAAATTAGAGTGAACGCTGGCGATGAGCCAGGAAGATGTTTTTAAACTTCAGTGTAGACAGCCTATGTTGGCCTAATGTATATCATTCGGCTGTGAATAGATCACACTCTCTAGTGTAGCCATGCCCTTTGTCATTTTCTGTTATTTTGTCTCCAAGAATTGTACGTAATAGTGTGTCATTAAGTATGATAAACTTGTTGTCCAAACAGCAGAATCCTGCATTCTCTCACTGGATTCACCACATTAAAGCCAGTTGCTCAGTCTGAATTTTTGAAAGCTTCTTTTAAATTTAAAAGTGTTTATTTTTGCATTGATTGTGCCTATTCTCTGTGCTGAAAGCCATTTCAAAACTGACATGAATTTTAAATCTTTAAAAGCTGCCTTGGAAAGTTGATTCTCAACAGGCAGTCAACAAAAGGGCAATTTCATATGTGGGGTTCTGTGGGATTCTTAAGTTCATTACAACTTTAAAGTAGCATTGCCACTTCTCAGAAAAGCCCAGAGTAGAAGATCTATTTCATACTGTGTTGCTGAACTAACAGAAGGAATGTTAACTAACTCTGTACCAGGTCATGTTCATGTTAGTGACTAAACAGAGAAGTCTGCAGAAATGTAATGTTAAAGTTCTCTTTGAGGGTGGAATTTTTTTTATTAAATGGAAGTGGACCAGGTTGGTATGGATAACAATTTATTCTAAGTTTCAAAGAAAAAATTCCAAACAGTGAAGAGTTTAAAATATCAGCAAATGTTTTCTAAGCTCAAAGGTACAGCTTTGATTCCAGCTAATATAGGATGAATCACAGCTCAGTTCTTGTAGACAGTTTGTGATGATTAAGAAAAAAGAAAAGTATTTTGATAGAATGAGGGTTGTATTAAGCATTTGGACCATTATTCATCTAGCACTTACTTGTCTGATTCACAGTATGACTTTTTTTTTAAAAAAGTTACTGGTTGCTACTTTTGCAGTAAAACATGTACTGGCAAATGCATTATGTGGTAGAGGAGAAAGCACTTTTGGTAGTCAAAGATTCTGTTTCTTTGACCAGTTCAAATGTTCACTGAAGCATTCTTTTCCAGATGAAGTGGGCTATAGCCCACGAAAGCTTATGCTGAAATAAACTGGTTAATCTCTAAAGTGGCACGAGTCCTCATCTTATTAGTGTAGATTCAGTAACTTTTAAAGACAATTTGTGAAAATGACTTGAAGGATGAATCACCTCACAGAAGGAGATTCATTCATGCAGTCAATCTCATGAATTTGTGTTTGGGTAAACCCACAAATCTGCATCAGAAATGAATCTGCAGCTCTTTCGGGGAGAGGGGTCCTGTGAAGGCATCCCAGCCCTCTAATGCCTTGGGACCTAGTTACAGAATTTACTACTGGCGGGACTGGTGCAGCTTCTACTGGACCTAGTTTATATATATATATAATGTATATACACACATACACACACACTTGTTCCCGGGGGGTCATGAGCTCCCTGTGCTGCCGAAGAGATCATTCGGTGGCATTTTGGTGGACATGCCATGTGCTTTAGAGAGTGCTCCAAAAAGCCACCAAAGTGATTGTTTCGGCGGCTTTTCAGCAGACACTCTGAAGCGCACAGTGTGCCCTCCAAAATGTTTCGCGTTTCAGCAGCAATCATTTTGATGGACACACGAGTTGCAGCAGCCAGCAGGGAACAGAAAAGGGACTGCCACAACAAGAAGTTTGAGAACCACCGCTATAGATCCTCTTCTGTGCTTCTTGCTTCAGTGATCTTGTCCTTTGGAGTGGATAGATTTCTGAAAATAGAGTCAGTGAATATCATTAATGAGAATAGATCAGGTCTAACACAGGGAATATGGAGGAGGTGACATTGGCTTTTAAAATTGAATAGCGAGTCTTTTTTTTTAAATAACTGATTCCAGTCATTGCCTTCAAATGGTGGATACATTTTGAAATCACAATTGGTGGCGTTAGCAGCCAAAGACCCAGTGGAGACAGAAGTTTCCTTTCCCAAACATATGTGATCCATCTATGATAGAGTTCAAGCACATTGACAAGGCTATACTTCTAGATATCTGGAGAACTTAAATTTCATTGCATCCAATCCAGCATCTTTCCCAAATAAACAAAAATGACAGGAAGCCCGTCATGTCTAGCTTTATTATACTAGGTGAAAATACATTTAAAGAGGGATTTTGGAACATAACCAAAGATCTGAACTTGAAAATATTCTAATATTGAAAACACTGGAAAGTGGAAGCTAAATTGAATTGCATATTGAAAGCAGACTGTCTTCTCTTAGGCTCAAACCCGGGTGAAGCTGAATTTTCTGGACCAGATTGCAAAGTTTTGGGAGCTCCAAGGATGTACACTGAAAATTCCACATGTAGAGAGGAAGATCTTGGATTTATTTCAACTTAATAGGGTAAGACTATTTTTTTAAAAATAGTTTGTTTTCTTGCAAAAGATGCCATATTACTTCTGTTCCTAGACTGAAGTCAAGTGGTCTTTAGTAAGCTACTTCAAGAGAGATTTTGTGTTTGAAGAGTTTTTAATGTATGATTAAACTCATTGAGACATATCCTGTGAAATGGATTCAAGACAAGAGCAGTTTATACTGCACTAAAAGTCGTGTTGGAAAGCTGATTCAGTAGTAGAGCCTTAGAAATGCAGCCTGAGAGAATCCTCTAACTAGAGTAAACTATAAACCTGCATCTAATCTTCCTTTCTGGTGCATGTTGTAGAGCAATATTTTGGGGAAGTTCTGTGACCTGTGTTATACAAGAGTTCAGATGATCACAATGGTCCCTTCTGGCCTTGGAATCTGTGAATCTGTGAACTTTTTCAGAGGTCTTTAAGTTTTCTAACTAAGTAAAGGATTTAAGCTACAGCGTTCTCTTAACGTGAAAGCTGTATTTAAAGTATTTATTGCATATGGTAGCAGCTGCAATAGCAAATACTTTTTCCTTTGTAACTTTTTTTTTTTTTTAACTGGCAATTGAGCTCCATACACCAATGACTTTATTTTTGTATATGTGACCACTGTATTTTTCCTTTATAGCTAGTTGCAGAAGAAGGTGGATTTGACTTAGTCTGTAAGGAGAGAAAATGGACGAAAATAGCCATCAGAATGGGTTTTGCTCCAGGCAAGGCTGTGGGTTCTCACATCCGTGCCCATTATGAACGTATTCTTTATCCTTACAACTTATTCCAGTCTGGAGCTAGTCTACTGGTGAGTGGTGTTTTTTCCTTTTCCTTTTCCTTTTTCTTTTTCTTTTTCTTTTTCTTTTTCTTTTTCTTTTTCTTTTTCTTTTTCTTTTTCTTTCCCTTTTTTTACCTCTGGCTAGCTAAACCTGGATAAATTTACCAAAAACGAGTGGGTTATTTCCTTTTTGGGGAGAACTTCTGAAATCTTTAAAGGTTGCATTTATATTTGTTTCATAGAGTTCATCTTGTTACTTAGGTAACTAAGGTAATGAGATGAGTTTGTTAGTAATCCGCAGACAGAACTTTATCAAATAGAAGGTAAAGTCCTGGAATATTGTGAGGAACTCTTCAAGGAAATCTCTTACCTGAAGACATGAAATCAGTTTGGACTCTACCAGTTTGTATTTCCTCCTCTCTACAGTATTTAAAAGCCTTATTTTACAGCAGGTATTTAGACTTTCTAGAATGTCCTCTTTGTGACTTCTTTATGCGTTGCAGACTTTTAAAATATTCACAAACCATTTATTTTTCCATCTATCAGAGGATAAATGAATAATATCTCTAGGAATAATAAATATCCAAAGATAATGGATGGAATAGAATGAGTCTTGTAACTTTATAGCCATTTGTCAATTCACTTTGCATTTTTTTATACATAATATGGTGAAAGATCTCCTTTATAAAGAAAGAGAGAATGACATGGGAATGCTGTTTTGATCATCCATGAAAATAATAATGTAGACTGCCAGTGTTGTTGCTGAGTTTTTCTAACTTAAAATCTTCATGTTTAGTTTTTGGCCATTAATAAGTAGGACCGAGGGTTGAATGAGGATGGAAATTAATACAGGTACAAGATTTCTTTCAGATCAGTGTTTGATTTATTTTGGAAACTAAGATAGGTAGCATTTGCAGAAATCCATTTTAATCCACGTTAACCACTCCCACCCTGACGTGCTTTTCAACATAGGTGGGTTTCATAATAAAAAAAACTTGTGAAGATTGTCTGAGTCTACAGTAAAAAGCAATATTTGTGCCTGTTAGAGCTTCCAGAATGAGTATAGAGATTTGGCATGAGCAAATCAGAAGAGAATAGAATGTAAGGCTCTTTATGTATCTTGTGGTTATCACACTGAAGAATAGTTTAAAAAATATCTGTAGGCAATAAAAAAAAAAATATTGTAATTCTGACCGCTGGGTTTTAGACATATATGCTAATGTAGACTGTGTTCAGTTAGTTTTCCTAGACTTAACTTAAGGTTTTTCAATCTATCTTACCAAATGCACTTCACATTTCCTCTGAAAAAATTCTTATTGCATGGTGGAAAGCAACAGCCTTCCAATAAGGTGTTTAACGAGTATCTTTCCATTTTTGTTCATTCCGAACACTAAAGCAATTGTGGTTTCTCTATTGTGAAGACATTTTGCTCTGTCACATCTGATCCTGTTCTTTTTTTATTATTATTATTTTTTGAGGTGGGAACATATAATTTAGTGTCCTAAAATAGAGAGTTGACTATAACCATAAATGCTCTGAAAATTGAAGCCTTTAGAGCAATTATCTTTCACAGAACTGATGTCAAACACATGATTTCTCAGTAATGGACCATTTTAAGAACACACAAATTCTCAAGTGGCTGCTTGTGATCTCATTTAATGAGGTCACACTTCCTTTTAAATATAACTTTCCAAGCTCTCTCTTGCAATAGGCACCTGACATTTGTTCCAAACTGATGTGTTTAGTGGATCATGCAGTTCTCGAAAAGGTATGTTTAACTTTGTTTATTAACCCCCCTGCAAACGTTGCTGTTTTTAAATTGTCCTGCCATCTTTCTGTGTGTGGTATTAATGTATGTTTTCTTATGAATTGGATGAAAAACTGAGAGAATCCATAGAAATGTTTCTTTGGACTCAGTTTTCACCCTGCTTAGATTTTATTTTTTGCTGATGTGCCTTCTATTAACGAATGAGTTTATTTTACAATGAATTATTTCTCCTTTGAATTGATATTTGATATCCCTGACCAAAGGTCATCTTTTTTGCATGCTGTCACAAGTTCCCAGTAAGCAGTGGTTTCCCAGATGCTGCTTGTACTGCTGTCCTTTTTATTGTCTATTCAGTTCTTTCCTGAGTATCTGGGCCTCAGTGATTTCATTGTTAGATAAGATACTGCTACTGGACTTTACAGCTGTCAGTTACAGACATGTTTTCTACTTCTTTGATATTTCAATAAGCTTTTAAAAGAAGCTCTATTTGCAGCAAGCCAAGATCATCTATAAAAGACTGTGCAGACTGTGAAACTATTTAGTAATTGATGGCACCTGCTGTATTGCTTCGGTGTTGTGAAAGCCAAGAATTTAGAAAGGAGTATTTTTTTTCACTCACTAGTGTAGTTTAGAATGTGTTCAGTCCCATCCACAGCCTGAATTTATTATGAGTTTTATGCCTTAAATATATTTTTAAATTACCTTTTTGGAAAATGTCCTATTTGACGAACTTCTTACACTGTACCATCTGAATACATAATATAGTAGTGAAACAGGAAATTTGATGCTTAACGAGTAGTTTTTCATTAAAACCTTAGCATTTATGGTTCAATAAATCTAAAAATGGAGACAGAAAGGAAGATGTGTGGATGATCAAAACAGGCAAAATCTGACTTTATAGTCTGCAAATTAATAGGTGCTTCTTTAAGTGCCCCAAAGAAGTAATTTATTCATTGTTACCCATTTAGCACTAGGCTAGATGTGTCTCACTTGTATTGCCCAGAATAATTGTGTATAAGGAGATGGATACGTAACAGTTGCATTACATGTAAGGGATAGCAGATGAGAAGCATGCTTATGATTCTTCAAATTGTAACTAGTGAATGAAAACACCTTGCAACTTATTCTAAAGACTCTTAAGTAAATCTGCACATTTTTTCCTAAAATTATTTTCTGATTCAAGCAGCCTAAGTATTATAAATACACCAGGTCTTGCTCTTTTTTTATATTAAAAACTCAGCTCAGGCCATCCCTACACTAGAATGGTTTGTCACCAGAACTACTGCCTTACAATTGCTGACTTTGCTATGTTGCTAGAATACATGCACTCTTGGCAGTTTTTGCTGGTGTTACATATAAGAGGTTATATTGGCAGAAGCTGTGGTGCAGCATGGATACGCACCTCAATATCTCTACATCACTGTCCAGCACAATGCTTTGCAGAACGTTTTTGCAATGCATTGTGGAACACCCGCACTTCACTCAGGGAATTATGGGAGCTGAGGGTTAAGTTCCCACAATTCCCTTTCCTCCATTCCCTAAAGCTTCTTCTAGATGATCATTTTCATTCCTCTTTAAAAATTCCTACTGTTCCTTGTCCTGCTTTTGTTCTCTTTGCCATCTCACTATTAGAAATATGGATCCAGAACAGCTAAGCGGAACTCTTGTCTGGTTTTAGAGACAGGAGGTGATTATTCTGTATTTGCAGGACTTCAGTGATTACCACTTAACAGCAACCAGTGGTGCTTTGATGAAGATGAAGACAGGATGCTATGAGAGGGATGAGTGAATGATGTGGAGAGTGCTTCAGAAATTTGTTGATCTTCTTCACAAAGTAGATCAGCATTTCTGGGACCACGAAACAAGCACTGAGTGAGGAACACATCACATTGTGATTCAGATCCGTGGCAATCAGCAGTGGCTGCAAAACTTTGAGATGTGGGAGGCTGTCCCCCATCCATCCAGTGCAGAGACACCAGAATGAGAGCTGTTTTGACAGTGGAAAAGCATCTAGCTATCGTGGTCTGGAAGCTTGCGGCCTCATACTAAATTTGGGCTATGGGCAATCAGTTCAGAATTGTAAAATCTACTGTGGGAGCAGTTGTCATGATGTGCGAGGCCATGAAGCCTTTTGTGCCGCACAATATTGTGACTCTGGGGAGCATGCAAGAAATAGAAGAAGAATTTGAAGGAATGGTTCTCCCCTCCCATCCACGCTCCCCCCAAAGTGTGTGTAGGGCAATAGAGGAGATGCAAATTCCAGTTCTGGGCCATCCCACCTTGCCACTGAGCAGTGAGCAGAAAAGTTACTTTTCCATGGCTGTGCAAATACTGATGGATCTCTGGGGACATTTCACTGACATTACTGTTGGATGAAGAGTGTGTGTGTGAGAGATGCTTGTATTTTCAAGTATACTGGATTTTTCCGAAAGATGTAAGTGTGGACATACTTCCCAGACTGACACATTCATATGGGTGGGGTTGAAACGCTGTTAGTGATTCTGGGGGACCCAGCCTATCCTTTGCTTCCCTTGTTTATGAAACCATACATTGGATGCCCATATGGTAGCAAGGAGAGTTATCTAGTGTCTGAGCAGATGCAGGGTGAATGCTGAATGTGCTTTTGGTAGGTTTAAAGGCCTCTGGCGATGTCTCATGGAAAGGCTGGATCTCAGTAAGGCAAATATTCTTGTAATAGAATAATATTGCATAATACTTGTGGAGCAAAGGAAAGGGAAAACTTTACTGTCAGGATGGAAGGGAGAAGTGGAAAGACTGTTTACTGATTTTGAACAGCCAGACACAAAAAGGTAGAGAGCTATTGTAAATTTACAGTGGGAGTAGAAAGGAAGAGCTAAGCCTCAAAACGCCCTAAAAATTTCCTCATAGAGATTTGCTATAAAAGAATATGGTGACCATACTAGCTTTGGTTCAGATTTTTTGGAACTGCACTGTGGCTCCTGGGTTGGTGAGTAGCATGAAGTTCTCGTAAGTCCATAGTCATGAAGGTGGTGGTGGTGGGAACTGGGTAAAAAGTAGCTAAAATTGTTACAGGAAGAGGTGATTATGGCTGATATAATTCCTGAGGGTGACAAAGGCCTAAAGAAGATGTCTCAAGCCTGCCCTGCCCTGTATCCTACCAGGCTGATGGTGCCAGTTGAACTCATCTGAGTGGCATACCACGATCTCCTATTGAGGGAGAACAAACAAGACCACCCTTTCCAGAAATGGCTGGAAAAGGATTGGAGAGTGTCTCCTAGAAGATTTATGAAGATTGATCCAGAGGATGGAAGGGACGTTTAGTGTACAGATCAGCAAAATACTCCTCAAGGGTAACCAGTTGTTTCCATTACCTAGTACCAGAAGCCAAAGAAAAGAACCCTGGAGCCAGTGACTCTGCCTCTACCTCTATTCAAGCAGAGCATGAGAGGTATTTGTTTTGGTCTGGGGAAAAATTGACTTGTAAATCAGAGCTCTCTCTTTTGCTGTCTACGTTACATGCCTACTCTTAAAAATCAGGTACGTTGATTGGATAGTCACTGGGTTGCTTGTAAGAGGTATTCTTCTTTGAGGAGTGTCCACGGGGGTGCTCCAGTTTAGGTGTCTTCGCGCCCTGCACTTGTAATCAGAGATTTGTAATAGCAGTGCCCTGATTGGCCACCTTGTGCTGCTCCGAGCAGTTACCTACCCTGCACAGCCACCTGAGCCCCAGTTCCCTCTCTATCATCTTTGGCTTGAGTCGGAGCGACAGCAGCAGTCTTCAAATATGTAGAGCTCAATATTTCTCTTCCTATTCTTTAAATCCTAATTAATTTTAGTTAACTTTAGTTTTTATTTTCTTCCATATAAAAAAATTATATATATTTTAGTCGTAGTTTTTCCTCTCCCACCACCTGGCAGACTGCTGTCAGTGACGACTAAATAAAAACTGGCTGACACTGTTTTTCTCCAGAGCTGCCCTCTTTCAGGCATGGTTGGTTCCCCTGGCTTTAAACGCTGCCTGACCTGCAGGCGCTCGATGGCAGGCTCAGTGCGTCAGCTGCCTCAGAGAGACCCGTATTATCTCAAAGTATTCTCATTGTAAAAAACTGACTGCCAGGTGATGGAAGGCCAGGGACCTTCAACCTAAATTACTTATGATGGAGAAATCCCTAAGGCCAGTCTCCGACCCAGAGTCTAGGCCAACGGTCATCAGTGGCAGTCAGGGACACCACCACTAAGACCACCTCTAAGAACCTTGTCCCTAGAAAGGTGACCAAACACCGCTCTCATTCATTGCCACAGTGAGAATGCCTAAAAGAAAACGGTCTCCCTGTGAAAAATCTGCCCCTGGTACTAGTGGCACCGAGAGTCTCAGACTGCGAGGCAATGGGAACGTCCAATACAGAGACTTCCCAAGGAGCCAAGAACCCCATATGGACAGGCTCTCAGTCAGGTGCGCACCCTAATGCCAAACTTCCTAGCGCAGCCCCAATGGGGCTGAAGAACATCCTGGCACTGACTAGTGCAATGGCGCCATCTGCTGCACATACACAGTTCAGCAAGACCTTGAACCGACAGTTCTCACCCTCTTCTCTCAGACTGTTCTGCCATCTCCAGCACTGAGCTTCCCTGTATCACAGCATTTTGGAGGACAGGAAGACCTGGCAGTTTATTTTACTCCTGGGACCCCCTTATTCAGTACCAACAGTACCTCAGCGAGGCCTGGACCAATCCAGATCCTCATTCAAGAGGCTTCAGTGCCTCCCCGATCTAGTGGTAGTGGTGGTGGTGATGATGATGATGATGATGACATAAGGGTGTATAACTCTCTTGCCACTCCTCTCTCCATTGGTAGACATGCGAGGCTGGCAGGCTCAATCTTGGATGCCATCTCCTATTGCCCTGCTACCCACCTGGCCATACTGGGACCCTTGGGCCATCTATAGAGCCCAGAACATTAGGCCTCCTAACCCACCTGCCTCCAGAACACCCTGCTCTCCCTCACCAAAGGCCCCAGCACCTTCAGAGGCCCAGTATGAGGACTGAAGAACAGGAGGAGATACCTTGCCACCTACAGACATTTTATTGTCATCCCCAGATGAAACAATTATGCTACCATGCCCCAGTTTGGGGGATGACTTCAAGTTGTTTCAAGATCTCTTAAAGAGGGTGACGGAATCCCTCAACATCTCCTTGTCTGAGCTCCCTGAAACACAACATAAGCAAACAGACGTTCTCCAGGCGTCCCCCTCAGCAAAAATAGCATTACCCATTAATGCTGCTATAATGGACCCTATGAAAACCATCTGTCACAGCCCCTCCCTCCTGCAAAAGTTTGGACAAAAAATATTATGTGCTGGCCAAAGGGGCTGAATTTCTATTTACCCACCCCACTCCTAATTCACTGGTGGTGGAAGCAGTAAATCCAAGCGTCAAACAACAACAGTTTAGATCTACCCCTTACGGCAAGGACTGAAAGAGGCTAGACCTATTTGGGAGCAAAGCCTATTCTTCCACCAACCTACAATTCTGCATTGCAAATTACTCTGCACAGCTGGCAGAATATATTCACAATCTGTTTTCTAAAATGTCATCTTTTATTGAACACCTGCCAGAAGACAAGAGAGAAGCGTAGAAATCCAACATCTCTGAAGGCTCTCTCATTGGACTATTTAGACTATTTAGGACTATTTAGAAAAGCTGGATGAGCACATGAAATTCCTCTTATGATTTTTGGTCCTTTGAGACACCTGTAGATTTGCTCAAGGGCTCTGTTCTATTGAACTTTGTCCAGCCTCTTGTACCTCAGAAGCCCCTGAACGTTTGAACCAGTTCCTTTCTGAGAGCAGTCAGTGAGGGAGGTGCTGCCCAATGATTCTAACCTGTGCTCTACTTTTTCCTGGGAAATGGGAAAAACTTTGTTTCTCCTTCACAACATTGTCACAAGCTAGCCCATTGCTTGCTTGAGATCAGAAGCTGGCTAACATCAAATCCTAGCAAGATACACTAGAAGAAGAGTTAGCAACCACAGCAGTCCCCAATGGGAGACGTATACTCGCAATTCATTAATGATCAGGATGATGGGATGGATTACACCCTCAGCAAGTTTGCGGATGATACTAAGCTGGAGAGAGAGGTAGATACGTGGAGGATAGGGGTAGGGTCGTAGACAAATTGGAGAATTGGGACACAAGAAATCTGATGAGGTTCACCAAAGATAAGTGCAGAGTCCTGTACTTAGCACAGAAGAATCACATGCACTGCTACGGGCTGCCGACTGACTGACCCAAGTGGCAGTTGCTCAGAAAAGGACCTGAGAATTAAAGTGAATGAGAATCTGGATATGAGTCAACAATGCATCTTTATTGCCAAGAAGGATTACGGAATATTGGGCTGCATTAGTAGGAGTGTTGCCAGCAGATTGAGAGAAGAGATTATTCCCCTCTATTAAGCACTTGAGACCACATGTGGAATACTGTGTCCAGTTTTAATCCCCCCACTACAGAAGGAGTGTGAACAAATAAAAGAGAGTCCGGCAGAGGGCAATGAAAATGATTAGGGGACTGGGGCACATGACTTATAAGGAGCAGCTGCGGGAACTGTGTTTATTCAGTCTGCAGAAGAGAAGAGTGAAGGCAATTGATAGCAGCCTTCAGCTACCTGAAGGGGGGTTCCAAAGGTGATGGAGCTAGGTTGTTCTCAGGGGTACCAGATGACAGAACAAGGAGTAAGGTCTCAAGTTGCAGTGGGGAAGGTCTAGGTTGGATATTAGGAAACACTATTTCACTAGGAGGTTGGTGAAGCTCTGGAATGGGTTCCCTAGGAAGGTGGTGACAGATGGAGATTCCAAGGATTGCCTCCCCATTCTGAACTCTAGGGTACAGATGTGGGGACCCGCATGAAAAGACCCCCAAAGCTTATTTTACCAGCCTAGGTTAAAACTTCCCCAAGACACAAGTTTCTCCTGTGTCTGCAACAGGAGGCTGCCACCATCAAATGTTAACAAGAAGTAGGGACAGGGCCACTTGAAGCCCCCTTTTTGTCCAAAAATCACCCCCAAGCCTATACCTTCCTCCCTGGGAAAGGCTTGAGAAAAACCCCTCACCAATTCTGCTAGGTGAGCCTGATCCAAAATCCTGTATCTACACAATGGAAAAAATCAGTCACATTCTTAAAAGGAAGATTTTAATTAAAGGAAAAGGAGAGAAAAAAAATCTTTGTAGGAATCAGTGGAAAAACACTTTACAATTACAAAAGGAATCAAAGAAAAACCCACACCACAGAGGAATTCCTCCCCCTCTCTGAGTTCAAAGTTCAGAGAAAACACAGGATATCTCCCAAAAACCTGAGAAATTTACAAGTGAAAAAACAAATATAAGCTACAGCCTTGCCTGGCTAAATTACTTACTCTTGCTGTTTAGAAAGGTTATAAACAGAGGGAGAGAAGCAATGGGTCTGGCTCCTTTGAAATCCCCAAAGCGAACGAGAGACAACAGTCAAAGCACTTTCCCTCCCCCCAAGTTTGAAAACATCTTCAGTCTCCATTGGTTCTTTTAGTCAAGTGCCAACCAGGTTTCTTTTAGATTCTTAATCCCTTACAGGTAAGCAGTAATTCTAGGCTACTTTATGCTTATGACACCATCCTTAGAGGTTTTTAAGGTCAGGCTTGACAAAGCCTTGGCTGGGATGATTTAGCTGAGGATTGGTCCTGCTTTGAGCAGGGGGTTGGACAAGATGACCTCCTGAGGTCTCTTCCAACCCATATCTTCTGTGATTCTTCTATGACTGCTATTGGCAGATATCACCAGTGGCTGGAGGTGGGGCACTAGATGAAGAGGGCTGTGAGTTACTACAGAGAATTATTTCCCAGGTGTCTGTGTGTTGAGTCTTGCCCATATGCTTAGGGTCTAATTCAGTGGTGCCCAAATTTTTCCTGTTGCGCCCTCTCTTACCAGTAATGGAATAAGAATGTAAGAACATGAGTGTGGCTGTACTGGGTCAGACCAAAGGTCCATCCAGCCCAGTATCCTGTCTACCGACAGTGTCCAATGCCAGGTGCCCCGGAGTGAGTGAACCTATCAGGTAATGATCATGTAATCTCTCTTCTGCGATCCATCATCACCCTCTGACAGACAAAGGCTAGGAACACACCATTCCTTACCGATCCTGGCTAATAGCCATTAATGAACTTAACCTCCATGAATTTATCCAGTTCTCTTTTAAACCCTGTTATAATCCTACCCTTCACAAACTCCTCAGGCAAGGAGGACTATAAGCTTTGTGAAGAGGAACTTCTTTCTGTTTTACACCTGCTGCCCATTAATTTCATTTGGTGGCCCCTAGTTTGTATATTATGGGAACAAGTAAATAACTTTTCCTTATTCACTTCCTCCACATCACTCATGATTTTATATACCTCTATCATATTCCCCCTTAGTCTCCTCTTTTCCAAACTGAAAAGTTCTAGCTTCTTTAATTTCTCCTAATATGGAATTCGTTCCAAACCCCTAATCATTTTAGTTGCCCTTTTCTGAACCTTTTCTAGTATATCTTTTATGAGATGAGGAGACCACATCTGTATGCAGTATTCTATATATGGGCGCACCATAGATTTATATAAGGGCAATAAGATATTCTTCTTCTTACTTTCTATCCCTTTTAAAAAATTCCTGACATCCTGTTTGCTTTTTTGACTGCTGCTGCACACTGTGTGGATGTCTTTAGAGAATTATCCACGATGACTCCAAGATCTTTTTCCTGATTAGTTGTAGCTAAATTAGCCCCCATCATATTGTATGTTTAGTTGGGGTTATTTTTTCCCAATGTGCATTACTTTGTTTATCCACATTAAACTTCATTTGCCTTTTTGTTGCCTAATCACTTAATTTTGTGAAATCTTTTTGAAGTTCTTCACAGTCTGTTTTGGTCTTAACTGTCTTGAGCATTTCAGTATCATCTGTAAACTTTGCCACCTCACTGTTTACCCCTTTGTCCAGATCATTTATGAATAAGTTGAATAGGATTGGTTTTAGGACTGATCTTTGGGGAATACCATTAGTTATCCTTCTCCATTCTGAAAATTTACCATTTACTCCTACCCTTTGTTCCCTGTCTTTCAATCAGTTCTCAATCCATGAAAGGATCTTCCCTCTTATCCCATGATAACTTAATGTATGTAAGAGCCTTTGGTACAGGACCTTGTCAAAGACTTTCTGGAAATCTAAGTACACTATGTCTACTGGATCCCCCTTGTCCATATGTTTGACCCCTTCAAAGAACTCTAATACATTAGTAAGACATGATTTCTTATACAGGAACCCTCTTGACTTTTGCCCAACATTTTATGTTCTTCTATGTGCCTGATAATTTGATTCTTTACTATTGTTTCAACTTATTTGCCTGGTACCGATGTTAGACTTACTGGTCTGTAATTGCGGAGATCACCCCTAGAGCTCTCTAGAGGATATCCTAGTATCATCTGAAAGGAGGGTCCCAACTATGGGAAGGTTTCCTTATACTCCCGTTGGCTGCTCTCCTTCACTGGGCCTTTCATCCTCCTCAGTAGTGAAGGGGCTGTCTTACTGGACGTGGGACAAAAGTGTCCCAGAAAGCCTCATCGACATACCTCTCAGCCTCCCTTAGCTCCTCCACTTCTGCCACCCTGGCCTCCAAAGCTCGTACACGGTCTCTGAGGGCCAGGAGCTCCTTTCACCAAATGCACACACATGCCACCCACCCACAGGGCAGGTAATCATACATGTTATGTTTGAGTGCAATAAACAGGATAGCCCCAACTCTGCTGCAGGGCTTCTGCCTGCTTTCTCTTCTACAGCTACCTCGGTTAACAACAGGGTTTTTATTTAAATCAAGAAGTTTTGATTATAGTTTAGTTTAAAGGTTTTAAAGAATGGCAAGTGTACCTCACCCCCTTCCCACTCCCCTTCTAAACTCTCTCACGAAATTCCCGGTTAGCAGTCCTGTTTGCAAAAGCTGTCCATGGTGTGCCCACACCCTTCCCATTACTGCTCATCCAAGGCTTCCTCAGCATAGAAGCTTGGGCTGAAGGCAGAGCTGGAGGTGGGGTTAAGGAACTGGAATTAGAGGCAGAGCTTGCATGCCTCAGGGTGGAGAGGAAGTGAGAGCAGAGCTTGGCTGAGGGCAGAGGAGGGGTCAGAGTGGAACTGCAGCTGGATCTGGGCTGGGGGCAGAGTGGCGGTGTGGCTGGAGTTGGGCTGGGAGCAGAGGGGGACTGGGTGGTGCTCCCTCCCCGGCCCTTGTGGGGGATGTCCCAGGCCCTGCTGCATATCTCCTCAAATGTTCCTCTGGGACACACCCCATAGTCTGGGGACCACTGGTTTACCTGATCACTATATTTGGGATCAGAAAGGAATTTTAATCTAGAAGGATGTGCAAAAATTGGAAAGAGTCTGGAGGAGGGCAACAAAAATGATTAGGGGCCTGGAGCACATGACTTCTGAGGAGAGGCTGAGGGAACTGGGATTGTTTAGTTTGCAGAAGAGAAGACTGAGGAGAGATTTGATAGCTGCTTTCAACTACCTGAAAGGGGGTTCCAAAGAGGATGGATCTAGACTGTTCTCAGTGGTAGAAGATGACAGAACAAGGAATAATGGTCTCAAGTTGCAGTGGGGGAAGGTTTAGGTTGGATATTAGGAAAAACTTTTTCACTAGGAGGGTGGTGAAGCACTGGAATGGGTTACCTAGGGAGGTGGTGGAATTTCCTTCCTTAGAGGTTTTTAAGGTCAGATTTGACAAAGCCCTGTCTGGGATGATTTAGTTGGGAATTGGTCCTGCTTTGAGCAGGGGGTTGGACTCGATACCTCCTGAGGTCTCTTCCAACCCTGATATTCTATATTCTATGATCAGATTAGGAAGGGTTTTTCATCTTCCTCTAGGTTATGGGCCTATTACAGAAATGGGTGGGTGAGGTTTCTGATGTGCAGGTCAGATTAAACGATTATTATGGTTCCTTGTAGCCCTAAAGCAGGGGTGGGGAACCTATGGCCCGAAGGCCGGATCTGGGCCATTTGTTAATTTCATCTGGCCCTTGGTGCTCCTACGAGGGGGTGGAGTTGCAAGTGCAAGCTGGACTCGCTGCAGGGGGAAGTCCTGAGCCTCCACCTCCTTCCCCCTGGGTAGGTAAGTGGCCCATGATGATTATTTTTTTTTTCTGTGAGTCAAATGCCCATGACAGAAAAAAGGTTCCTCACCCCTGCCTTAAAGTCTCTGAGGACGGTTGGCTGTCATGGGAGGCTGGGCTGCCAAGTCATGACCCTGGGGAGCAGTGCTCCCGGAGCTTGCAGGCGCCATGTGCATGTGGTGAGCTGTGGAGGAGTTGGAAGCCCCGCTGAACGTTAGTTCACTAGATGAACTGGCTCCAGGCTCTCAACTCCTCATCAGCCTGCCAAGATGTCAGGAAATCTAATGCTTTTCTAATGCACTTTTGTGGAAACTGAATAGTCTCTGTGACATATTTTAGATTTTGGTGAATGTGTCACATTTTCTAATGGAAATATGTTCCACTGGAGAATTTCAGGCCATCTCCAATATACAAACATTAACAGATTAATCCCATTTCCCTTTTTAAAAAACAAAATGAAACACAGCCTTCATAGTCTCACATTTTTTTCTGTCATTGTATTGAATGAAATAACAAATCATATTGTGATTTACATGTTCAAGCAGATACTGTTACAGTGGTTACAGCTAACAACTGTTCATTATTTTGTTTCTACAGCAAAGTTCAAGGAATGCACTCTTTTCACTCTAGCCCAGAAAAGGCACTACACAATTTTGTGTGAGGGGGAATTCTGTTAATGGTATAGAGAAAATTAAGTAATCACAATTGTGCCTGTATTTTAGTGTTTGCAGAAGCCAGACCTCACCAGTGATACAAAGGACAAGGAATACAAACCCCACGATATTCCCCAGAGACAGTCTGTTCAGCCATCTGAAACTTGTCCCCCTGCACGTCGAGCAAAACGCATGAGAGCAGAGGTGAGAGAATATATAAATAATGAATAAATGTTGGGCATTATCTTATTCTGAAAACCGTAATGCAGTAGTTGTTTTTCAACCAGGATGGCACAAACCATTAACTTTAGGGAGCCAATTTAGCTTTTTATTCACAGTAATAAATTTAATAGGTTATTAAACCTATTCATGAGGAGTTATTCCTGATTAACTCAATGTATCAACACTCTTATTACTGAATCAGTGTGTCTTATTCTGAATTAGGTTAAACAGTAGTTAAACTGGCTTGATTCTTGCTTAACTTGATTTATCTTAATTTGGTAATTCACCAGTTCAAGTGAAACCAAATTCAGTAAGAGTTAAAGCTGCATTAAACTAATGCAACTTTCCTTGGGACCTGTCCATCCTGTACACTTAATGAAGCAGAGGTTCTGTGGAAAAATTAGCATGTGATTATGTAATTAAGGACTATTTGAAAATGCATATGCACAAGGGGACCAAATTAAGATTCCACAGGCATCTTTAATACAGTTATTTCCTAACTTCTGAATGCCTGATTTTGCAAGGTTAATGTTCTTTGAATGTATTTTTTTGTAATGCAGTTATAATATATGTAGGACTAAACCTCAGTTGGTAAATAAAACATTTTTTTTAAAAAAGTTAAGAGCTAAGAAAACTGTGATGACAACTGTAGGCCCTTTCTGAACAGCGCAGAATTGGGAAATTTGGTGAAAAAAGATCTGCCTAAAGACAATAGTAAGAATTAATGGCAGAGGAACTAGCATGAGTTTAATGTGTAGGAGAGAAGCACTTGATGAAAACAAAGTAAATCGCAGAGAAAATACAACCTGAGAGATTTCCCTGGGGAAGGGGAATATATTCTCAGTTATCTGATTACATTGTAGACGTGTGCAGAGTTTGAATTACTGCCTTAGCTAATATATGATGATCTCACGGTTAGGAGACCAAATAAAGGAAAAAACAAGTTGACTGTGCTAAATAGCTCTGAGAAGATACAAAAGATTTTAAAATAACTCTAAATAATAATTGGGTTTCTACACAAAATACAGGGGTTAAATCCTAGAAATTAGAGCAGTGAAACATTAACTAGGTTTACTTACTCCATTGTCCCAGATGAGGGTCTAGTGCTTGTATTCTCAAATTTTTTGTCCAGCCTATTGCTAAATATCTTAGCTGATAATTAGAGAGACAGGGTGGTGAGGTGATATTTTTATTGGACCAGCTTCTGTTGGTGAGAGAGACAAGCTTTGATAATTGGCTTTTACCACTTCATTTGCTGTAAGGGTCTGTGAACTAGGAGCTAGGTCTGCGGAGCCTGAGCTGACTGACATTCCCACAGTGCCGCTAGGAGGTCATGCAGAGCTACAGCTGGGGTACAATGTGGAAAGTAGGTACCACAGGAAGCACCACCCAAGTAGGGTGACTAGATGTCCCAATTTTATAGGGGCAGTCCCGATCTTGGGGTCTTTTTCTTATATAGGCTCCCACTACTCACCCATCCCCTGTCCCGATTTTTCAGATTCCACCCAAGGGAGCCAGAGTGACAGTACCCTGCAGCTCTCTGGTTGGCCAGATGCCGTGTTTGATGTTGGGGGTTGACCCAGGAAGTTGTGTGGTGGACAAGCGCACAGATTTTGGCCTGCTGTCACTCCAAACTTCACCTTGTCCCCTAATCTCTAGTCTCTGATCTCAGCCTGACTCTAACCTTCGTTTCTGCCTCTTGATTCTGACCCCAATTCTTGCTTACTGAACCTGGGTCTAGCGAGTCCTCTGACTCCAGCTCAAAGACTACCGTCCCTAACATGCAGACCCCAGTTCAGCTGTTATTGCTAGATCATACTGCCTGTACCCCCATCCCCTATACTTGCAATGCAGTTCTATAGCCATTCGTATGGTGTGGGGATGATGAATAGCTCTTGGGATTTTTAGTTTTTAGGTAAAATCTTTATTGACAACAGGGACATTAATGAAATTTGCCCCCAAATCAGGTTTTGTGGAAATCAGTCTCTCAAAGCCTAAATTCAATGGAAATTTCCCTATGAACTTCAAAATTCTAATGGAAAATTATTTTTGTTTTGCTTGGCTTATATCAAACTGTAAGCAAGTGAAACTGACTTAAACATTTTCATTGTCCAAATTTTTAATCATGTCCCCTTTAATGCTAATCCACTTTAACAGTGTAATACACCAATTTATCCGAATAACTTCGTGTCCTTAAACCACACTGAGTAAATCAGAAATAGTCTCTTCAGTTTAACAAAGAGAATGTTAAGAAATGACTATATCACAGTCTATAAGTATCGAAATGGGAATGAATGTTTTATATAGGCTCTTCCGTCTTGCAGGAGAGGTATATAATGATAGACAAATCCTGGCTGGAAATAGGGCATAAATGTTTGACAGTAAGGGTTGGACTGTTGGAACAATTCACCAAGGTAATAGAAGATTGTCCATCACTAGCAATTTTTAAATCAAGATTGGATTTTTTTTTTTTTTTTAAGTTTGCACTCTAGTTTAGTTCAAAAGAATTATTTTGGGGAAGTTTTATGGCTTGTATTTATATAGGAGGTCAGACTAGATGATTACAGTGGTCCCTTTTGGAATCTACTAATCTGTTCTTTGGAACGGGTTTGATTTGTTGAGAGACTATAATTGCTAATACTTAGGTTTTATACCATAGACTGGTGACTGGGATTGCTACTGCTCCAATGTAGAGGACTTGACAAGTGATTCAGTATAGGGGCTCTCACTTTGAGCCATCTAAGGGAGGGATGGCTTAGTGGTTTGAGCATTGGCCTGTTAAACCCAGGGTTGTGAGTTCAATTCTTGAGGGGGCCATTCAGGGATATGGGGGCAAAAATCTGTTGGATGATTTAATTGGGGATTGGTCCTGCTTTGAGCAGGGGGTTGGACTAAATGATCGCCTGAGGTCCCATCCAACCCTGATATTCTATGAGTCTATGATGTGATTTTCTGAAAGAGCTGAGCACCAGTCTCTGGAAATCTTAATATATCTCAGGTTGGATATCCAAAAATGGAGGTGCCTAAAATCGCAGTCAGTTCTGAAAATTTCAGACTGAAACTTCACAGCAGCTAGTCCAGGACTATGAAATGCTAACTTAATTACATTCAGGGCTAAATGTAATTCTTATCTGTAATTAGTCAGGACTAAATGTAATTATTAGCTGTCCTACTTAGTCTTCATATATGCCTTCCTACAAAAGCAGCCTTAGTCTAATTATTGAGGGAGAGGAAGCAATCCATGTATTAAATTTGTCTGACACTTTTTATTAGAAAAATGTTTGGGGTGAGATGGGGAGAGCTCTAATTCCTTCATAGTTTGCAGAAGGACTTTGAAATTTAGCAGGGGAAAAAGCCCTAGTATCAGGGAAATGCCTTTTATCCCCATGAAAATCCATTGAGATTGAGCCAAGTTATAAAGTACACAAAATTACCATTTCCCCTTTGTCTGTGCTCACTGCAGCTTCTGTCTGGCCATGCTGTATTAGGAGGAGAACATCATCAGACAAACATTTAAATTAAGTATTCTGGATTATTGTGCTTATCCCAACTTGTGTTTCTTAGTTCAGCAATAGAAGAGGATGGCCTCCTTCCTATTTAAGCTTCTGCATGACATCAGAGAGATGATCTCCTCTACTGTGGCCAAACATTCTGCCATTGTTGTAACAATATGCAGCACAGCATGGCTCCAGGCATCCCAAGAAGAGTACACGCCATGAGGGAGGACTTACTCTTTGAGAGGACAGGGTATTAAGAGCATATATAGACAGTGCTCTGCACTCATTAAGACTCAAAAGCTGCCATACAGGATTTACACGCATAGTGTAAGCCATATTGTCCTCAATCCCAGTGGAGCAACAATGCTGTCCTGTTATTCCTGGCAACAGAAGTACTGTGCCAAGCAAGGTACAACAGAAGGCACCAGTCTTCCTCTTTCTTGGCAGTGAAGATCCATATGACACATCAGAAAATTTAACAGGACTGTTGGGAGCCACATCAGATCCAGCCCTGAGAGTATGGTATTCGAAAGCCACCTGGCTCAGTTCCACTGGATGTGGTCTGCCATAACATAGAGACGGATGTTGACGATCATCATCCATGGCCGCCGCATACAATTCTGCTCCTTACCCTGTACCTCTATCTCCCTTCCTTGTCTCTCTTCAGGAATTGGTAGAGGTACAGAGATGGACACAAGTGTTTAGGGATATAGGGCATATGAGGAGAGATTAATAAGATTGGCACCTTTCAGCTTGGAAAAGAGACAACTTATGGGAGTTATGATTGAGGTCTCTAAAATCATGACCGGTGTGGAGAAAGTAAATAAGGAAGTATTATTTACTCCTTCTCAGAACACTAGAACTAGAGGTCACCAAATGAAATTAATAGGCAGCAGCTCTAAAACAAACAAAAGGAAGTATTTCTTCACACAGTGCACAGTCAATCTGTGGAACTCCTTGCCAGAGGATGTTCTAAAGGCCAAGACACTAACAGCGTTAAAAAAAGAAATAGATAATTTCATGACAGATAGGTCCATCGGTGCCTCTTAGCAAGGATGGGCAAGGATGGTGTCCTAGAAAATTAGGGTTGGAAGAGATCTCAGGAGGTCATCTAGTCCAACCTCTAACTCAAAGCAGGACCAACCCCAACTAAATCTGTTGGATTGCCTCTGTTTTCCAGAAGCTGGGAATGAGAGATGGGATGGATCACTTGACAGGATACTGGGCTAGATGGACCTTTGGTCTGACTCAGTATGGTCGTTCTTATGTAGAGACCCTTCTCACAAGAGCCTGGCCACTTTGTGTCGTCTAGGAGCCATACAGGATGTTTAAGTAGAGTTCAGGGGCAGAGGCGTCTCCTCATTCTGAAGAAGAAAGAGGGTCTTTGTCCTAGTCTAGACCTGAGGAGACTCATAAAATACATACACCATCTGAGGTTTAGGATAGTAACTCTTGCTTCCATTATTCCTTCTCTCTAAGCCCAAGACTTGTTTCAGCCTCTAATCTTATAGGATACATACTTCCATATAGATAGCCACCGGGACCCCACAGGAAGTGCCTGTGATTCACAGAGATGCTCAACCATTATCAGTAGAGGGACTCCATGGCACTAAGAATATTCACAAAATGTCTGGCAATAGCAAGACAATTGGATGACCTGTAATGCCTCGTCTCCTGTAGGAATAAGGTAGTACTGCATCCCCATGCTAAACTTTTATTCCCTGAGACTTGTCTGACTCATCTGATTCACACAATAAATTTGCCTTTTTCCTAGGCTATATGCTCTTTTCTAAGGGAAGCCAGGTTACAAACTTTACGTGCAAAAAGATATCTCTTATCTTAATTGAAGAAATCATTGAATGCTTCCCAGACTGACTGTAGTTTGTCCTCTGATCCTAATACCATTAGTCGTCTTCTCTTGGACCTGGTCTACACTGCCGTGGGGGTAGGGCAGGGCAGAGTGGGTTTTCAACCTAGAATGCGCAACTTCAGCTACGTGAAGAGCATAGCTGAAGTCGGAATATCTTAGGTCGACTTACTTGTCTGTCCACATGGTGGCGAGTCGACCGCTGCCACTCCCCTGACGACTCTGCTTCCGCCTCTTGCAGAGGTGGAGTACAGGAGTTGATGGGGAGCGTGCTCGGAGATTGAGTTATCGTGTCTGCACTAGACACAGATAAATCGATTCCTGATAGATCGCTACCCGCCGATCTGGCAGGTAGTGTAGACGTACCCTTGGTGTTTATCCAAGTGGATTGAGATTTGTACCCAAAGGTGGATTTTGGACTTACTAGTCATATTAATCTTTCAGGGTATTAGGGTGTTTTCTTACCAGGTTCAAGGCCACCTCCAGGGCCTGCCATAGAAATGTGCTCATTGTGGAGATTTGCAGAACTTTTACTTGGAGCTAAGTCCACCTTTCCATGCAGCATTGCTTTCTTGATGTGGCATGAGATTGGAGGCCTGTTTAAGTAGAGCAGTCCTTCAGTCTTTTAGATGTTAGCCTTCTTGATCCTCCCAAGGGTGGAGAGCTATAGTGGTAATACTGGAAGGACTGAGTAGAGTTACATGACTGTAGCATAAGTATTTCAAATAGGTTATTGATTTAGATCTGTGGTCTTCAAACTGGGGTGCACACACACCCAGGTGTGCTTGAGACCCTGGTGCCACCGCCGAGCCCACTCGGGATACCGCCGCACTCCCGGGTGGGCTATTCTGGTCCCGCTGAAATGCCGCCGCGGAAAGTGGAAGCTTCCACTTTCTGCGACAGCATTTCGGCGGACATACCACCCCCCGGGGGCCGCCAGACTTTTCCTTCCACGGAAAGGGGCCACGGGGGGAAAAGTTTGAAGACCCCTGATTTAGATGAATGCTCCACACCCTTCATCCCCATTTATTTAGAGCCTAAACAGCTATTGAGGAGGTGGAAGGAACTGATGATGGAGCATTAAATAGCTTGAGGGAGAGGTCTCCAAATGAAAGTTTTTCAGAAAGTTCTGGTCTTTCAAGTGTGCGGGTTTATGTTGAAAGTGTGGGTGTGTACTGATGACCTACTTCAGCTATAGGTAAGTAAGTCGTCTTTACCTTTGAACAATGTAATGAACAGTATCTGGGTTACAAATATAACATTCAGAACCAAAGAGTTGAGGTTTGAGTAAGATGTTCAATTACTGAATATTACAATTTGTTTTTTAAGGCTACTAATATTAAAATGGAGTCAGATGAAACCCCAGAAGCCAAAACTCATAATTTGAGGCGTCGAATGGGATGTACACCTGCAAATGGTAAGTGGATCAATGAGGGATAAAACAAAATATGAAAGTGACCCTGCTGCTTGTGAGAGGGAGGCTCAAAAGCAGCAGCCAAGCATTCTCCTTCAGCAATCCACCCTGACCAAATTTTTCACCCTTACCTTCACAAATATTGTGCAACATGCAACACGCAGCTATGACCATGGGAATATTATCTTCGTTGAAGTTTAACCTGTCATAAAGGCATCACCAGTGTGCCGTCAGTCTTCCAAATGCACATTCCACAGTCATCCTGCACGTATTCAGCCTACTGTTGAACCTTACTGCTATCTAAATTTCCCGTATAAGGCTTCATGAGCCAAGACATTAAGGGGTATACCGCATCACCCCGGATTGCTGGGGGCATTTCAACATCCTGTGCTATAATCTTCTGGTCTGGAAAGAAAGCTCCTGCTGCAGCTTTCTGTACAGGCCAGTGTTCCTAAAGATATGTGTGTCATGCAGCTTTCCAGACCACCTCGCATTAATGTCCATGAAATGTCAGTGGTGATCCACAAGTGCCTCAATACCATGGAGAAGTACCACTTCCTGTTGATATTTGCTGTTGCAAGATGGTCCGATGCCAAAATTGGTCCAGTGCCATCTATAGCCCCCCTCTAGTTAGGGAAACCCATTTCTGCAAAGCCATACCCTATTTCACACACATTGCCCAGAGTCATGGTCCTATGCACAGGGTCAGTAATAGGAACATAAGAATGTCCGTACTGCATCAGACAAAAGGTCCATCTAGCCCAGTATCCTGTCTACTGACACTGGTCAATGCCAGGTGCTTCGGAGCCCTACACACTTACGTTTACGCAGCTCCAACAGTGGACTTCCCGACTCTGAACTGATTTGTGACTGAACGGTAGCAGTCTGGAGTCACTAGTTTCCACATTGTGATCGCCATGTGCTTCTCTGCCAAGATGGCATCTCTCATTTGGGTGTCCCTGTGCTGCAGGGCTGGGGTGAGCTCAGCACACAGTTCCAGAAAGGTGGCTTTCCTCATCCAGAAATTTTGCAGCCACTGCTAGTCATCCCAGACCTGCATAATGATGCAATCCCACCTCTTAGTGCTTCTTTCCTGAGCCAAAAAGCAAGGCTACACCATGTTCAGCTGTACTGGGAATGCCAAAAAAATTTCTGATATTGCTCCTGTTCGTGTCAGACAACAAATCAGGCAACTGTGCATCCCATTGAGTTTGGAACTTCGTGATTAACTGCACTGCCATTCAGGATGTGCTCCTGACAGCTAGCAGAGCATGGGAGAGCAGTGCAGATCCACTCTTTCAGATAGAGATGATTGGGCAAGCAGAAAAGAAGGGATGTTTAAAAATGCCACGAACTGAAGACTAAAGCGGATGGAAAACAAAGTATCATGGGACATTGAGCCTGGACCCATGATGTGCTGCAATCCACTCCATCTTCCCACAAGACATAGTGGTAGATGGTGGAGAGATGAAATGTGCGATAGCTACCCACAGTTCATTGCTGTCACTGTTGATGCTACTGTCCCAAGTGTGGGCTCTCTATGTCGACAGAGGAAGACAGTGTGAATGTGCAGCAATGATTTTCTTTTAGTGCTTTTTGCTCATTGACCAAATTTTTGGCCAAAAAACCTCTGCCAGTGTAGAAAGATTCACCGTAAAACAATGTCATGACACAACTTTAACTACAGTTGAAGTCACTATTATAAACAATTCCAGGTTAATAGAAGAAATGTTCCATGATATTCTGATAAAGAATAAAAATTAACTGAGTTCAGTAGAACAAATCTGAAAACTATTTAGTTAAAAAGTAACAAAATTGTTCCCTAGATGACTTGTCCCATTTCTTGATTCTCTCTCACAAACTCCTTGTCCTCAGGAATATGCCTGTGGACTGTAAACTTGTTTGACTTTGCAGATATTTTTTTAAAATAAAATAAAGTATGAACAATATTTCTGAACAATAAGATTGAGTTGTAATTTGTGGTAACATAAGGTTCAATATTTATATTTCTTAATGTAATTTAATAGCTCATCAACTGTTTCTGTCCACCCTTATAATTAATCTGTGAAATTTAGAGAAGAAACCAGATTTCACAGCAGATTTCTCCTAGCATAGTGCACCTTAATTTATAGCCTTCAGATTTCCACCTGGAGCCCTAAGGGTCACTACATGTTCCTCTTTTACTGCATACCCCCAAAAGACCCTACATTGTGGCAGCTTTCCCTTAGTCTGAGGAGTGCCAGTCATGGTGCTGCTTGAGCCAGTATATGGGGGTGGAGTTGCTAGAAAGCAATATGAAGAGCTTCCTTTCCTAAAGACCTCTTTTCGTACCTATTTGTGTGTTTGTGATATTTTCTCGGAGCAGTTGCCATTGCAAGAAAATTAAGTGAAAATCATCATAGGACATTATAGTGGTGTTTGTTTTATGCCCCAGTAAAATGTCCCATTGTATAATAATCCAACCATGTCTGTGAACTTGAAATTTCATTCAAGTCTTTGTATCTGTTTATGATCCCATGCTTGTTTTATCCTGATAATACCAGCCTTTCCAGGCTGGAGTTCAAGTGCTGTCTAAAGTTACATGAAAATATGTTTGATGTCCTTTGTGTCCATATTACAAAACCCCCACAAAATTTGGCACCATTAGCAGTCTTTGCACAGAGACCTAAAGACGAGCATAGCCATTGCAGTAGCCATATCTCAATAGGAACAGATTCACTCATATAAAGAGCGCCTCCATATGTATATCATGATATGATAACACATGCTTCAAACACGGCTTATGCTGTGAAATGTTTGGTAAACTCAGTAATAGTTTAATTTTCTTTTCCTGTGTCTATCAGAGAAGGAAATGCCTGGCACAGTGAAATGCGAACCTGCTGAAAAAGGAGAACAAAAAGACTCGGAGAGAGAAAAATCAAAAGGACGCTTTAAAAAAACCACTAATGCAGTGAGTACTCCCTGCCCTTCTGGCACTTAATTCTGAATGCAGACAGTCCTGAGTTAGAGCTGGGCGCTAGTATAGCATAGGTAGTGAGAATGGGAGTTTCCTGAATTACTCTCATCCCAGTCATAGGAATACAAACAGTGTGTCTATGCCTGCTGGAACATATCTATGTCATAAGCAGGAAATAACAAAGTAATTTCATTTCACCCGGTTTCAACTGAAATAATTTCTATCCTTCCCCACCGTACTGCCTTAAAAATAGCAACTCTGATAGAATCAGAGAGGTAGCCGTGTTAGTCTGGAATTGCAGAAGTGACAGAGTCCTGTGGCACCTTAAAGACTAACTAACGTATTGACGCATAAGCTTTTGTGGGCTAATACGCACTTCATGGCATGCATCCGACGAAGTGGGTATTAGTCCACAAAAGCTTATGCTTCAATACTTTAGTTAGTTTTTAAGGTGCCACAGGACTCTCTTAAGAATAGCAGCCGTGTAAGTCTGTATCCGTAAAGAAAACGAAGAATACTTGTAGCACTTTAAAGACTAACTAGTTTAGTTTATTTCAGCATAAGCTTTCATGAGCTATAGCCCACTTCATCGGAAACATCAAACAGAAGTAAGATACATTTATACACACAGAAAGCAAAAAAAAGGTTGTAAATTACCATATCAATTCTAAGAGGCTGTTAAATGTGGATGGGCCATTATCAGCAGGAGAAAAGAAGGAAAAAACTTTTTGTAGTGAAAATTTACGCTGTTATCTATGTCTGACGATTAGAATCTGTAAAAGAGACTAAATTGGGAAAAGGCAATGAATTAGTATAATGACAAAGCCACTTGTAGTCCCTGTTTAATCCTTGGTTGACAGTGTCCAATTTGCAAATTAATTCCAATTCATCAGCTTCTCATTGGAGTCTGTTTTGGAAGTTTTTCTGTTTTAAAATTAGTACCTTTGTCTTTTAATAGAATGGCCAGTGAGATTGAACTATTCTCCTACTGGTTTTTGAATGTTATGATTCTTGATGTCAGATTTGTGTCCATTTATTCTTTTGCATAGAGACTGTCCGGTTTGGCCAATGTACATGGCAGAGGGGCATTGCTGGCACATGGCATATATCACATTGGAAGATGTGCAGATGAATGAGGCTCTGATGGTGTGGCTGATGTGATTAGGTCCTATGATGGTGTCAGTTGAATGGATATGTGGTCAGAGTTGGCATCGGGCTTTGTTACAGGGATAGGTACCTGGGTTAGTGTTTTTGTTGTGTGATTGCTGGTGAGTATTTATTTGTTTCAGGTTGGGGGGCTGTCTGTAAGCGAGGACTGGTCTGTTTCCCAAGATCTGTGAGAGTGAGGGATCATCTTTCAGGATAGGTTGTTGGTCTTTGATGATGCGTTGGAGAGGTTTAAGTTGGGGGCTGAAGGTAATGGCTAATGGTGTTCTGTTTTTGTCTTTGTTGGGCCTGTCTTGTAGTAGGTGATTTTTGGGTACTCGTCTGGCTCTGTCCAGCTGTTTTTTCACTTCCCCAGGTGGGTACTGTAGTTAAGAATGTTTGGTAGAGATCTTGTAGGTGTTTGTCTGAGGGATTGGAGCAAATACGGTTGTATCTTAGAGCTTGACCGTAGACAATGGATCGAGTGGTGTGTCCTGCGTGGAAGCTGGAGGCATGTACGTAAGTATAGTGGTCAGTAGGTTTCTGTCATAGGGTGGTGTGTATGTGACCATCATTTATTAGCACAGTTGTGTCAAGGAAATGGACCCTGGTGTGGATTGGTCCAGGCTGAGGTTGATGGTGGGATGGAAATTGTTGAAATCTTGGTGGAATTCCTCAAGGCTTCTTTCCCATGGGTCCAGATGATGAAGATGTCATCAGTGTAGCGCAAGTAGAGTAGAGGCGTTAGGGGACGAGAGTTAAGGAAGTGTTGTTCTAAGTCTGCCATAAAAATGTTGGCATGTTGTGGGGCCATGCGGGTACCCATAGCAGTTCTGCTAACTTGAAGGTATATATTGTCTCCAAATGTGAAATAGTTGTGGGTGAGGACAAACTCACAAAGTTCAACCACCAGGTTTGCCGTGACACTGTCAGGCATACTATTCTTAAACAGGGACTACGAGTGGCTTTGTTATTATACTAATTGATTGCATTTTCCTAGTTTAAATTCTTTTACAGATTCTAATCAACTGTCAGGTATAGATAACAAACATTGCAAATTTGCACTACAAAAGTGTTTTTGTTCTTTGTTTTTTTCTCCTGCTGATAATGGCCCATCCACATTTAACAGCCTTTTAGAATTGGTATGGTAATTTACAACCTTTTTTTTGCTTTCTGTGTGTATAAATGTATCTTACTTCTGTTTGTTCCATTCTATGCATCCGATGAAGTGGGCTATAGCCCACGAAAGCTTATGCTGAAATAAACTAGTTAGTCTGTAAGGTGCAACAAGTATTCTTCATTTTCTTTACAGGACTCTTTGTCACTTCTGCAACTCTGATAGAACAGTCAAAAGAAAAGTGGTTCTTCTCAGGGTTTCATCACTCTGGATATGGGTTGATCTGCTGATCTTTCCCTTGGTAGGTGTACCAGTTAGAAAGAAGATGTAATAGAGTTTTGGCACCCAGCTTTCCAGCAGACCCACCTCTTATTCCAGTGTTTGAACTCTAACTCAGATGCTCTACTTGGTTCAATATAGCAGATGTTTCTCCTAAAGAGCAAAGGAAAGGGAGACTTTTACTTGTGGAGAAGACAATATACAGGCTCTTTCAGTCCTTCCCACTGCCTGGATCCTCTCTCACACATATCCTCTTACTAGGCGGTAGGGGGAGGAATGTTCAGTTACTGGAAGGCAGTATTGCACCAGATCCTAGAGGCACAAAATAAAGGGCACTGGGAGTCCTATTCTGTCCTCAGTTGTCTTGCAGCAGTACTGCTGCCACCCCCTTTTTAACCAAGGCCTTAAATGGTAACATTTTTTTCCTACCACTATCTAAGTTCCTGCTCACCCGTTCACCAGACTCCATTGCTCTCCTTCCTGTACCTCCAAAAAATTCCCCTCTACTCTCCTTCAGGTGCTCCTGCGAATCTAGATGATGTGGATGGAGTTCTCATGACAGAGAACTGAAGGCCTGCCCCATCCAAAAGCAAATGGCTCTGCTTACAAAGCTGTTTCCTTCCTGGTGTAGGGCTCGGGTACAGTCCACTAACTCTGAGGAAGAAGGGGGATGCTTCCATAACCAGAATTCCCCTGTTTTCTGATGGCTGCTCCAAGAACTTGGCCTCAGGATGTTGAAGTGTCTGTGCACAGACCAATCTGAAAGTAAAGAGCAGGAGTTTCCTCCAGTACTAAGAATAAAATTTAGTCTATTTATTTAGCAAAAGACATTGGCCAGATTTCTTATTTTCAAAGGGATTTATATAAATTCTACCACAAAAACGAGGAGTGCGGTGGCACCTGAAGAAGTAACAGATTTATTTAGGCATAAGTTTTTGTGGGTTAAAAACCCTCTTCTTCTGAAGGAGTGGGTTTTTTACCCATGAAAGCTTACGCCCAAATAAATCTGTTAGTCTTTAAGGTGCCACTGAGCTCCTTGTTGTTTTTGTGGATACAGATTAACACAGCCACCTCTCTGATACTTTCTACCACAAAAGAGAACAAAGTTGATGTTCACTGTCTCTGTTCTTTTATGGAAATAAAATAAAAATAAACACTGGTAAATGTGACAAATGACTTAGTTACCAAAATGATCTCTTGCCATGAACTGCTTAAAGCACTCAAATTCCCACTTTGGTAATTTCTTGTTACAGGTGGATTTGTATGTATGTCTCTTATGTGGCAGTGGTAATGATGAAGACCGTCTCCTGTTGTGTGATGGCTGTGATGACAGTTACCATACTTTTTGTTTAATTCCACCCCTTCATGATGTTCCCAAAGGGGACTGGAGGTGTCCCCAGTGTCTGGCTCAGGTAAACTGAGAAAATCAGGCTGAAATGTGTTTCTGTTCTCGCCTGGCTTCTAATGATCAGAAGTTCAGAACTGCAATTTATTATGATGAAAATAGTCCTGTAAAATGGGTGGTAGAAGATGAAACTGAAACAAGGACTGGGTACATTTCAGATTGTTAGACATTATAACATATGCTGGGCTCCAAATTTGATCTACTTTAGTAGTATTAAAAGCACTGAGAGAGGATTCTTTGGATTTTAGATAGCTTTTTACATAATGAAGTTTTCCACTATGTCATTGGGGTTTTCAGCATAGACTAGGTTTGTGGAGTTTTCTGCTTTGCTACAGCAGAGGAAGCAGAATTTGATGTCATCAAGCTATGCTGATATCACCAGTGATTCATGATGATTTATAAACAAATATTCTTGTGGTGTGGTGGATTAAGCTCAGAGCTGATAGGCAGAATGGATTCTATTTCTGACTCTTCCAGTGGCTGCTTGTGTGATCCTGGGTGAGTCATTTCGGTGAAGAAGTGCCCCAGTTTTTCCCTGTTTGTAAAATGGGAATAATACCGATCCATCTTTGTAAAGTACTTTGAGGTCTCTGTTTTAAAAAGCACTAAAGTGCAAAATGTCTTATTTTTAACTCATTGGTAGAAATAACCATATTTTAATTACAGGAGTGTAATAAACCACAGGAAGCATTTGGTTTTGAACAAGCAGCAAGAGACTACACACTTCGCACATTTGGAGAAATGGCTGATGCATTCAAGTCAGACTATTTTAACATGCCAGTACATGTATGTTCATGTGCTTACTACAATGCTATAATACAGGTTTCAGTTTTTGTGCTTATTAAGGTATTAAACTTGGGGTGGTGAAGACTCCTGAGTTTTGAATGTGAACAAATCAAAGTGGGAAAGCTCTTATTTAAATATTATGTTAATTTGTAAAGTATTGTTTCTTAGTATTTTGGTTTCTGTCCCACAGATTTCTCGTTTCCACCACCAACCAAAAATATATTCCCCCTTAAACTCCTGCCCCAAATGTCACTCATTACTGAAGGCAAAAAGCAACATATGATGTAGTTTTGTGAGCTTTACAATACCAATGTTTTGCTATGTTGGTTTAGTTTTACATAACTGCACTAATAAGTAACTTCCACTATGAAGTTTAGAAAGTAACTATTAACTGAGGGGGATGAGGTGGGAGAGGAGAGAGAGAGAACATGCACACCTGATGTAACAATTGGTACGTTTCTGACTCTAGTTAAAGTCCCTGTGATATGATGGGAAAATATTTTAAGCTTGTGAGCCTCCTCCTTGAATTTGCTTCTTCCATATATGTCACGTTTGCAGGGGCAGCTCTAAGGTTTTTGCTGCCCCAAGCACAGCAGTCAGGCGGCCTTCGTCGGCACGCCTGCGGGAGGTCTGAAGGCCCCGCCAATTTGGTGGCATTTCGGTGGGAGGCCTGTGGGTCCAGCATCGATTTACCTGCTGTCGAAATGCCTCTGAATCCGCGGCACCCGTGGACCTCCTGCAGCCATGCCGCTGAAGCCCACTTGACAGTCGCTCTCAGGGTGGCAATCAGGCTGCCCCCTGTGACTTGCCACCTCAGGCACGCACTTGCTGCACTGGTGCCTGGAGCTGGCCCTACGTATTTGGTACCTTTGGTTACTGTACATTCATAAGCACCATGAGAAGTGCAACCTTCTGAGTGGGCTTATATTTTCTCCTTCTCATGTTTTATACCCAGATGGTTCCCACAGAGCTGGTTGAAAAAGAGTTTTGGCGACTTGTGAGCACCATTGAAGAGGATGTTACAGTGGAATATGGGGCTGATATTGCTTCAAAGGAGTTTGGCAGTGGCTTTCCAGTTAGAGATAGGAAAATTAAACTTAGGCCAGAAGAAGAGGTAAGTCTTGACTTGCTCTCTGAATTCATACTTGCATTTCATGGTTTTACAAAATACAAGTCTTGTGTTGAATGATTTTTCAGTTTAAAGAAACTACTGTAATTCTGTATTACAGTGTGTTCCTGCTGTATGTGTGACTGGCACAGTTTTGACAGAAGAAAATGGTATTGTAGTCTTGGAGGACTACATTTATACATAAGAAGACTTTTTTTAAATGATATGTGCATCTTAGAAGTTGACAGCTTCCAAATTATATTTCTTGAAAGAGTAGCCTAATTTTACTAGCACAGAGATTTTTCTTTAAGAAGCATGTGCATTGGATTTTAAAGTTCTTGTTATTTTATTAACCTTATTTGTATATTTTTCAATCTAAAAAGACTAATTTCTTCTATCAGAAGTAGCCCTCTGAAAACTTTTGCTGCCTTCTTTGATTGCTTATCTATATGTGATCCATGTCTAGCATGTGTATGCTCCATGTGCTAGATATTAGAATGCTTTAGCCAGCAGTGTCTGTCGGTTGCACCAACTCCCTGCATAGTCTCAAGCTCCCCCTTCTCTTGAAGGTATGAAAGGCAGCAGAGCGTCCAACCAAGCCTTGGTTCCTTTTGCTGCTTTAAGCTGTGAGAAGGAGCCGGCTGGCCATGTCCCATCTCGGCCAATCACATATTAGTTTATCTGTAAGTAGCTTAGTTTGTGGTAGTTAGGTTATACCATCATTTCCTTGATAGGTTTTTAGTTCAATAGTGTTTTTTGGTTTTGTTTTGTTTTTCCGATGCTCAGAATTCATGAGAATTTTAAACTTTGTTTGTCATTTGGGGCTGCTAGGAGTCTTAATGAAACGTCCTCTAATAGTCTTTATTGTGTGAATGAAGGAAATCTTAGGGAAAATGTAAAGATTGGAAGTCTCTTACCAGGCTCAATCCAAAGAATCATAGAAGATTAGGATTGGAAGAGGCCTCACGAGGTCCTCTAGTCCAACTGCCCTGCTCAAAGCAGGACCAACCCCAACTAAATCATCCCAGCCAGGGTTTTGTCAAGCCAGGCCTCAAAAGCCTCTAAGAAGGGAGATTCCACCACCTCCCTAGATAATCCATTCCAGTGCTTCACCACCTTCCTAGTGAAATAGTTTTTTCTAATATCCATCTATAGACCTTCCCCACTGCAACTTGAGACCATTGCGCCTTGTTCTGTCATCTGACACCACTGAGAACAGTCTAGATCCATCCTCTTTGGAATTCCCCTTCAGGTAGTTGAAGGCTGCTATCAGATCCCACCCCTTTACTTTTCTCTTGTGCAGACTAAATAAGCCCAGTTCCCTCAGCCGCTCCTCATAAGTCATGTGCTCCAGGCCCCTAATCATTTTCGTTGCCCTCCGCTGGACTCTCTCCAATTTGTTCACATCCTTTCTGTAGTGGGGAACCCAAAACTGGATGCAATATTCCAGATGTGGCCTCACCAGTGCTGAATAGAAGGGAATAATCATGTCCCTCAATCTTCTGGCAATGCTCCTACTAATTCAGACCAACATGCTGTTAGCCTTGTTGGCAACAAGAGCACGTTGTTGATTCATATCCAGCTTCTCGTCCACTGTAATCCCCAGGTCCTTCTCTGCAGAACCGCTGCTTAGCCAGTGAGAAAACAGGCTAAAACCTTTTCTCTTAGAAAGATTAGTTAGGCCTGCTTCAGACCCTCAAGGGAGTCTGGATCCTCCCAATCCAGGACAATAGTCAGCACAAATGACTTCTGCTGTGGCCTCAATCTCTGCTCAGGCAGATGGGAGTAAACACTCTTTCTGAAATGAGCTTAGGGATCAGTTCACAACTAAAAGTGTTCCAAAAAACCCAGGGAGAAATCCCCCACTTTCTTGCTCTTGAAAGAGGTCTGCTTCTAAAATGACCCTGAGTCTGTTTTGGGTTTCATAAAGTGAGAACCCTGAAGATCATTGGGCCAAGGGAATCCAATTCTCTGGCATTGTGCAGTTGGGTTGCTTCAGTAACACTGTGCTGTCCTGTCCTCTATTCTGCCTTCTTAAGCTCTGGTATTAGAGGAAGAATTACTGTTGCCAGGAGCAATTGCAACAGCCCTTCACTGTTCCATTTTATTATCCATGGCAGAGTCTAGAAAAAAGCAGTGCCCTCCTAGAAGAACACTTTCTTCTACCTCCCCTATCGCTAATAAAACATTCTCATTGTCCAAATAGTCAATTTGATCAATTGATTGATTTGATTGATTGATCAATCATCAAGAGCTGCCAGTCAATCTTTCTCCACCCCTTTTGGGGCCCATTTGCATTACTTACAGGAAGCCTGGAAGGATGTCGCCACCAACTGATGGTGCTGGAAATAATTCAAAAAGACTCTTATCCAGTTTAAGAATGTTCCTACCCCACAACCTCCTTCCCTGTCCCTCTTCCCTGTCCCCCCTTCTCACAAGAATCTACTTCAGCAAGAGGGAAAGGAGAAGGGATTCTATTACCGATAATTTCTGATTCCTGCAAAATTAAGAGGCTGGTGTCCAGTATTAGACCTGAGGAATATATATATATTTTTTTGTAAATCAGTTTAGATTTTGCATCGTAACCCTCTCTTCCACACTTCCATCCTAGATCCTCTTGATTGGGTCACAGCTCCCAATCTACAAGATGCTTATTTCCATATGTCCATTCACCTGGCACATCAGAAATATGTGTTTTTGTAGTGCACCCAGTACAGGGTGCAGCTGGTTTGCTTGTCATGAGACCCAAGGACTTTTACAAAATGACTGACTGTAGTTGCAGTGTGTTTAAAGTGTAAGAAAAGTTTAGTTTAGCCATATTTCAATTATTGGTTGGTGTAGGGTTATTCCCCCCAATTCCTACACACACCCCACACCCCCAGGTATTGGACATTAATCATCCTCTTGATCATCAGCCCGGGACTCAGAATAAAAAAGGACAAATTTTGCGCAACTCCAACTCAAAGAATAGAATTTTGGGGGGGCCCTCATAAAATCCACAGCAGCAAAGGCATTTCTGCCTCAAGTCAGGTTCAACAACATGTTAGAACTGATCAGTCCGCAATGAGAACATGTCTTTGCCTCTTGGGCCATATTGCTTCATGCAGTCTGGTAACTCTATTTGTGAGACTGCATCTATGTTGTTTTCAGGAGTGATTAACTCCTCCTTGTGGGTTCACAATATGGACAAGATCCTGTGGATCCCTCAGCAAGTTTTGGATTCTCTTAATTCGTGCATGGATCCACAGCAAGTCTGTAAAGTTCCTTTCTCCCCATAACTTCCCAATTAAGTCATTTTTCACATATGCATCAATGTTGAAATGGAAGCCCATCTCAGAGAAGGCCAAACAGTCTCATCAAAAAAACCTAGCTTTGTATCCGTGTTCTACATCTTATAGACTATGAGGCTTGAAGGGACTATCGTGATAATTTAGTCTGACATCTTACACAACACAGGCCAAAGAACCTCACCCACCCTCTCCTATAATAGACTCATATCATCTGGCTGAGTTACTGAAGTCCTCAGATCATGATTTAAACCAGCGGTTCTCAAAGTGGGGGTCGCAACCCCTCAGGGGGTTGCCGAGCGCCTCCCGAGGGGTTGAGAGTCCCTGTGGCTGCCAAGAAGTCGCCGAATTGATTACTTCTACATTCAGTGGCTTTTCGGTGGACATACCGAGCCCTGTCGGAAGCGCTCGGCATGTCCGCCGAAAAGTCACAGAATGTGGAAGTAATCAATTCGACGGCTTCTCGGCGGACATACATGGGTCGCGCTGAGAAGCCGCTTCTGAAAAAAGGGTCGCGGTTCTCGGAAGTTTGAGAACTGCTGATTTGAACACTTCAGGTTAAAGAATCCGCCATTTACTCTAGTTTAAACCAGCAAGAGACCCATGCCCCATGCTGCAGAGAGAGACAAACCCTCCCCAAGGTTTCTGCTAATCTGACCTGGGTGGGGAAGGAAAGACCCCAGATACAGCAATCAGTCGAATGCTGATCATCTTGGCAAGACCCACCAGCCAGACACCTTTCTCTCTCTTACTGCTGGTCAAAGTATTGCAGCAGTGTTTCATGTGAACAAGCAGAGAGGAGCGAGCTCCACTGTTTTATGCAGGAAAGCAATCCTGGTGAATTCAGAGTATGATGATATCTTCTGTTCATCTTGTGGGCCCTCACAATTCTTTGAGTGATTGCTCATGTGTGTTCCATAATAGGTGTGCGTGCTTGCCACGTGCACCGGTGCCGGAAGTTTTTCCCCTAGTAGTACCCATGTCGGGGAGAACGCCCCAGCTACCCCTGGAGTGGTGCCTGAATGGCGCGGTATGAGGGGAGCTGCACACTCCCCCCACACTCAGTTCCTTCTTGCCGCCAGTGAAGGTGCATCAGAACTACTCTGCTCCAGTTTTGCTGTAGCTCGTCCCCAGAACTGCTTGTCTGTTTAATGTTAGTACCTATAGTTAGTTAATTGTCAGCGCTGACCCTGACTCTGGTGCGCCGCTTTGAGTTGGCACCGGGCATTGCAGCATCGGTGCACGGCGACCTTCCAGCACCGTCGACCAGTCAGCACCACTCCCTGTCCACGGGCACAAGAAGGCAAGAAAGATACCTTCTTCACAGGGGCACCGAGATAAACCAGGGCAGAGGCCGGACCCTTGTGGGGCAGCCTTTGATTCCTTTGGCTCCTTGGCTTCCAACTCACATAGATCAGAATAATCCGGCCACAACGGATCAGGCGTCCCCGGATGTCCGAATGCCCTGCATGCCGGAGGCCCTGCAGATGGCTCCGGATGTCATGTCCTTGCTGGTACCAGGAGCACCTCCAATGTCAGCCTCGTGCTCCAGGGGCAAGCCACTGCTGGGATTGCCGCAGTTGGCCTCGGTCTAGGGACCATTCCCGATGCCGTTCACCACCTAGCGACCATTCAGGGCAAAGTCCACGTGGATTGCCCACGACTCCCACCAGGCTGTCTGATTGGGTGCCATCCGTCCAAGACTCTCTCAGCACTACTCCACGTCCAGGAGTGAGTACTGACGGGACCGAAGCAGACGTCGCCAGAGCTCCTCTTCTCGGAGGGGTTACTGCAGCCGGTCATGGCACAGACGTCAGTGCCACTCCTGCTTGGGTTTCTGCTCCAAGACCCCACGAAGGCATCGCCTCCACAGCCCTGGGCATCAGTCGCTGGCGTCTTGCTGTTGTGGGTCTGCCTGTTGGAGCTGGTCGCAGAGCAGCTGCTACCGACGGTACCTATCCTCCACATCAGGATTGCGGCCCGATGGGCAACATCACTCCCGTCACTGCTGCTGCTCCCGGTTCCGGGACAGCGACGGGTCATTAGCCAGCCCAGTCTCGTCCTTCCATGGTCCAGGCTGAACAGCCGGGCCAGCCAGTGCAGTGGCACTGGGCCCGTGGCCGGCCCAATGGTACCAGTGGGCACCGTGGCTCCCGACACAGCCCCTGGGGGGGTTTTGCTTGGTATCTGGAGCCTCAGAGGCACCTTTGGTCTCCCTATCCAGATCTCTGAGGAAGGGATTGGTGGGATGTACATTCTCAGTACCGTACCCGGAGACCAACCAAGTACTGGACCCTCTGGTGCCGACAGACACCCAGAGTACCATGCTGGCCTCATTGCCTTCAGTGGATGAGGTGATCACGGCCCTGTCCCCCTCCATCCCGCAGGAGGACTTTAGGGCACACCAGGAACTCTTAAAAAGGGTGGCATCAAGCCTCCACCTCCAGGCAGAGGAGATGGAGGAACCCTCGGACACACTGTTCAATGTGCTGTCCTCTTCGACACCAGGCAGGGTAACGTTGCTGCTCCACAAAGGGGTGGCAAAAATTTCAAATGCCATGTGGCAAACACCGATCTCGTTGGCCCCCATTTCTGAGGATGGAATGCAAGTACATTGTACCTGCCAAGGAGCATGAGTACCTGTATACCCACCCGGCGCCCAACTCCCTGGTGGTCGAGTCAGTCAACCACAGAGAATGTCTGGACCTGCAAGATCTGAATCAGTTCATGGTGAAGCTCAAGTTCTGTGTGGTCTCCCTGGCCTCCATCATCCCCTCCCTGGATCCCGGGGACTGGTACGCTGCCCTCGACCTTCAGGATGTGTACTTCCGCATTCACATATTTGAGGGGCACACACTCTTCCTCCATTTCGTGGTGGGGCAGAATCACTACCAATTTATGGTCCACCCATTTGGCCTGTACACTGCCCCCAGGATGTTTACAAAAATGTATGTCGGTGGTTGTGATCTCCCTCAGGCGTGGGGGGTGGGGGTCCTGATTTTTCCCTATCTAGATGATTGGCTGGTCAAGGGCAGGTCCTGGTCGCAGGTGAGGGATCACGTGACGCTCCTCCTGTCCACGTGCATTGCATTGGGCCTGTTGGTAAATGACACCAAGTCCACATTAGTCCTGGTTCAACGCATAGAGTTTATTGGGGAGCTCCTGGATGTCTCATCGGCCACAGCATCCCTCCACCGGACAGGTTCGAGACCCTCAAGGGGCTCATCAATACGGTCACAAGGTTCCCGGTGACAACAGCCTCCAGCTCTTGGGTCACATGTTGGCATGCATGTACATTGTCCGCCATGCTAGTCTCCAAATGAGGCCCCTCTTGCTTTGGCTGGCCTCGGAGTTCTCACAGACCAGGGACAGGATGGACAAGGTCCTCACCGTGCCTGATTTGGTGATTGCCTCCCTACGGTGGTGGTCCACCCCAAGCAACATGCGCCAAGGGAGTCTGGTTCAGGAAAAGGGGCCCATTGCTGGAGCTGGTGTCCAATGCTTTGGATCTGGGTTGGGAGCTCATGTGGGGAACATTCAGTCCCAAGGTCTGTGGTTGGCTCACCAGGGAACTCAGGGCGGTATGTCTGATGTGAGTTGCCTTCTGCTTGCATTTGGAGGGCAGGGTAGTCAGGGTGCTCACGGACAACGCAGCCTCTATGTTCTATATATCAACAGGCAAAGCGGGGCCTGGTCCTCTGCTGTGAAGCCTTCAGGCTGTGGGACTTCTGTATAGCCCACGACATCTGCCTGAAGGCCTTCCATCAACCAGACGCCAGGAACACTCGAGCAGATTGCCTGAGCAGGGACTTCTCCTCCCAGCACGAGTGGTCTCTTCACCCGGCAGTGGCTCACCAGCTCTTCTGAGTGTGGGGAGCTCCCCCAGACGGACATGTTCGTGACTCAACATAACCGGTGCTGCCCCCCGTTCTACTCTGCGGGGGACTGGGACGGGGTGCTATTTCTGATGCCTTCCTCCTGTCCTGGTCAGGCCAGTTTCTCTGTACCTTCCCCCCGTTCCCTCTGATCAGCAAGGTCCTGGAAATGATAAAGACAGACAAGGCCCAGGTCTGCCTGATTGCCCCATCATGGCCCAGGCAACATTGGTACGAGACCCTCACAAGCCTAATGGTTGCTCTGCTGTGGCCTTTGCCGTTTTGCCCGGACCTACTCTCCCAGGACCAGGGCTGCCTCCTCCACCCCAACCTAGTGGCTCTCCACCTTATGGTGTGGCTGCTCAATGGTTAGGTAGGGAGGAAAGGACATGTTTGGAAGGGGTCCAACGCGTCGTTCTAGAAAGCAGGCGACATTCCATGCGCCATGCCTACTTGGCAAAGTGGTCCCAGTTCTCCAGGTCGGCGGCTGAGCAGGGTGTTTCCCCGGTAGTTGCCCCGATCCAGCCTAGCCTGGATTACTTCCTCCATCTTAGAACCCAGGGCCTTGCCCTCTCATCAGTCAAGGTTTACCTAGTGGCCATGTTGGCCTTCCATCCACCAGTGCAGGGACACAGGGCATTCTTCCAGGCCTTGACTGGCTGGTTCCTCAAGGGGTTGGGACATCTTTTACCATATGCTAGGCCCGCGGTCCCACTGTGGGACCTGAATCTGGTATTGACTACAGGCCCCCGTTTGAGTCGCTAGCTGCATGCTCCTGGTCCCACTTCTTGTGGATGGTGGCCTTCCTGGTCGTACTCACAGCGGCTAGATGGGTCTCGAAGCTCAGGACCCTGACCTCTGAGCCCCCATACATGGTTTTTCATAAAGACAAGGTCCAGTTCCACCCACACCCTGCATTCTTCCCGAAGGTCGTCTCTGCCTATCACATGGGTCAGGACGTGCGAAGGGCTTTGGCTTTCTACCTTGAGCAGACCAAGCTATTCAGGAAGTCCTCGCAACCGTTCGTTGCCTCAGCTGAGCACATGAGGGGTCGGCCGATCTCCACTCAGCATCTCTCCAATTGGATCACTTTGTGCATCCATACCTGTAGACCGCCATGTGGTCTTCGGTTCACACGTTCACCTCGCACTATGCGATCATCTCCCAGAGTACAGGCCTGCCGAATCTGGATGATGCCAGATTTGGCAGGCCTGTACTCTGTCCCAAGAATTTGTGAACTCCTACAGTCCTCCAACAGGTATAGCATGGAATCACCCATTGTGGAATACGCATGAGCAATCACTTGAAGAAGAAAAGGTAGTTACTTTTTCTGTAACTGGCGTTCTTAGAGATGTGTTGCTCATGTCTATTCCACATCCCACCCTCCTTCCCCTCTGTTGGAGTTGTCTGGCAAGAAGGAACTGAGGGTGGGGGGAGTGCGCAGCTCCCTTTATACCACACCATGGAGGTGCCACTCCAAGGGTTGCTGGGTTGCTCCCCCCTAAGGGGACTGCTAGGGGAAAAATTTCCAGCACCGGTGCATGTGGTAAGCATGCACACCTATTGTGGAATAGACACGAGCAACACATCTTGAAGAACGCCAGTTATGGAAAAGGTTAACTGCCTTTTTTCTGGCAAGCTATCTAAGATCAGAAGTGGACTCTAAAGAACCTGGTTATCAAGTCTGTACTTGATCAATGGGGCACAGCCTATGCAGATCATTTGACATCAATCACATAAGGAATGTGGGGCTTTCTACTCAAAATGGGGACAGAGCCTGGGCTCTCTGATTCACAGACTTGGGTTCTGTTTCATGCTTACCTCCCAATTCCCCAAGTACTGAACAAAATCAAACAATGCAGAGCCCAGAGATATTCTGGCTTCACCCAGACAATACTTATTCCAGAGCTCAGGAATCTCTGAGTACTACTTCCGATGCCTCTTCTGCTTAGTGTGGACTTGGTCAGCCAAAACAATGGGGCTGCTTTTCATTCAGCCGCGAGATCCCTTCATCGCACAGTGCGAAAACTGTCTGGATGACAGATTTGAAAAAATCTTGTTCTGTTGATGTTCAGAAGGTATTGAAGCCTAGTGTCAACGCAACACTGTCCTAGAAGATTAGAGTTGGAAGATACTTCAGTTGGTCATCTAGTCCAACCCCCTGCTCAAAGCTGGACCACCTCCAACTAAAGCATCCCACCAAGATTTTGTCAAGCCAGGCCTTAAAAACCTCTAAGGACGGAGATTCCACCATCTCCCTAGATAACCCATTCCAGTGCTTCACCACCCTCCTAGTGAAATAGTTTTTCCTTATATCCAACCTAGACCTCCCCCACTGCAACTTGAGACCATTGCTTTTTGTTCTGTCGTCTGGCACCACTGAGGACAGCCTAGCTCCATCCTCTTTGAAACCCCCTTTCAGGCAGTTGAAGACCAGGAAAAAGAATTGAAGGGGAAAGATGAGTGATGTGCACCAACACAAGAAAGAGGCAGGTCTATGTGATTGGGGTATCCCTACTAAGTAGAACAGATAGGTCAGCAGAGCATACTGTCAGGTGAGGACTCTGAGTGAAGTCAAGAGGAAACAACTCAGATATGTGCACCAGTGCAGGGAGCTTGGGAAACAAAATGGAGGAACAAGAACTTCTGGTGCAGGAGGTGAAACTAGATACTAGAGGAATGGGATAACACATACATGGTGGAATAGTGGTCAAGACTGGAATACAGATATTGAATGGTATGCGCTGTTCAGGAAGGACAGGAATAAAGGTAAAGGTGATGTAGTTGGATAGTATTTTACTGATGAGATAAACTGTAAAGAAATTAGAAGGGATAGAGTGGGTAAAATGAAATTTGTTTGGATCAAAGTAACTTTAGGGAAGAAAAGTAACAGACGATCCATTGGGATAGTATTTGGAGTCTGCTACAGACCCCCCAAACCCAATTTGGATATGGATAGAGAGCTTGTTAATATTTCTAATGAAATGAATACTATTGGGAATTATGTGATTATGGGAGATTTTAATCTGCCAGATATACTTTGGAGGACAAGTGCTACTAATAGAGCTAGGGCCCAAGGAGTAATGCCATTTTTAGTGTTGGTTGTTGGTGAGGACCTCACAGAAGAACTGGTTCTAGAGGACAGCCTTGGTTTGAGTGATCAGGACTTAATTCCATTTAGTTTAAACTGAAAGATAAACAACAATGGGTCTGCAATTAGTCTTTGATTTCAAAAGGACGAATAGGAATTAGTTATAGAAGTGGCCTTGAAGAATTTGAGGATCTGAATGTGGAGGAGGCTTCGGATTAGTTTCTGCAACTTTGACTTAAAGGACCTGAAGCCAACATCCCAAGCAAGGGAAAAAAATTGTAGGGAAGAGTTTCAGACCAATCTGGATGAACAAGCATCTCAACCAGAGTTAAGAGAAAGCAGAAAGCCTACAAGTAATGAAAAAGGGGATATGGATCATCAAGGAATCCTACCTCTTGGAGGTTGGAAAGTGTAGTGAAAGTGAGAAGTGCCAAAGGCTAAGCTGAATTGGAAATTAAATCCAATGGTAAAAAGTTCTTTAGCCATCTAAATAACAAAGAAAGAAGGAATCAGAGGGGTAGCCATGTTAGTCTGGAACTGCAGAAGTGACAGAGTCCTGTGGCACCTTAAAGACTAACTAAAGTATTAGAGGATGAGCTTTCGTGGGCTAATACCCACTTCGCTGGATGCATGCACTGACGAAGTGGGTATTAGCCCACGAAAGCTTATGTGCTAATACTTTAGTTAGTCTTTAAGGTGCCACAGGACTCTTTGTCACTTCAAGGAAAGAAGGGGGACTGCTAAACACTGTGAATGGGGTGGAGATTTAAAAAAAATCTAGGTCTGGCCCATTGCTAAAACAAATACTTTGCCTCAGTTTTCCATAAGGGTAATGGAGAGTTTGGGGGCAGTGACAGGGGGCCTGGATTGTCTCCATCCAAGAATATTAATGGAACTGGCGTATGAAATTGTAAGCACTATAGCAATTTTTTTTAATGAATCCATAAACATGGGGGTCGTATCCTATAACTGGAGAATTGCAAATATAATACGTATATTTAACAAAGGAAAAAAGCAATCCTCGAAACTACAGGCCTCAGTTGTCTATAAGGTTTTAGAAAATACTTTGAAAGGGAGAGCTGTTAAGCACATAGAGGTAAGCAGTAATTGGAGCAAAATACAACCTGGTTCTACAAAAGTTAGATAAGTCTGATCTTGCACAATCTTTGAGAAAATAATCAGTTTTCTATACAAAGAAAATGCAGTAGATCTAATCTACCTGGATTTCATTAAAACATCTAATATAGTTCCACATGGGATATTATTAGTTTAATTGGATAAAATGGGAATTAATATGAGAATTGAAAGGTAGCTAAGTAACCGGTTAAAGGGGAGACTGCAACAGGTCAAGCTGAAAGATGGACTGTCAATCTGGAGGGAGATTGAGTGGAGTTCCTAAAGAATCAGTCTTGGGACCAATCTACCTAACATTTTTATTAATGACCTTGGCACAAAAAGTGGGAGTGTGGTAGTAAAATTTGCAGATGACACAAAGTTGGGAAATATTGCCACTACAGAAGAGAACTAGAATATCGCACAAGAAGATTTTGATTACCTTGAAAACTGGAGTAATAGAAATGGGATGAAATTAATAGTGCAAAGTCAAGCACTTGGGGATTAACAACAAGAATTTTTGCTATAAGATGGGGGCATATGAGTTGGAAGAGACAGAGGAGAAATACCTGGGTCGATCATAAATGACTGAGTCACCAGTGTGATGCGACCATGAAAAAGGTTAATGGAAAACTTAAGATGCGTCAGATTAAGTATTTCCAGTAGAGATAGGAAAGTGTCGTTACCATTATACAAGGCATTGGTGAGACCTCATGTGGAATACTGTGGAATACTGTGTACAGTTCTGGTCTCCCATGTTTAAGCTGAATTCAAACGTGAACAGGTACAGAGAAGGGCTCCTTGGATGATCAAAGGAATGGAGAACCTACTTTATGAGAAGAAACTTAGGGGCTTGTCTCATTTAGCCTAACAAAACAAAGATGAGGGAAATTATGATCTCTATAAATACATGTGAGGGATGAACACCAGGGAGGGAGGGAGAGGAGTTATTTAAGTTATGGGCCAATGTTGGCAGAAGGACAAATGAATATAAACTGACCATTATTAAGTTTAGGTTTGAAATTGGACGAAGGTTTCTAACAGTCGGAGGAGTGAAGTTCTGGAATAGACTTCCATGGGGAGAAGTGGGTAAAAAACCCACCAACTTGTTTCAAGAATGACCTTGATAAATTTATAGAGGTAATAGTATGATTGACAGTGCCTACAGTGGCACATGGCCAAGACATGACTGCTATTGGCAAATATCTCCAATGGTTGCAGATGGAAACTAGATGAAGAGGGCTCTGAGTTACAACAGAGAATTCTTTCCCAATTGTCTGTGTAGTGGGTCTTGCCTATATGTGCATATATATATCTGATTGCCATATTTGAGGTGGGAAGGAATTTCCCCCCAGGTCAGATTGGCAGAGACCTTGGGGTTTTTTTTGGTTTCCTCTGCAATGTGGGGCATGGGTCAGCTGTTGGTTTGCACTAGAGTGAATGGTCGTTTTTCTGTAACTTGAAGTCTTTAAATCAAGATTTGAGGACTTCAGTAGATGAGTCAGAGATTGTTTGTTTATTACAGAAGCAGGTGATTGAGGTTCTGTGGCCACAATGTGCAGGTCAGACTAGATGATCAAGATGGTCACTTCTGTCCTTGAAGTCTGAACACAGTGTAGTCTTTCTTCAATGGAAATGACAATTCCTAATATTCTTGTTTACTGTTTGTCTTTGAAAACTTCAGGTCTTTCATTTAATTCTCTGCCTGTCAGTTTGAATGCTACTTTGGCTCATTGTTGTCCAGTTTAGGATTATACAGTCTTTTTTTTTTTTTTCTCATCCTTTGGTGAATTATTTTTAAGGAATTTTCCCCCCTTATGCAGCAGCCTACTCCTTTTGGGATCTCACTATTGTATTAACAGGACTTTCAAACCATTGTTTTCTTGTTCCTTGTTGCATTTGTCCCTGAATACAGCATTTTTTTATGGCTATTACATTTCTCACATAATGTGATTGAATTGCAAGCACTTATGGCAGGGTATAGTCTATGATTTTCCACAAAGTCAAGATTATTCTCGGACTGCATCCTAAATTCCTTCCTAAGGTGCTGTTTGATTTTTATTTAAATCAGTTGCTATATTTACCTTTATTTATCCTTATGGGTCTTGCTCTTTTATTGGAAAGGATAAAATCATTTAGATCATCCCTAAGTCTGTTGGTTTTTTTTCTATTGCTGAAAGATCTAAGGGTCTCGGGCAGTTGCAAACCAGAGAATTTCTAGACGGGTGTCAGGTTGTATAAAGTTATGATACAGTCAATGTACAGCTCCCTGAGAACATTAGCGCACATTCAACCAAGGCACAGGCAGCCTCGTTCAGAGGTGTTCCTTTTAATTGCTCTTTGTAGGGCTGTCACCCAGGGGTAATGAATGTACCTTCACAAAACATTACTCTGTTGTGGAGGCAGCATGTCTAGATGCTCATTTTTGACAAGGATGAATTAAAATCCCTGTTTAATGAGACTTGCAGTATTTCTACCCACTCTTTCATGGATACTGCTTGGGAAACACCAGACATGGAACACACATAGACAAGCACTCAAAGAAGAAATGGAAGTTACTTCCTGTTCAGTAGCTGGACTTCTTTGGATGTGTGTCTATATGTGTTTTATAACATACCCTCATTTTCCCACAACTGCCAAGTCTAATACTTGGAATGGGTAGTGGTGAAGGAGCTGAGGGTAGTTGGTTATAGCCTCAAGCACTTGAGGCTATGCAGGTAGCTGTTGCAGTCAATGGACATTGCCGGCCAAAGCCTTCCAATCTCCAGTGCATATGCATCAGACGTGGAACACACTTAGATAACACATCTGGAAGAACTTCAGTTATTGAACAGGTAAGTTACTTCCATTTTTGTTTACTTGATATGGCTTAGACCAGTGACATTTTTTTTTCTGTTCCACTTTTAGGAATATCTTGATAGTGGCTGGAATTTGAACAACATGCCTGTGATGGAGCAGTCTGTACTTGCTCACATCACTGCAGATATATGTGGAATGAAATTGCCCTGGCTCTATGTAGGAATGTGCTTTTCTTCATTTTGCTGGCACATTGAGGACCACTGGAGCTATTCCATTAACTATCTGCATTGGTGAGTTTTGGGGAGGGAAGGGGGAAATAATCCCAAAGCCCCTACTGATTTGTAGGGACTAAGTCCAGGTTGTAAGTGCATAGATTTTAAGGCTGAAGGAACTCTTATGGTAGTCTAATCTCAACCTCCCTCACAATACATGCCATAGAATTTCACCCAGTGAAATCCTGCATCAAACTCAATAACTTGTGGTTTAGCTAGAGCCTGTCTTTTAAGGACATCCACTCTTGATATAAAGACATCCCTTGCTAAGTTGTTCATAAGGTTGCTTATCCTCAGTATTAAAACTTGTACCTCATTTCTAGTTTAAATATGTCTAGCTGTAGTTTACAGCTATTGGATCTTTGTATTATTTTGTCTAATAGATTGAGTTTTGTGCCATCAGAAATCTTCTCTCCACATAAGTAGCTGTTGATTATGATCAAGTCAACTCTTTAATCAACACAATGTTGAAGGGAGCCATTTTTCTTAGCCACAAAATAAATGAATGTCTTAAGTTGCTCACTGTGGGGCACATTTTCCATACCTCAACTGATTCTTCTAGCTCTTACCTGAACCATTTCCAGTTTTTCAACATTCTTTTTTAAAAATGTGGACATAACTAGAAATATAATTCCAGTCATGGTCTCACCAGTGCTGCATGAAATAATACTACAGTCCTACTCAGTATTCCTCTGTTAGTACGTCCAAGAATCGTATCAGCCCCTCTTAGCCACAGTTTTGCAAAAGGAGCTCATTTTAATTTAGTTAACATCCATTTTCCCTAAGTCCTTTTCAGAAAGTCACTGCTTTTCAGAATAGTTCCCCGTCCTGACATTAGTGTGTTCTTTCCAAACCCATATTAAGAAATGTAGTTCCAACTGCCTTGCTTCCTTCTCCTTTGCCATGGCGAACATTAGAAACCACTCTGTGTCCTGTCTGCACCTGTAGCCTTTCTAGCCTTTATTTTAAGTAGTTGATGTGTTTAGCTGTGTGCAATCCACTTTAGAGTAATTTGGGGGAGGAGATAATCCCCTTGCTACGTCATGACCCAGCCTCCACTTCCAGCACCAGAAACCTGTCCTTCCTCAGCTTTATTCACAGTTCATCAGAGGTGAGGCTTCAAGGTATGAGGAACTGACTTCTAGTGATAAGGGATTCCTATAGGAGGTGTTATCACTGAAGCTACTTCACTGGATAAAAATATACATAAAACCCGAGCCCCGGGTTTTAAGTCGTGTAACACTTGCAGGCTTCTATGCCCCGGAGTGATCCGCATGCAGATTGTTTCGGTGAAATCCGCATCAGCGACCGCTGCAAAATCTGCAGATCGTTCAGGCCCCGGACGAAGTGCAAATGAGATATTCGTCTCTGGCTATCCTCGTGGCGTTGGCGCTGACCCCGGTGTGCCGCTCCAAATCAGCCCCAAGCACCATTACGTCGGTGTGCAGCGACCCCTGGACACCCTCGTCCAGTTGGCACTGATCCCCATCTGCAGGCTGCAAGAGGACTAAGAAGGTGTCCTCCATGCAGAGGTCCTGTGATGCGCCTGGGGCGGAAGCTAGACCCACGTCAGGGAGCCTTCGGCCTCCAGGCCTCCAACTTGTGTGGAGCGAAGCAGCACAGTCGCATCGGTGCAGGCCTCTCCAGATGTCCGGATGCCTTCCATGCCGGAGGTCTTGAAGGCAACCCAGGATGTCTTGTCCCTGCCGATACCTGGAGCACCACGGACATCGGTGCCATACTCCAGAGGCAAGCCTCCACTCGTCGCCCCCGGAGAGGTAGTGGTCGAGGGAACGCTCCTGACACCGCGCTCTGTCGTGCCCTAGTCCACAGCAATGTCCACGTGGCTCCTGCCAGATTGTCGGGTTGGGTACCGTTGGCCCACAGCTCCCGGCGCCACTCCACATTGGGGCACCGTTCGACGTCAGGGAGTTCACACTGGTGGAACCAAAGGGGACGTCCCCTGAGGTCCCAACCCAGGAAGGGTTACCACAGCTGGTCATGGCATGGACGTCGTCACCACCCCCTGTCCGGAATCCCAGTTGGAGTCTCCACCACGTCGTCAACTCCGTAGTCCTGGGCATCCATCGCTGGCACTTTGCTGTTGCAGGTACAGCCTTCGGAGTAGCTACCATGCTATCGGTCAAGCTCCAGGTTGTGGTCCCGTGGTCAGCGTCGATCTGGGCACCACTGCTCCACATGGCCGTGCCACAGCAGGGACTCGTTCGCGAGCCCATCCTCGGCCAGGAGCCGCTTCTCTGCCAGCCAAATCAGTCAGGCGGACCAACCCGGACTGTCGGCGCTGCACTGGTTGAGGTGGTGAACTCAGAGGGTGGAAGCTTGGTTGAGGTGGTGAACTCAGAGGGTGGGATGTTTCCCAGGGAATGCCTTAAAGCTAAATGATGAACTAGCATTTAAGGGTGAACACGTTGTTAATGTAGCCTCACACTCTACAAGGCAGCACAAATGGAGGGAGGGAGACACTGTGGCAGGCAGACACACATGCCCTGTGTGTGGGGGAGAGAGAGAGATGCACGTTGCCCCTTTAAATACACTGACACCACACATTAAAGTACATTGTCTTTAAAAAGATCAAGAAGTTGAGACAGCAGCTGCGGCCAGCTCTCTCATCCTGAGGCCTGTTGTGTCTCCCCCCTGCTCTATATGGAGAAGGGGTAAGCGGAGGGCAGGAACAGAGGGGAAGAGGGACACCCTGACATTAGTCCTCCTCTTTCCCCCTCCCCTGCACACAGGGCTGGCCTTACCATGAGGCGAATTGAGGCGGCCGCCTCAGGTGCCAGAATGTGGAGGGTCGCCACTAGGACCCAGAGTGTAGAAAATTGTCTTTTCTGCTGGTGCATATGTATACTCTCTGCTCTAGATGCACAGAAGTGGTGGAGTGCTGGGCTGGAGGAAGGAGGGCGCAAGAGACCTTTCAAAGTTTTGGCCCAAGCGAGAGGGCATGGGAGTGTCATTTGAGCTCCCTGCCTCAGGTGCCAAAACGTGGGCTGTCCCTGCCCACACAGCAAGCAGGAGGCTCTGGGGCAGAGGGCAGGAGCAGCACATGGCAGTGGGGGGATGGACAGCTGGATTGCCAGCAATTGAGAGCCTGCTGGGCAGCTGCTGAACAGGGAACTTAGGGGCCCGGAGAGCTGATGGGAAGGCTGCCGTTCCACCATAGTTCCAAGCTCCCAACAGCTAGCTGAAACGGGCTTCTCTTCCTGCAACCAGTGGACAAAGCAGATAGCCTTATAAGGGAGTATTGCACAACTTTAAATGAGCATGTTCCCTAATTGATCAGCAATGTAACAACATTAACCAGCATGACTTTAAGTGAGGAGTTATTGTAATTTCATCGGGTGAGCCCTGGTTATTTAAAGAGGTAAATTAGACTTCCTTATTAATTTTCTCCACAGCATTCAGGATTTTATAGGCTTTTATATCACCCCTCAGTAGTCGCTCGTCCAAGCTGAACAGTCCCAACCTTTTACATCATTCCTCATATGGAAGCTGTTCCATTCCCCTAATCATTTTTGTTGCCTTCTCTTTACTTTTTCTAATTTTAATGCATCTTTTATGAGATGGGGTGACCACAATTGCTTTCAGTATTCAAGGCTCAGTGTACCATAGATTTCTATAATGGCCTTATGATACTTTCTGTCTTCTTGTCTATCCCTATGTTAATGGTGCCTAAAATTCTGTTAGCTTATTTAAGTGCTACTGCACAGTGAGCAGATGTTTTCAGAGAACTATCTGTGATGACTCTAAGATCTCTTTCTTGGGTGGTAACAGCTAATTTAGACTCCATCATTTATATGTATAGTTGGGATTATGTTCTCTAATGTGCATTACTTGGCAGATTAAATTCAATGCTGATAAATGCAATTTTGTTGCCCAGACACCCAGTTTTGTGAGATCCCTTTGCAACTCTTCGCAGTTTGCTTTGGAATTAACTATCTTAAGTAATTAATTTTGTATCAGACGTATAATTTTGCATTGGGCTCTATTAAAACACATTTTGTTTGAAAGGACCTAGTTTACCGCATGATACAGGTTGCTATGTATAAATGCTCTGAACATCTTCTCATTTACCATTCCACCTATATGCGTTACCTGCAGATTTTATTGGCAGTGGTTTTATATTTACCTCCAGATCATTTATAAAAATGTTGACTGGCATTGGGCCTACAGCCTCTCTATAAATACCCCCATTTGATGCCACTACCTTTTGAGATCTGTCACTTACTGATATTGTATAGTGTTAATTTTTTAAGCAACATGTCATGTGGAACTAAGTCTCACACAAGTTTGACATCTATGCAGATATCTTTATTGATCAAATTTGTAATCTTAAATAAACCTGATTTAATTCTTTCATTAATGACACTCTTTTTTCCATAAAACCATGTTAACTGACATTTAATTATGTTCCTATCTTTTAGTTCTTCATCAATTGAATCTCATATGAGCGGCTTATCAGTTTTTTGAATATTGGCATAAGCACCTACCCAGTTTCCTGGAATTTCCCCTATTGTCCAAGACTTATTAAAAATTAACATTTTAGGACTTTTGGGAGCAGGTCATTTGGGCCTGCTGACTTTAAAAATGTTCATCTCTAGTAGATGGCATCTAACATCCTTCTTCATGATTAATGGATTAGAAAGTAATTCATCATTCTCATCTGATACAAGTATATCATCCTGCTTCTTTCCAAATACAGAACATGAATACTTGTTGAACACTTGTATCTGTTACATAAGAACAGCCATATTGAATCAGACCAAAGGTCCATGTAGTCCAAGTATCCTGTCTTCTGACTGGCCAATGCCAGGTACCCCAAAGGGAATGAACAGAACAGGTAATCATCAAGTGATCCATTCCCTGTCGCCCATTCCCAGCTTCCGGCAAACAGAGGTTAGAGACACCATCCTTTCCCATCCTGGCTAATAGCCACTGATGAACCTATCCTCCATGAATTTATCTAGATCTTTTTTGAATCATGTCATAGTCTTGACTGTCACAACATTCTCTGGCAAAGAGTTCACAGGTTGACTGTTCTGCATCTTTAATAAATTCATCATGACTATCTAGTGTTGATCCTATATTCTTGCTAGGATTTCTTTTGTTCCTAATGTTTTGGGGTTTTTTTGTTCTTTGTTTTTTTACATTTCTTCCAACACTGGATTTTTCCTTGATAGTTTTTAGCTTTCTTTATCAATTTTCTGTACTTCACACATTCTAATTTTATATGCATTACTATTTATTTCCCCCATTTCCATTTGTTATAAAGTAACTCCTTGCTTAATATTGCATTTATGTTCCTGAACAATGCTACTTTAAGGGGAACGATGTTAAGCAAATCCAATTTCCCCATAAGAATTAATGTAAGTAGGGGGAGGTTTAGGTTCCAGGGAAAATTTTTTCACCAGACAAATCACACACACACACACTTTTAAACAAACAATTTAATACTATACATAGCAAAGATTATTGTGAAGCTTGGTTGAGGTGGTAGAGTCAGAGGGTGGGATATTTCCTAGGGAATGCTTTGCTGCTAAATGATGAACTAGCACTTGGCTGAGTCCTCAAGGGTTAATACACTGTTAATGTAGCCTTGCATTCTACAAGGCAGCAGGAATAGAGGGAGGAGAGACAGCATGCAGAGAGAGACAGACACACAGCGTGTGTATGAGAGAGAGAGAGAGAGAGAGAGAGAGATGTGCATTGCCCCTCTAAGTACACTGACCCGACTAAGTACACTGCTTTTTAAAATAGATCAGCAAGTTGAGACAGCTGCTGCCAGCAAGCTCCCTCTGTCCTGAGCCCTGTCATGTTCACCCCGGTTCTGTAGAGATGGGTTACAGGAGCGGGGGGAGAGGGACACCCTGACATTAGCACCCCTGTTACCCCCACTCCTCTGCACAGCAAGCAGAAAGCTCCTGGGAGCAGCTCCAAGGCAGAGGGTGGGAGCAGCACACAGCAGAGAGTGAAGGGACAGCTGAACTGCCGGGCTGTTGATAGCCTGGGATTGGGGGGTGGCTTGGGGTGGAGGCTCCCAGCCGTGCTTACCTCAAGCAGCTCCCAAAAGCAGCAGCATATTCCTCCTCTGGCTCCTACACTGAGACACAGCCAGGCAACTCTTCTACACGCTGCTCCATCGGCAGATGCCACTCCTGCAGCTCCCATTGGATGTGCGGTTCCCGGCCAATGCAAGCTGTGGGAGTGGGACTTGCGGAGGGGGCAGTGTGCAGAGCGGAGCCCCCTGGCTGCCTCTATTTGTAGGAGCCAGAGGAGGAGTGTACCACTGCTTCCGGGAGCTGCATGGAGCGGCCCCGACCCTGCTCCCTGGCCGAAGCGCCAGAGCGGGGCAAGCCCCAGACCCCATTCCTTAGCGGGAGGTTGCGGGTCGGATTAAAACGGCTGGTGGGTCAGATGCGGCCCATGGGCCGTAGTTTGCCCACCCCTAGGATAGAGTCTTAGGGTTTGTCTCTGTAATGGGATAATGCACCCTATGGAGGTGTGATTTCTAAAGTGCACTAATGTGCTGTGGATTAATTGATCCATGTAGACTAAAAGGTCCCTAGTGTACTTGAACAGTATTGTTTCAAACAGTGCTACCTTAAAGTGCACCAGTAAGGTCTATATGGATGGATTAATGCACAGCATGTTAGTGAACTGTAGAAATCACACCCTTATACAGCACGTTACTCCGCCATGTAGAGAACCCTTAGTGCACTCCTGAGTGGTGCTTATTTAGCATCCTTTCCATACAATGTGTTGTGAAGCAAGAGCCTGTAAATGTGAACGTACAACCTTATTTATATTTAGCACCCCCTTTTTTTAAACTTGCAGGGGGGAACCGAAAACATGGTATGGAGCCCCAGGGTATGCGGCTGAGCAGCTGGAAGATGTCATGAAGAAGCTGGCTCCCGAGTTATTTGTGTCTCAACCTGATCTTTTGCATCAGCTTGTCACCATTATGAACCCAAATACACTGATGGCCCATGGAGTGCCCGTATGTCATTGGAATTCTGTGCTCATTGTCATTTTTCTTTTATGTTGGCTTTTTCTGTAAGAGTGACAGTTTAAATCAATTGTTAACACAACTTTGCAATAGCTTATACATGTATTGCATACTATAGAAATAATATATTGGATTAATTAAATTTGTTTGAGCTGGTATAATGTACTGGTTTGAAGGGATGGGCAATGCAGTCATTGCTTTTTAGACTTCCTTAAGATTTCACATGCTCTTCTCCAGAGAGACCTGTTTCAGTGGATTTCCATTCCTGGGTCCATGTTCCGCATAAGATGGTTTGAGTTTTTGAGGCACTTGTGGAGGCCTGTCGGGTGCTCTTTAGTTGGACACTGGAACTCTTGGCTACCCCCTGTTTGTTCCAAGCTTATTTCCTTTCTGATGGTCTTTGGAGAACAACTTCCCAGCAGAGGGAGGGGAACCATGACTTCTTTGTAGATCTTCCCTGCAGTGCTGAATAGTTTTGCAGTGCCTCATCTACATTCTTCCTCTCTCATTTCCTGTCATTCTGGGTCATTAGTTACCTATTAAAGAAAATGCGTCACTCGCCATCCTCCTTCCTCTCAGACTTTGAAAGGATGTACTTCCCATGTACTTAACTAGCTTTTGAAAGGAGCCAACCTTGGAACCCAGTGGAAACATAGAGGGAGTTAGGCAGTTTAAGATACCTAAAGTGGGATTTCAGAGACACAGAAGTTTTAAGCTGTGGGAATTCTGATTGGTCTCATGGTGTTTCAGAAAACAAGAAATTACAGGTAACTTCCAACCTCCTCCTCTCTGCCACCTGCACATTTTAAAGCCTCTCCATCTCAGTATATATTAAACTTAATTCTTCTTTATGAAGAGCCTAGTTACTTTCATATATCACTTGTGAAATGAGACCTAAGGCTCTAATTTTAAATACTTCTCTGACCAGTACATGCAGCTCAGAATTGCAATGATAGCTGAAGTCAAATTCAGAGTCCTCAAAAATGTGTAGAGTATGCAGGTTTATCTTGTCCCGATTTAAGATGATCAGGGAGGTCACATTTAGTTGATAGCCACAGATTTACTGTTAAACATGGCTAAATATAGCCTTTAAGGGCTGCATCAGGTGGAGGGACTTGTTAGGGGAAGTAAGGCCTCCCCTTATTCTCCTGTGTGGACACATCAAACCCACTTACATTTGAGTCCAGGGTTGGGGAGAGCAGCAGGGACTTGAGCTCATTTGAAAGGATGGGCAATACAGTTACTGCTTTTTATCTGATTGGTTGGATGGGGCTGGGAACTGGGCAGACCCCATGGTTGTTCTCCCTTCACCTTGCATTCAGCCAGCTTTGGAGGGTGGCCTGGGGGTAAGAGTTTGCTGTAATTAGTCAGTACAGCACATTCCCCTGCATGCTGTACAGATTCAGTCTTGCTTCCTTTCCGTTGCTCTTCCTGTAGCAGTACATCTTCACGCTGCTCCCTACTCAGAGCTGAAAGGAAACTTGATCTTGCCCTAAATGACCCTTGGGTTTGCCACCTTTTAAAGAAAAATGTATATTCAAAACCAAATAACCCACCAGCTACTAAGCACTTAGAATATTGGTTTATTTTTTAAAGCCAAATTTGCTGTTTCTTGTTGGAAAAAAATATGAGCTCTTACATTTTTAGAGAACTATCTGCCTGCCACCTTTACATATACTGGCTGAGTGGTAGCTCCATCTGCCAGTAAGGCTGAGTAACACTCTGTGCTGGGAGTTGTATTGCCATTTGTTTTGTCAGCATTTTTCAACCTAATTGTTGGTACAAGGAGTTTACCTGCAGTCTTGTGGAAGTTAATCCCTGTGCTTTCTGAATAAAAATTATAACTCTTTGGCTGAGGCTTTTAAAGTATTTTTAAGCTAAATAAATGGGCGTTGGGCTTCCGCATCCCCTTGGTGGCTTTGAAAATCTCAGCCTGTTCCTCTGTGTAATTCTCACCTATTGTTAGAAGTCAACTTGGTTTGCCTCTTGTTTCGTTGCCTCTTGTTTTTATTGGGTTTTTATTGTTTTTATTAGGTTTACCGAACCAACCAGTGTGCTGGAGAATTTGTGATTACATTTCCAAGAGCCTATCACAGTGGCTTTAACCAGGGTTTCAATTTTGCTGAAGCTGTGAACTTCTGCACAGTTGATTGGGTATGTTTGGAAGATGTGGCATTAATTTTCAGTGAAAGTATACGCTTACTTAATAATGTGGTGGTAATTTGATTGTGCATGCACAATCTCACTTGAGTCAACTGAGTGGAAGGCATAAAGAAGAATTTTTCTAGTGCACAAAGCCCAAAGAGAACACAGTGTGGATAGCTATTTTCACACTGTCCATTCCTTCTAAGTAGTTAATAAAAACACTTTAGCTTTACACAGCTTAGTGATTTCAGAATACTAAATCAGCTTTAAAACGAGTTCAGTGTACTCATCAGGCAAGAAACCTGTCCAGACAGCACAGAACTGCAGAAGACTCTGTGCAGAATCTACTCCCAGCCTGCAGCGAACAGGGCATATTGGTCATGGAGGTATGGCCAGAGTGTACTGAACTATGGGTATTCTCTGCTTACCAGTGCCCATAACAGTTCAGGGGAAGCAGAACATGAGTCAGAGCAGCCTCAGGGCTGCTTTAACTTATACTAGGGACTGGACAGAGCCCTGCATGTCATGAGAATACAGAGAAGCACAAAGGTTGCTTAAAGCTACCTTTTTTGCACCCCCACTCCCATTCTTGATCTAATTACAAGAAAATTATTATTCAGAATTGAGCATAGGGACTCTTCCAACTTTGCTTCAAACATCTTTAAAAAGATTCTTATGGCATATCTTGGAACAATTATTTACTGTAGTCTCAGATAAAAATTGTGTGTCAGCAGCTCCAGCTTTCTCACCCATTTTTTTCCACAGTAAATTGTATTTACTTAGTCCCAGCTTCAAGCAGCTTACAATCTGTCTTTGTTCTTTGCTAGGTGCTGTACAAACAATGTAGGGCCAGTTCCATGACTGGGGCTCATAGGCCCTATGATAAGACAAATAATTAATGATATTTATTCAATGTGGCTTTCTTCAAGTTACATCAGTGTGGAATGGAACTCTTTTGGACTATTATACCACTTCACTGATTTTTGACTGGACCCTTTAAGCAGTATTGTCAAATCCAAATTTTAAACTCTTTAAATCTTTAGCAGTATTTAATCCTTTTTATGATAATACTTTCTCCTATTAGGTGAAGATTGGAACTGTCTTCTGTTATTTAAATAAGAGCAAAATCAGAATAGGTTGTGAAACATTGTTTGCTTTGGCTTTTTCAAGTTTCTATCTTGACCACATATTACAGCTCTAACCATCTGTAGAGATCCACTTGTTCCATCTCACCAGGAAATTCTGTGCACTAGCATGAGGTTTTCACATTGCTTTCACTTGGAAAAAGTAACCGGGAAAACTGCATTTTCTTGTATGCACACATCAGTTGTAAAGTACTGTAAGATTTGTTCAGTTGAAGCGCAGAGACTCAGACAGGACTGTTACAAGAGGCCATTTCTTGGAGTGTACATCAGTGTTATTTTACTGGAAGTCTTAGTGCTCTAATCCTAAATAATAAAAAAGAAGATTCCTGTTCAGAGCAGCACCAGATAATAGGCTACTGTACAAACCAAAGATTATGGCTGTTAAAGCTATTTTCTGTCCTTTTTATTGCTTTTGATCAAAATACACTGAGCGTGGTTTCTCCAAGATAGGCCAAATGCAGCCACTTTATAACATCTATAACATGATAAAAAATAACATCTCCAGGGATTAAAATATTGTTTGGTCTCATAACTGTCCTTTTCAAGTACAATTGCTTCTGATAACTCTGTTTGGATTTTCCCAACACGAATTTTGTTATTCTATGAAACAATTTTCAGTTGTTTACATATGGGCCATTTAGAAATGCTGGTGCTCTGACTTCAAAGTTCTGTTTATAAATAGTAAAAGGGAGACTGGAAAATGTATAGACACTTTAGGCCTCTATCCAGACCCCCAGCCCCTTGACTCATGTGAGTATATCAGAAAGTAAACATTAAAAAAAACCTGTAGCCCTGATGGTTGCAAAGATACACTCACGTCACATTTTCTAGTTTAACCACCGCAGTGATGTCAGCCTGAATCTGCAAACAGCTTAAAAAAAAAAAAAAGGGTGGAACAGATGGACTGTCCCATTCCTGTTTAATAGAGTGTGAACTCCAAGACTCATTGGTCTGGGGATTGTTGTGGTGTGCCTAGGGCAGGAGGGGGCAAACTACGGCTCGCGGGCCACATGTGGCCTGCCGGCCATTTTTATCTGGCCCGCAAGCGCTGGGAGGGGAGAGCGGTGTCAGTGGCCCCCTCTTCCCTGCCCAGGGGCCGGGCAAGCACAATGAGGGGCCCCTCACTCCCACCGGGAGTGCCAGGCTGAGCCACGGGGCCTGCGCTCCCCGCCTGGGGTGCCGGGCTGAGCTGCAGGGGGTCCGCGCGCCCTGCCCACCGGGCCCAGCCCGGGGGAGCGGCACCACGTGTTCCCAGCCCGGCACTGGCCAAGCCGCGGGACCCTGCGCTCCCCGCCCAGCGCACCGGGCCCAGCCTGGGTGATCCGTGGAGCGACGCGCTCCCAGCCCAGCGCGCCGGCCGAGCCGCTGATCCTGCACTCCCCGCCCTGCCCAGCCTGGGGAAGCGGCACCACGTGCTCCCAGCCCGGTGCGGGCCGAGCTGCGGGCCCCCGCACTCCCAGCCCAGCGCACCAGGCCCAGCCGGGGGGAGCCGCGGCGCCACGCGCTCCCAGCCCGGCATGCCGGCCAAGCCGCAGGGAGCCGCGCTCCCCACCCAGCGCACCGGGCCCAACCCGGGGGAGCTGCGGGGCCCCGTGCTCCCAGCCGGGCACGCCGGCCCAAGCCGCGGTCCCGGCTCTCCCCATCCCGAGCTGCAGGCCCCGAGTTCCTGCCTGGGGAGCCCTGGTCCCCTAGTTCCCACGTGGAGCCGCGAGGCCTTGAGTTCCTGCCGGAGGTGCCTGGTGGAGCCGCCTGGCAGAGCCACGTGGGCCCCGCAGTTCCGGGGTGCTGGGCCCAGCTGCCGGGACCAGGGCAGCTGACCAAGATAAGAATGGGGACAGGGGCGGCTTGGGTGGTGGTTAGGGTGAGTGGGGGGTCTCGGGAGGGGGCGGTCAGGAAACAAAGTGCAGGGGGCTTAGATAGGGGGTGGGGTCCCTGGTGGTGGTGGTTAGTGTGGATGGGTTTCGGGTGTGGGCAGTAAGGGAACAAAGAGCATGGGCGCTTAGATGAGGGGTCGGAGGGGGGGCAGTTAGAGTGGGGGGTCGCCGGAAGGGGCGATCACGGGACAAGGACAGGGGGGCTTAGGTACGGGGTGGGGTCCTGGGGGGCAGTTAGGGTGGGGGGGATCTCCGGAGGGGGCAATCAGGGGACAAGGGGGGGGTTGGATTTGTTGGGGGCTCTGGGTGGGCAGTCGGGGCGGGAAGTGAGTGGAAGTTGAGGGGGGGGGGGCATGGCCAGGCTGTTTGGTGAGGCACCGCCTTCCCTACCTGGCCCTCCACATAATTTTGAATCTCAATGTGGCCCTTGGGCCAAAAAGTTTAATCTGGCCTTGGGTACTGGCCTTGGGTGCAACAAGTTTAATCTGGCCTTGGGTGCAACAAGTTTCCAAGTCATAGAATCATAGATGATTAGAGTTGGAAGAGACCTCAGGAGGTATCTAGTCCAGCCCCCTGCTCAAAGCAGGACCAATCCCAACTAAATCATCCCAGCCAGGGCTTTGTCAAACTGGGCCTTAAAAAACGATTAGGAAGGTGATTCCTGCACCTCCCTAAGAACCCATTCCAGTGCTTCACCACCAGCCTAGTGAAATAGTGTTTTCTAATATCCAGCTTAGACCTTCCCCACTGCAACTTGAGACCATTACTCCTTGTTCTGTCATCTCCCACCACTGAGAAGAGTCTAGATCCATCCTCTTTGGAATCCTCCCCACCTTTCAGGTAGTTGAAGGCTTCTATCAAATCCTTCCTGCCCGTCACTCTCTTCTGTTTTCAGCGTAGCAACCATGTTAGTCTGTATCCATAAAAAGAACAGGAGTACCTGTGGCACCTTAGAGACTAACAAGTTTATTTCAGCATAAGCTTTCATAGGCTATAGCCCTCAGATGCATAGAATGAAACACACAGTATTATGTATCCTCACTCCTTCTTGTCCACTGTCTGATATGGGCCCATCTTGATTATCACTACAAATGTTTTTTTTCTCCTGCTGATATTAGCTCATCTACATTAAATAGCCTCTTAGAATTGGTATGACAACTTCCCACCTTTTCATGTTTTCCGTGTGTGTGTGTGTATGTGTGTATATACACACACACACACACACACACACACACACACACACACACACCTCTTACTACTGTGTGTTCCATTGGTTCCATTCTATGCATCCGATGGAGTGGGCTGTAGCGTATGAAAGCTTATGCTGTAATAAACTTGTTAGTCTCTAAGATGCCACAAGTACTCTTGTTCTCTTCTCTTCTACAGACTAAGGGCTTGTCTTCACTAGCGCGGGGAGAGATCGATCTTATGGCGATCTATTTATCGCATCTCATCAAGACATGATAAATCGATTGCCAGCGGCGCCCCCGTTGACTCCGTAACTCCAGCTCGCCAAAAGACGCAAGCTGGAGTTGACGGGGGAGCGCGCAGCCGCCCGCCGCCGCCGTGAGGACGGCAGGTAAGTCAGCTGTAGAGTCGCTGATTTCAGCTACGTTATTAACATAGCTGAAAGTGCGTATCTACAGTCGATCCCCCACACTAGTGAGGACCAGCCCAAAATAAGCCCATTTCCCTCAGCCTCGCCTCATAAGTCTTGTGCCTTAGCCCCCTAATCATTTTTGTTGCCCACTGTGGACTCTCTCCAATTTGTCCACATCCTTTCTGTAGTGGGGGGACCAAAACTGGACACAATATTCCAGATGTGGCCTCACCAGTGCCGAATGGAGGGAATAATCGCTTCCCTCAATCTGCTGGCAACGCTCCTACTAAGTGCAAACACAATCATCAATATTCTGAGTTAAAGGAACTTGTTCATGGTCTTGTTTACTCTTTAACATATGGTGTATTTTTTATTTAAAATTAATATATATTGTTCCTAGAATGTGCTGCTATTGGCTTTCATTTAGTTGGATAGATAGTAATTAATTAATAGCACAGACAGTCTGTGTCTTCACACTGTTATGCCTATAAAGGTTTCATAAACAACATTTTAAAAAAAATCCTGCTGCCACTTCTTCCCTCCTCCCTTCCCCCTACACCCTGATACAGCTGCCGTTGGGTCGCCAGTGTGTGGAACATTATCGCCTGTTAAACCGCTACTGTGTTTTTTCTCATGATGAGATGATATGTAAAATGGCTTCCAAAGCAGATGTCCTTGATGTTGTGGTAGCTTCTACTGTTCAGAAAGACATGGCTATTATGATTGAAGATGAAAAGGCTTTACGAGAAGCGGTGTGTAAACTGGTAAGCTTTATGAAATGTAATGTTGCTGACTGGACTAACTTTAAAAGTCATGATCTGAAGTTCATAGAGTGTCAGGGTTGGATGGGACCTCAGGAGAGCATCTAGTCCAACCCTCTGCTTAAAGCAGGACCAATCCCCAATTAAATCATCCAAGAGATTTTTGCTTCACATCCCTAAATGGCCCCCTCAAGGATTGAGCTCACAAGCCTGGGTTTTAGTAGGCCAGTGCTCAAACCATTGAGCTATCTCTTCCCCGAGTTCATACATGCTGTCCTGCATTAATGTTTCCCTTTGATTTCAATAGGGCTAGTTGAGGAAATAACTATTTTACATTAGTGGGATATTAGAATCTGGCCCTTAGTAGTTTTTTTTTAAAAAATGCCTTTTTAAAATAATAGGTTATATAGTTACTGAAGAAACTTAGTTGAAGTAGTTGAGTCCTCATTAACCAAAATGTGGTTATTTTCGTATGTCCATATCTTAATCTTAAACTTCCGTGGCAAATCATGTCTTTTGATCAGCTTAACTTCTGATCTTCTGGTCTGAACTAGTCTGCTCTGTTTGTTATACTGTGAAGTCACTTCAGTGTATTCTGTTATAGGGAGTGACTGATTCCAAGAAGATGGCTTTTGAAATGTTGCCAGATGATGAGCGCCAGTGCATAAAGTGTAAAACCACTTGCTTCATGTCTGCTGTCTATTGCTCATGTAAACCTGGCGTCCTGGTATGCCTGTATCACATAGAAGATCTCTGCTCCTGTCCCACCTATAAATATACATTGGGGTATGTTTTGGCTACAAAAAAGTATTATTCTTTGGGGGTCTATTGAGGACTAGGATATACATTTCTTAAATGAAGTTTTTGGAGTAATCTAGTGAGTGATGTGTGCCCCCCAACCCACATCTGCTTTACTAGTGATGCCATTTATATTTCTCTTACAACCATGTTTATACTTACTTCCACAGTCCTCCAAACAAGGAATACTATTTCTGAGATGGTGTATAATGCGATTAACTTTTCTTTTTGAAATCCCACAAGATATATTTCTGCCATAACACCTACAAGAGAGACAAGGTGGGCCAGGTAATATCTTTTATTGAACCAGCTTCAGTTGGTGTGTAAGACCACTTTTCAGCTGAACAGACAGAGCTGGTCTGAGAGAGGGACTCTGAGCATCATAGCAAAATGCAAGGTGGAACAGATTGTTTAGTGTAAGTAGTTAGCACATATTGCAAGGGACCATTCAAGGTAGAGTGGCCTGTTAACACCTCTGCAGTCATAGGACAAAAAGTGTGTTGGGGGGGCAGGGAAGGGGGAGTTAGTGGGTTACAGATTGTTGCAATAAGCCATAAATCCAGTGTCTGTTCAATCCATGATTTTTAGTGTCTACCAGAGTTATGAATTTAAGTTCCTATCTTTTGAAAGTGTTGTGCAGGTTTCCTTTGAGGATGGGGACTGATAGGTCAGATACAGAGTGATTGCTTTGTGAAAAGTATTCACCCAGAGGTGGCAGGGTTTTTTTGTCTTTTATTATTTTCCTGTACAAATTCATTTTAGAGTTCAGTAATTGTCTGGGTTCACCCACATATGTGCTAACTACTTATGCTAAATAATCTGTTCCACATTGCATTTAGCCATGACTCTCAGAGTTTCTTTCCTAGACCCGAAGAAGAGCTCTGTGTGGCTGGAAAGCTTGTTTCTCTCACCAACAGATGTTGGTCCAATAAAAGATATTACCTCCTCTACCTCGTCTCTCTGATATCCTGGGACGCACACGGCTACAACTACACTGCATGTAATAGCTACAAGAAATTAGTGTGCTCATTCTTTATATTGACACCAAAAGAAGTTTTGTTTCATCTTGCTATAGGAGTTACATAAGAATGGCCACACTGGGTCAGATCAAAGGTCCATCTAGCCCAGTATCCTGTTTTCTGGCAGAGGCTGGAGCTGGGACCCCGACGCAAGGAGGCTCCCGCAAAAATAAATCACAGGCAGTGATCTTCAGTGCGCTCAGGCTGTCTGCCCTGGCCCCATGTTGCTCCCAGAAGTGGCTGGCTGCTGGCACATCTCTGCGGCCTCTGAGGGGGAGGAGGCTGAACCCAAGCTCCCTCCCTGACACCCCACCCCCTTCTGCACCCCAATCCCCTGCCCCAGCCCAGAGCCCGCTTCTCACCAAACTCTCTCCCAGCCCCTGATCCCTCTCCTGCCCCCCAGCTCCTCCTGCAGCAAGCTCCCTCCCAGGAGAAACATTTATATGCAGGCCCCATAAAATCTAATAGCCCCGGGCCCACAGAGTTAATCTGGCTCTGCCCAGAGGGAATGAACAGAACAGGTAATCATCAAATGATCCAGTTCTAGCCTTTGTTGAGTAAACTGAGTAATCAAGTTGTCCTCCTTCACCCTCTGTTCCTTCCTACTGTTTTGTTATCTCTTCATTGTCATATTTTCAGTTGGATTGCAACCTCTTCAGAGCAGGAACCTGGTCTAGAATTTGTAATATGAGGTGCCTAATATGCTTGTGAGCACTGAATAATATAATGAATAATAGTAAGTACAACTTCTATAGATAAAGCAGTGATGATTCATATGGGCACTAGACAATCTTATTTTGATGTTCATTCATGTCTTACTAAAGGGATTTAATTCTGTGCCCCTTCCAGATATCGATATAAACTAGATGATCTCTATCCAATGATGAATGCGCTGAAATTGCGTGCAGAATCCTACAATGAATGGGCTTCAAAAGTAAATGAAGCTTTGGAGGCAAAAAATAACAATAAAAGAAGTATGTATTTTCCAGATGCTAAAAAAATTGACCATTTCCAAAATGTTTCTTGTTTCATTGTTGCTGAAACTCAACAACTTTGTCTTTGAGACTTATTTATGTATCAAATGAATAAATCTGCATATTTATATACCTTTCCATGACTCCATCTCACAACTGAGAGTGAGAGTTCCCAGAGAGAATCTTGTTGGCGGTTGTATGGATTTGACAGGTAGGGGCTGTTGTATATCTGAGAGTGCAGTTTTTTGAAATTTCTGTGCCAGTTTCAGAGTTTTTTTATTAGATGTTGCATACAATTATTACATTGCAGTATTCTCTTCTATTACTTAAAATCAGTCTTAAAAAGGACTATTTTTAATTCAAGAAAACATTCTCTTCTAAAAGGCCTCATCAGTTTTAAGGCTTTGATAGAAGAATCAGAAATGAGAAGGTTTCCAGATAATGATCTACTGCGACACCTCCGATTAGTTACTCAGGATGCAGACAAATGTGCCTCAGTTGCCCAGCAACTTCTTAATGGCAAAAGACAAACAAGGTATGTGTTGCACTTATTTCAAATTATTAAGGGGAAGATTTGGAAAAGGCACTTGTTTTATGGATTTCCAAATTAAGGCAACCCTTCTGGTCTCCTGAAAAAATGTCCTACTTTTGGGGTCTGGTACTTCCTGGCACATGATATGTCAAGTGTCCTGGACATTGCAGTTTCTAAAAGCTACCTGTTCCAATTTAAGGCAGCATTAAGTACGTTGTTATGTAAAATAGCACTTGCCTTTCCCTTCCTGGTGATCCATTGCACTTTTCAAAAATGTTTCTTGCTTTCCTGAGAAAAAGGTTGCTGCTTCTTTGAGTAGTGCCCCTATGGGTGCTCCTGTAGGTGTGTCTTCGTCCCTGTGCTGCTGATCCGAGATCTTCGGTAGCTCTGTCTGTTGGGCCTATACATGCACTGTCTCTCCTCATGCTGCACTTCGACTTTGATACCGGTACAAAGACTTGAATTCATAGAAGATGACCTCGACTCTGTTCAAGTAAAGGTGCTCCTCCCTGATAGAGACAGTACAATTCAGTCCACAGATCTTGGTCAGACACTGTCTTCACCTTCTGGAGCATATGACTGTGGGCACATCAGTCATTCCTCATGCCAGACTACCGTGATATGCCACCAAGTGCTGTTCTGTTCAATTTGCAAACCAGAGACCGTATAAACAAATTTATGTCGATGCCCTTCAGAGTCAAGTAATCTTATGATGGGCAGTGTGGCCTGCATGTATTACATAAACTGACAGGGAGGTGCCAGGTCACATTCCCTGTGTGTGGAAGCACTAAAACTATGGAACTGGTGCATTTCCCACAATATCTTAATATCAGTGGCCTAGCTACCAGGAATACACAACACAACAGACAGTCTGAGCCACAAATTCTCTCAGGACCTTGAATGGCAGATAGATTTGGGGATACTACACAACATATTCCAGATATGGGGGACACTGATAATAAACCTATTTGCTGCTTACCAGAACAGGAAATGTCCACAATGTTGCTCCAGAGCGACGGAGATCAGACAACTCTCCATAGGAGATGCTCTCCTCCTTCCATGGGAGAAGGGCCTTCTTTACACCTTTTCCCCTTTCCCTCTGTTACTGAAAGTCCTGTTGAAAATGAAAAGCGTAAAAGCAAACATCATACTGATTGCTCTGACCTGATTCAGACAGATGTGGTACTCTTACCTATCACAGCTGGCATTATGTTCACTAGTGACTCTTCCAATCATTCCTCATCTCCTGTTGCAGAATGAGAGATGTACTCTCCATCCCAGTCTGTGGATTCTGCGGCTCAAAGCATGGGTCATTCATGGTTCCATGGTTCCAGCATATAGAAACATCTTGCTCTGAGGAGGGTGCTACTACACAGTTGGTACATTGAATAATTCCTTTCCTAGCTACAAAAATGGAAGAGATTCCAGATCTGGTGTCACCCCAAATACAGAAGTAACAAAGAGTCCTGTGGCACCTTAAAGACTAACTAAAGTATTAGAGCATAAGCTTTCATGGGCTAATACCCACTTCGTTGGATGGCATGCATGAGGTAGGTTACTCAATCTTCTCCCATCCAATTACAAAGAGGTTTCTTAAAAGCATAACAGACCTCTTCCCACAACCCAGACTTTCCACTCCTCAGTGAGATCTCAAACTAGTGCTAAAAGGGCTGACTAGACTGCCATTTGAATCTATGGCCATTTCTTCATTAACTCACCTTTCCATGAAGACGGCATTCCTGATCGCCATCATCTTAGCAAGAAGGAGAGGGGAGATATTGGCTCTGATGGTGCATTGCCCTTTCACTGTGTTCTTCCCTGACAGTGTCACACTTAGACTACATCTGAAGTTCACTCTCAAGGTGACTTCTGCATTTCACATGAATCGTCTTATTTGGCTTCCAGCCTTTTTTATCCCAAACTTCATCAGGATAATATGGAAGCCATCCTGCATACGCTGAACGTGAAGAGAACCTTGGCCTTTTATTTGAACAGGACAAGAGCTTTCAGGAAATGTCTGAATTTTATTCATATTTCTGCCAAGCACTGCCCTTTGGAGCCAGCAGTTTGCTCTGAGGCTGAGTTCGGAAGAGCAGTTCCACTAACTTCTACTAAGAACTCTTCATTCTACCTCGGCAGTGCTGTTCACTGATCTCCCACAACTGGGTATGCACAAGAAGCCCCTGAAGAAGAAAGGATATTTAACAATAACTAGTTTGTTCTCTGAGTGTTCCTGCACTGCTTCTTCTTTACTTCAGCATTCTCTATATACCTCTGATTCAGAAGAAGGAACTGAGCTGGTTGTGGGCTGTACTCCTATAAGCACTTTTACTGCTACAAAGGGACACATCTGAAACCCCAAGGACACTGTTTTGAAGAGGGTTCTGTGATCTATAGGTGCCATGTGTGAATCGACAGTTGATTCTTGAAAAAGAGCGGTTACTGGTAAATAGCTGCTGTTTTTGAATTTATCTGAAGCTATTGCAGAACTTCCAGTCTGTTATGTCATAGGGTTGCAGAGTATAGGTCCAGCTTCCCTTGGATCACATGGATCTTTGACTTTATTTAAAAGCTACTTACATGTCATTCAACATAATGTAGATTTTTAAACTTACTCTGTTCTATATGTAATTTTTTGGGAATTATTTTAAATGGAAACTAAGACAATTTAAACAAATGAATATTTTAACAACAGAGGAATAGGAAATCTTAGCAGGTATGCTAAGATTAGTATGCTGATGTGACTGGAACATAAACATTATTAGCTGGCATGTTCTGGAGTAAAGTCAAACTGGCAGTATGCAAGCTTTCTTTCGTATTCTGTTCAGGACACTCAGACCTTGTTACTGTCTGCATGACTGCAGAAGTGCTAGCCAGTCTAATAACACCCACAAACAGCTGATTGAATGTGATGTATTAAAATGTAGAGATTGCAGCATAAGAGTCCTTAACAGTTTTCAAAAGTGACTAAGTGATTTAGGAGTATAGGTTCTATTGAGAATCAATGGAATCTGTGCTCTTCTGGTCTTGCCTAGATAGGGAAATTAACCAGAATAGCCGTTGTGGAATAAGCTGGTTCTCTATGGCTACTGTGTAGAGTTCACACAAGGAAGTACTATACTGCAGAATAAAAGTCACTTTATTTCTGAATAATTAGTGTGCTTCCAAAGCAGAGAAAATAGCTAAATAAAATCACATTTATTCTGGAATAATATGTCCACATGAAGAGTTATTGCTGGATTGTTTGTTCCACTATAGCTATTCTTCGAGTGCTTGTTCATGTCGATTCCATTGTAGTTGTGCACACACCCACATGCGTGGTCGTCATCAGACTTTTGTCTTAGCGTTATCTGTAGGGCTGGCTGTGGTACCTTTTGGAGCTCCATGCTTATGCTGTGGTTATCCGGTGCCATCGGTACATGGTGGACACTCGGAGTACCTCTCTCTCTTGCTTGCCAAGCAGTCAGCGGTTTCTCTCCTGTCTCAGCCTTGTTCTTCTAAACTGTAAATAGTTTAATCATTTGTTAGTCAGTTGTTAAGTAGCTGTTAAGTGTTGTGTCAGATAGTGTTCCAGTGGGGACTTTGCCCAAGGCAGGGCATTCCCCGGTCTCTGGGTTTTAAGCCTTGCTCCACCTGTAACAGGCCTATGCCTGTTAGTGACCTGCATGAGAGATGCATAAGCTGCTTAAGGGAATCCCACATGAGCACTGTTGCATCTGTAAGAACTTTCATCCTCTGACACAGAGAGAGCATGATGTTCGTTTCAGGGTCTCCTGATGCAGGCTGCCCTATGCCCAGTTTTGGAGTTAGCACAACCTGACATGGTGCATAGCTCACTCCCAGTACCGGGTTCTTCCTGGTACCGATCCCCATCGACAGTGCCGAAGAAGAAAACAAAGAAGTTGGCACCAGCAAGCCCTGCGTGGGCCTTACACCCTCTCTAGACCTGCAAAAGGGTTTAGCCCTGTGGAGTTCCTCCCCACAAAATGACCTGCCACCAATTCCAGAGAAGGGTAAAAAGCCTAAGTCGAGAGCACAGTTGACCTCCTCTCAGCTCCTGGTGCCTGGAGAATTAAGAGTGCCCCTGCTGCAGCTGGCACCGCGTGCAGCAATGGAACCGGCTGTGGCTCCCCGTGAGGGCAAGCCCAATGACAAGGTATCGCACAAGACAAGCGAGCACTACCAATCTAGAGGCCCGCTGCTTCAAATCATCGGCACCAGGCCCCTGATCACCATCTTCGCACCGGGGCTTGCCCAGGCATAGATGATTTCGCCACCGGTCTTTGTTGCACCGTCTCTTCCTAACCTGGCGTCGCTTTCCCTACTCCTGGCACCAGTCGCCCCACCTTGGTCACTGAAGGGTGACACCTTCTCCCGCTTGGAGACAGTGTTCAGCCCCTCGCCCGGACAGCAACGATTGGGCTCCGGAAGGCGCATCCATGGCATCAGTGCCATCCTATCAACAGGGCCAGTCGCTGACCCAGTGAGCTTATTTGGGAGCCTGGAGCATTCCCAGGTTTAAGATTAGCAGCCGTGTTAGTCTGTATCCGTAAATAAGACGAGGAAGGCTTGTAGCACCTCAGAGACTAAGCAGTTTATTTCAGCATAAGCTTTCGTGGGCTATAGCCCACTTCATCGGATGCATATATGAAGTGATGCATAGATGCATATGCATCTGATGAAGTGGGCTATAGCCCACGAAAGCTTATGCTGAAATAAACTGCTTAGTCTCTAAGGTGGAGCATTCCCATCATGCTGTTGCCCCACTCCCGCCAGCCCTTGGTCACTGTGTTGGAGAGGCCAAAGTCAGCACCCATGGCACCGGGTTTGGTGCAGGCTGCTCCGGTAGCTGCTGTGGGTGATGAGCCAGTATCCACTTTGAGGCCACCCTTCCCGGTGAGCGGTGACACCGCCAGACCTCCCGCAGTGGTCCAGTCATCCTCCTCTTCTCTGGACAAGGTGGTGGTGGGCTCCTCCAGAACTAGCCCACCAGGCAGTATCAGGGAGCATCCAGCACTGCTCCATAGGGTGGCGTCGAACTTGGGTCTCAAAGCGGAGGAAATGGAGGAGCAGACGGACACATTGTTTAATGTGCTCTTAGTGTCCACCACAGCCCGCGTCACACTCCCAAATGGGCCCTGAAAATCACCAAGACCATCTGGCAAACACGGTCCTCCATCCTGCCCACCTCTAAGAGGGTGGGAATGAAGTACTTCATTCCTGTGAAATGGTTTGAGTATTTATACACCCACCTAAGGGACCTGCTGCAACTGGGGTGCCCCTTCCCCAGCCCCAACTCAGCCTTGGACCTGCTGAGGGAGGGGCAGTCTGAACCCAGCCCCAGCCCTGGAGCTGCTGTGGTGAGGAGAGGTGCCTGTCCCTCGCAGCCCACGTACTGCTGTGGGGAGAAAGAGAGAAAGGGAGTCCTCTCTCACCACCGTAGCCCCGGAGTCCCTTCCTGCACCCCAAGCCACTCATTCCCGGCCCAACCCCAGAGCCTGTACCCCCAGCCGGAACCCTCATCGCCCCCACACACCCCAACCCTCTGCCCCACCGCTAATCCCCTCATCTCTGGCCCCACACCCCCAGATGGAGCCTTCACACCCCCAGATGGAGCCTTCACACCCCTGCCCCAGCAGCCATGAGCCCCCTCCCACATTGCGAACCCCTCAGCCTCACCCCCACTACATGAATTTTGTTACGTGCACCGATAATAAGGTGATGTGTCACACAATATGAAGGTGATGCGGCCAACGAGAGGGATAAACAAGGGCCTACCAGTTCCATCCCTAAGAATAAGGAGGTCAAGAGGCTGGATTCGTTTTGTCACAAGATTTATTCTGTGGCCAGCTTCCAGTTTTGTGTGGCAGGCACCAGGCTTTCTTGGGTCGCTACAGCTTTAACTTGCAGGACAAGAACTCCATGTCTCAGGAAACAGCCCAGTGTTTGCAACTCTGGTGGAGAAGGGTACTGCAATAGGTTGGTGCTCCCACCAAATGGTCTGGGGCATGGCCAATTCAGCTGCCTGAGTGGTAGCTTTGGCTGTGGTCATAGAATATCAGGGTTGGAAGGGACCTCAGGAGGTATCTAGTCCAACCCGCTACTCAAAGCAGGACCAAGCCGCAATTAAATCATCCAAAAGATTTTTGCCCTATATCCCTAAGTGGCCCCCTCAAGGACTGAGCTCACAACCCTGGATGCAGGCTAATGCACAAACCACTGAGCTATCCCTTTCCCCCAGTGCAATTCCTGGCTTCAGACTGATGGACTGTCCCAGGAGTTGCAGTCTTCTATTCAGGACCTCACGTTTCATGGTGTTGGCCTTTTTTCTGACCAAACAGATGTGTGACTGCATGGCCTAAAAGACGTGCGGGCAATCCTCCTCTCACTGGGGATGCACACTCCTCAGGCGTCGAGGCAACCATTCCGATCTCCTCTGCCACCTTGACAATGGCAGCCTCGACAAAAGCCTGCAAGGAAAAGGGACACCGGATTTAGCCACTGCCGCCCTTCATCGTCCCGATCTCCTGCACAGCCTGCCCAGGCAAAGCACTGGGGGGCCAGAAACGCTCGTTTACAGGGTGCACTCGGGAGCAACACACCAGGCACCTGCCCGGATCCTTCCTGCCTTTTCCCCTACCGCTCAGCCTGGTTGCAGGTTATGGCAGACTGTTGAGCCCTGGACATTGTAGCCTGGAGCTATACCCTGCAATTTTTGGCCGCCCCTCCACCTCTGTCTCTCTTCAGGGACCCTTCTCATAAGCAACTCCTTGTTTAGGAGGTCGAGAATTTCCTGGGCTTGGGAGCTGTCAGGGTTTGCTCCCCACTCTGAACTCTGGGGTACAGATGCGGGGACCCGCATGAAAGACCCCTTAAGTTTATTTCTACCAGCTTAGGTTAAAAACTTCCCAAAGGCACAAATTTCTTTCCTTATCCTTGGATGGTATTGCTGCCACCACCAAGTGATTTAAACAAACATTTAGGGAGGGGCCACTTGGAGCCCGATCTCCACCAAAATATCCCCGCAAGCCTCTTCGCCCTCTTTCCTGGCAAGGCGTGGTGCAGGTCTGAAAGCCACTATGTATTACATAAACAGGCACGCAGCATCAGGTCTTCTGCCCTTTGTTGGGCAGCGCTCAGCCTCTGGGACATTCATGTGCAGCCCATCATTCATCTGGTAGTTGCTCACCTGCCCGGAACTAAGAGCATCCTAGCACATGTCCTCAGCAGGACCTTCTTGTCTTACCACGATAGCCTCTCCACCTGGAGGTAGTCAGCCTAACCTTTTGCAGGTGGGGAACTGATGTACGCCTTCCCATAGGTGCTGTTAATCCATCAAATCCTGCTAAAGGTGAAGCAAGACAAAGCGACAGTCACCCACGTAGCCCCAGTGTGGCTTCATCAACTCTGATTCAGCATGCTCCTGAATTTTTCGGCGACTGCCTTTTTGGATGGATCTGCTGTCACAGAACCACGGCAATCTGCTGCATTCAGACCTAGTGGCACTCCTCTTGATAGCCTGGTTACTGCATGGTTAATTGGGACAAGTGGGGATTTTCTTCTGGTGTCCAGCAGGTCCTGCTTGGCAGCATGAAACCCTCCACCAGGGCTACCTACATAGCAAAGTGGAAGTGGTTCACATATTGGGCCCCAAATTGTCACATTTGTGCGGAAGAGGCCCTGCTGCACGACATCCTGGGCTATTTGTTGCACCTTAAGCTCCAGGGCTTGTTGCTATCTTCGGTCAGGGTGCACCTGGCGTCCATTTCAGCATTCCACCCTCTGCTTCAAGGCAGATTGGTCTTCACCCATCCTATGACAGCATGGTTCCTGAAAGGTCTGGAGCGCCTTTACCCTCATATCCGGGACCTGGTTCTCCTTTGGGACCTGAATCTTGTGTTGTCAAGGCTAATGGGGGCTACCATTTGAGCCCTTGGCTTCCTGCTTCCTCCTGCTTCTTTCATGGAATGTCTCTTAGTCACTATATCTTCGGCCTGTAGGGTAGTCAAGATCAGGGCACTCACATCTGAACCACCTTATACGAACCTCTATAAGGACAAGGTCCAGCTGTGTCTGTATCCGGCCTTTCTGCCCAAGGTCGTCTCCCAGTTCCATACTGGTCAAGACGTATCTTTTCTCCAAAGCCTCATGCGACAGATGAGGAACACAGGCTGCATTCCCTGGACATTAGACAGGCTCTGGCCTTCTATATAGATAGAACGAGGCCATTCCATAAGTCTATGCAATTTATTTGTTGCTGTCGTAGACAGGATGATGGGTTACCCAGTGTCTTCCCAGAGAATCTTGTCCTGGATCATGTTTTCCATCTGCTACTGTTATGAGCTGGCAAAGATGCCCCCGCTGACAAGCATTATAGCTCCCTCGGCTAGGATGCAGGCACCCTCAGCAGCCTTCCTCGCTCAAGTGCCCATCTAAGAAATTTGTCAGACCGTGGCCTGGTCATCTGTTCACACATTGGCTTCGCAATATGTGCCCTTGTTGCCAAAAAGGCTAATGGCATTTTGGGCTGTATAAGTAGGGGCATTGCCAGCAGATCGAGGGATGTGATCATTCCCCTCTATTCAGTACTGGTTAGGCCTTATCTGGAGTACTGTGTCCAGTTTTGGGGCCCACACTACAAGAAGGATGTGGAAAAATTGGAAAGAGTTCAGCAAAGGGCAACAAAAATGATTAAGGGCCTGGAGCATATGACTTATGAGGGGAGGCTGAGAGAACTGGGATTGTTTAGTCTACAGAAGAGAACACTGAGGGGAGATTTGATAGCTGCTTTCAGCTACCTGAAAGGGGGTTCCCAAGAGGATGGATCTAGACTGTTTTCAGTGGTACCACATGACAGAACAAGGAGTAATAGTCTCAAGTTGCAGTGGGGGAGGTTTAGGTTGGATATTAGGGAAAAAAAATTCACTAGGAGGGTGGTGAAGCACTGGAATGGGTTCCCTAGGGAGGTGATGGATTCTCCATTTTTAGAGGTTTTTAAGGTCAGGCTTAACAAAGCCCTGACTGGGATGATTTAGTTGGGGATTGGTCCTGCTTTGAGCAGGGGGTTGGACTAGATACCTCCTGAGGTCCCTTCCAACTCTGATATTCTGTGATTCTGTGATATGCACTGACCAAACAAGCCAAAGATAACACTGGTTTTGGCAGAGCAGTGCTCCAATCTGCAAGACAGTGAACTCCAAGCCCACCTTTGAGGATTTTCTGGTTGTGAGTCATCGACAATGGAATTGACATGAGCAAGCACTCGAAGAAAAAAATGTTCTTCAAGATGTGTAGCTCATGTCCGTTCCATTACCCGCCCTCCTGCACCTCTGTTGGAGTTGTCAAGAAAAAGAAACAGAGCACGGAGGGCCAGCGGTGCCTAATATACCATGGAATGAGCACTACACTCCAGAGGGCTCCACAGCCACCCCTATGGATACTGCTAAGGTAAACATCTCTGATGATCGCACATGGGAGGGCGTGCACACTTACAGTGGAATGGACATGAGCAACACATCTCGAAGAACAACAGTAGTTATGGAAAGGTGGGTAACCATTTTTTCCAGACAGTTTCGCATATAGACAAGTCCTAAGTCACTTAGATGCTTTTGAAGATCGTGCTTTTCATGTATAATCTCTGAGCTAAAGTTTCTGAAAATTCATGAGTAGACTTAGAACTTTAAATGTCGGAGTATGTTTGTCAGATGTCACTAAATCTGGAAATGCCTATATGTAATTGCAGATACCGTTCTGGTGGAGGAAAATCCCCAAATCAGCTGACTGTGAATGAGCTTCGGTTGTTTGTAAGACAGCTTTATGCTCTACCCTGTGTCCTTAGTCAGACTCCATTACTAAAGGTAATTTTGAAAGGTCTAGAAAAGGGAGAGAAACTAAAACACTTAAAATAATAAAGAGCAATAAAATGTTCTTAAAACTGCATATAGTTGAACAGCTAGTCTAGAACAGGAATTCACAAGTGGCAGGACTCCAGTTCTGGTGTTGCTTATACACTATTTATGAACGTACTCTAAATCTCAAGATATTAAGAAGAGGAGGAGCATTTCAAGATTTTGTTTTATGCATTCCTTGCATCATACACTGTGCTTACACTATAGTTTGTCAGCAGAATTTGTCGTCCAGAGGTGTGAATATACCGCTTCCCCAACTGACATAAGTTACACCAGCATAAGCACTTGTGTGAACAAGCTATGTCGCCAGTATAGCTTCTGCTGCTGACAGGGGTGGGGTTTTTTATGCCAGTGGGAGAGCTCCTGTTGGCATAGAGCGTCTTCATCACACGTGCTGCAGTAGCGCAACTGCTTTAGAACACCTGTGCCACAACAACATTGTACATATAGATATGGCCTTAGTGAGGGGTTTGCCAGTGAATTCTACTAGCAGTGCTTTAAACTAACAGAACAGCCAAGATTGCAGTGGTGTTGGGTATAGGAGCTTTAAGTTTTGACAGTGGTTTTATCCTTGTGTTTTAATAGTTGCTGTTGTGTGTTTCAGGATCTTCTTAATCGTGTCGAAGCTTTCCAACAGCATAGCCAAAAACTTCTCTCTGAAGAAATGCCCAGTGCTGCAGAACTTCAGGAGCTATTGAATGTCAGCTTTGAGTTTGATGTTGATCTTCCACAGCTAGCAGAACTGCGGATCCGTCTGGAGCAGGCACGCTGGCTGGAAGATGTACAGCAAGCTTGCTTGGATCAAAGCTCCCTTACCCTGGATGACATGAGACGACTCATAGACTCAGGCGTTGGACTGACTCCTCATTCAGCAGTTGAGAAAGCAATGGCTAAACTGCAAGAACTTCTTACTGTGTCTGAACACTGGGATGACAAGGCCAGAAATCTGATAAAGGCCAGGTAGATGCTGAATCTTAGAGCTTGGGAATAGGTGCAATTAGTCTGGCATCTTTCAGTTGGTAACCCAAAAAGCAGGCAGTTCACATGTGGTCCTGACCTTCTTGCCTTTTGTTTTTCTCCCCATTTTTATGAGTGCATGAATATACTAATGTATCATTACTTAGTTTGTATCAGGTATTGCATGGAACTTTGTAGTATTGGATGATATGTAGACAGACAATTCCATGCTGCTTAAATATATCTTGCAGAATGAAGGGCAAATGAAGGGAGGGGAAGATGGAAAGGACCTCTAAAAACAGTTGAAGGTTCAGATCAATTCAATGGTTTACTACTCCATCAGTGTTTCAAATCTTAGTGCTTCTCTACGTAATAAAGCTAAAATTTGATTTATAAGCTAAGATGTGAATTTAAACCAGTGTGTTTCTACTGGTATCAGTCCCCTATGTAAACATATTTAGACTGGAATAATAGGGGCTTTTTGATTTAGCTAATGTTACTTAAGAAATGATGTAAGCTAAACCAAACCCCTCCCCCCCCACTATTATAATGGAATAAGAGTATCCAAGTGCAGTGGTTTATATGTCTATAATTGTAATTATAGTAGTATAAATAGTAAAACTCTCCCATGTAGACAAGGCCTAAGGATGGAGAGAGGAGGAATTAAGATGGAATACCTCCTCACTGCGACAAAAGGAGGCTGCTGAGCATTTCACCCTCAATACAGGATAATTAATATAAAGGAAGAAATAACATTTGTTACATTCATTGAGAAGCAATTGAAAGACAGTTGCACAGACAATCCAGAAAGTTGTACAGAAAGTCCAGGAAGTTGTACAGACAGTCCAGGAAGTTTCTGGAAAGTTTAGGGGACAATTTCCTGATGCAAGTGCTGGAGGAACCAGCTAGGGCTCTTCTTGACTTGTTGCTCACAAACAGGGAAGAAATAGTAGGGGAAGCAAATGTGGATGGGAACCTATTCGGCATTGGTGAGGCTTCATCTGGAGTATTGTCTGGTTTTGGACCCCACACTACAGGAAGGACGTGGAAAAATTGGAGAGAGTCCAGTGGAGAGCAACAAAAATGATTAGGGGGCTGGAGCACATGACTTATGAAGAGAGGCTGAGGGAACTGGGATTGTTTAGTCTGCAGAAGAGAAGAATGAGGGGAGATTTGATAGCTGCTTTCAACAACCTGAAAGGAGGTTCCAAAGAGGATGGATCTAGACTGTTCTCAGTGGTACCAGATGCCAGACCAAGGAGTAATGGTCTCAAGTTGCAGTGGAGGAGTGTTAGGTTGGATATTAGGAAAAGCTTTTTCACTAGGAGGGTGGTGAAGCACTGGAATGGGTTACCTAGCGAGATGGTGGAATCTCCTTCCTTAGAGGTTTTTAAGGTCAAGCTTGACAAAGCCCTGACTGGGATGATTTAGTTGCGGATTGGTCCTGCTTTGTGCAGGGGGCTGAACTAGATGACCTCCTGAGGTCCCTTCCAACCCTGATATTCTATGAAAGCTGTATGCTAACCGCAGATTCTGAGACCAGAATTTTGGATCCCAGATCCTTGACTTAAGTATTCAAACACTCGAGCATTTCTTACCACTCTTGTACTGGTCACATTATTTATTTTTTAAGATAAATGTGATGGTAAAGTACAAACTACAGAATACGTTTGGCCTGATCATACAAAAAATCAGAGCTATAGGTGAAATTTTGCCGTAAGCAACAAAACTGAGTTATGAATTGCATCATGAATAGCATCATGACAAATAAATATTTTTTTCTGAAGCCCCCAACTATTAGCTGATAGGTTTGAGTTAAGAGTGAATCTGCTGTATCTCTAAAAATTTCTTGTCCTTTGGAACTTTCTGACAGATGCTCAGGCTCTCATTCAAAGGTTTATGGAATTTTAAATTTTGTTAAATCTTCCTCATGGAAATTTATAAACACTATAAAATAAAAACCCAAATGTTCCTGATTGATCACTGTAACTCTGATGAAAAGAAAGAGGATGCATGCAATAAACTGCTTTTTCTTTTAAACCACTTTGGACACCTCTTTTCAAAATACATAAGGCACTCCAGAATCAAACAGCAGCATTTTGAGTAAACAAGGTTCTAACACCTTCGTTTGCTACAATGACTTTACTCTCTTCATTCTTTTTAGCTGAAGGTGAACAACAAATTAAAAACCAATGGCGTTAAATATAAATTTGTGCCAGATGGCCCCACTAACCAGACTGAGTGTGCAAGGCAGCAATCACCCCAAGATACGTTTTAAGTAGTCTTAAATAACCAACCATTTTTTCTCTCTGTGAAATCCTCGTGGTACATACTCAATAAATCAGTACCAGGAAATGTACCAAAATGATATCACAGGCCCTAAAGGACACACATTTGAAATGTTTACATTTTACAGTTTAAAAAAAAATACTGTGGTGAACAACCTCTCCTTAGCTTTCTTTTCAAGTTCTTCAGTGTACCTAGCTAGCAAAAGCCTTTTAGATGCTGGGGAAAAAAACACTTTTAAAATGTATCAAGTTTAGTGGGTACCCTGAGCCAAAATCTCTGCTCAGTCCCTTTAATAAATAAATAAATAGTCAGCTCTGGGACAGGAACTCATTTACAGTACCCTGGGTCACTTTGAGTCTTTCACCTCTATGTTCCTAGCTACAATGACCCAAGTTGGCATTTAAGTCACCGGCTAGTGGTCTTTGTCTACTTTTCCCTACACTGAGATCCATATTGCTCACCTTTTTCAGGCATAAAAAAAAAAAAAAAGTGAGAGGAAAAAGTCCAATAGCCCCTTTTCACTTATATAGCATCTGATATTTCTGGAGGGGCATGGATTTGGGGTGTAGGATCTGTTTCTTAAATTGTGCCTAGTTTTAGCCTGAATTTAACTATTACAAAAATACCAGTTTTTAAATGAATTATTTATAAATCAAAATGTTAGCACTCCCAAATGTCCCTGCTGTAATGACTGACTTGATAGCCAGTAGTTTGGTATTGTGCCATACATTATTGTTAAAACCCAAGTCATATTACCAAGACATAAATTAACTGGTCATGTTGGGCATACCTTCCTCCCTCGGAAACAGCTCCTTGAACAGCATAGTTTATTAGTGGTAAGTGTGACAAAGCTCCAAGTTTGTACTTGTGGGTCCTGCGCTTCCTGGCAGATTTAGGGGCCTCAGAAACTCATCTAGGCCCCAGAGTGACCTCCCTTTCTCAGTATAATTGGCAAGAGTCACCGCCTAGTGAGTTACCTTCATCACAGGCCAGTATGGTAGATGGAAAAGCGGGGAGCCCGGGCCCACCTTCTACTCTGGACTCCAGCCCAGGGACCCTAATAGTATCAGCTAAGATGGCTGACCTTTTAGGCACAAAACACAATACAATTCCCTGGGCTACTTCCCCACAGCAGTCTCCGCTTCTTCAAATCCCACTTCACCCTTACCTCAGGGCCTCCTTCCTTCTGTATGATAAGTTGTCCACCACTCAGTCTCACCAAAAGCATAACTTCCTTCCACAGCTCCTGACACCCACACCCACCTGACTAACTGGGAGGTTTTTATCTGGTTTCAGCCAGTCCCTGATTGGCTGCAGGTGTCCCAATTAGGCTAGCTGTTTCTACTCCTTTCTAGAAGGTTCTTAATTGGCTCCAGGTGTCTCTATTGGCCTGGAGTAGCCTTTGTTTGGCTATCCAGGGAACAGGGACCTGCACATCCTGAGACTAATATACCTGCCTTCCAGCACTCTCCTATATCCTTCTGGTCTGACTCCGTCACATAAGGATGTAGTCTCATTCTTAGAATTATGTGTGTGTAGGGTTCATCCCTACTTCAATTCAATATTTGTTTTGTAGTTTGAGATTTCTCACCAGCCTTTGAATAACAATGGTAAAATGAACTACTTTGTATCACATTTTGAGTAGGCTGTATGTATCATTTACACAGACCACGACAGTCAGTCAGCAGTCTTGCGGCAGCAGTCAAGGAGATAGAGGAGATTCCTGCCTATCTCCCAAATGGCATTGCTCTGAAAGATGCTGTACAGAAGGCCAAAGATTGGTTACAGGAAGTGGAGGCCCTGCAGGTAGGTAAAATGTTCCTGTTTGTTGTTCATTTGGGAATATTCATAGACTGATGTCAGTGTGTCACTTCACTGACTTTTGCGTATGCTAGAAGTATGTGCTTCAATCTTCTTTGAAACTAAGCGTGCTGGTTTTGTAACAGTTACTGCCTTAGGACAATTGGTGAAATTATGGACTGATGAATGCTTTAATTTTTACTTCTAGCTTAGGCAGTAGTGGACCTTATATATATTACTTGAATCTGGAATTAACTTACTGTAATGAATCTATAAAATGAGCTGTTGGTAGATAAATAGTGCAGAACATTCCTTAATACAAGTCTCTCACAGCCACCAGTTAACAATTATGACACTATTTTTAACACTGCTATAATTTTTGTACCATTATCTAGCCACAAAAAAGTCTTGCTGATAAAAGCCACGTTGCTACGACTATTTTATTTCTAGCCTACTCTTGTCATTATTTTAACATCAGAGATTGCCTACTATTTTCAGAGATTCTTTGATGACTATTTTAAAAAGCATATTTATACTGTATCTGTGTAGTTTTTTGCTTATGGTCCAGTCATTCTTAAGTTAACATCCTAGTTGTACATACATAGATGTATTATATGACATGACATCAGAATTCTAACATGTACTAATTTTGGAATTACTGTGATGATAATCGATAACATGAGCAGTTGTTCATGTCAGATAAAAAGTGAGGTTAAAAAAAACATTTTACAGTCCTTTACTCATTTCTAACACTCTCTATATTCCCATTGGTATAGAGAAGACTTCTCTGACTGGACCCATTTACACGGGCATCAGTTAAACATTCTGAAAACAAGTCTGATGGACTCAGTGGTAGGAGTGAGTCTGGCCCTTGAGAGCCTTGTCTGCACTAGAGCTCTCAGAAGTGCTACCAGTGGTGTATTTGATAAATGTCCCAAGTGTAGAAATGGTGCATGAATGGCTTTCCTCTTACCTTTTTTATTTTGCATTCACTGTTAAGTCATGACAGGAGTTGGCTGAAGTTTCTGTCCTATGAGAAGTAATGTTTTACGTGATGGCTATCATTTCTTTATATTCTGTGTTTAATGGAATTGATTGATTTCTAAGTACCCTGATAGTGAGCTTCCCAAGCAAGTTGAAAGTACGCAGTTTGCTGACAGACCAGAATTTTGGACTTTACACCTTCGCCGATATCCTACTATGTGATACTTTAACATAATAGGCAAAAATTGTTCCACACAAGAGAAGCATGGCAGTTGGAACTACATTCTGTCTTTTTTTTTTGGCTCAAATGGTGTGTCTGAACAACTTGTGCAGTGGTTAACAGATTAATATCATGTGATCTGGATGTTTATTCCTTAAGACTATTCAGAAATTCCAGCTAGTGCAGAATGTAGTTGCCTATTGTAGATTCATAGATGTTTAAGGCCAGAAGAAACTATGGTGATCTAGTCTAACCTTCAGTAAAACAGAGACAATAGAATTTCATCCAGTTAGCTCCTGTGGTAAAGGGAATTATTTTTCCATACTCTACTGCTTTATAACTTGTGGTTAAACTAAAATATATCATTTAGACAACCAATCTCAGTTTAAAGAATTAAAGCAACAGTGAATTAACCACTTCAGATAGGAAACTTACTATCCTCAGTGGTAAGAATGTGCATCTTATTTCCAAATTGAATTTTTCTGACTTAAAATTTCAAGTGTTGGATCTTGCTATGCTGTCATCTTCTAAACTTAAAGGGCCTCCTAATGTCAGAAATCTTCCCCATCTACATACTTAGAAACCCTCTTCAGTTTTTCAACATCCTTTTTAAAGTGCATACAAGAGATATGTTCTCTTTAAGGGAAAGGATGGTTCAGGGGTTACGGCAGTAGCCTGGCTCTTAAACCAGGGTTCAGTTCCCTACTCTGCCACAGACCTTCCAATGACATTGTGATTGGGCAAGTCATTGTGATTTATTTTTAAAGGATGTAAGAGATCTAGATGCCTAAATTCTGTTGACTTCCCCGGGAGTTGAGCACCTAACTTTCTTAGGTCCCTTTGAAAATTTCAGCCTTAGTTTCTCCGTGGGCCATTGTTCTTCTGTAAGATACATACAACAATACTTCCCTGCCTCTAAAGGTGTTGTGGTGATAACTTTGTTAAAGATTGTGAGAAACTTGGCTTCTACAGCAATGGGGATTAGATAAATCCTAACAGCTAGATTTAGTAGTTGAAATCATGGCAAATCTTCTGCTAAAAGCCAAATTTTGCACTGTCCATATAATTTTACATCTAAAATTACATCAGCCTGTAAATTGGAAGATGAGCTTGAGTTTGGGGAAAATTGAAAATCCTCTGATAAAATAGTACACCAAGGTGCAGAAACCCAAAAACTGAGCTGTTTTCAAAGTTACAAAATTCTTCTAGCATTTTTTTGCACATAAGATAAAACAGAGATAGGAAGCACAAGAAATCTTATCTCTGGACACCCCTTGCTGAGCTTAGTGCATGGTACTGAAAACATCTAACATGAAATACAATAATTTATTAGGCCTTGTTTTTTAGAATTACAGACTGGTATTAATGTACTACTGGCACACTACACAGACTCCTGTGCGCTCTCCTCTTCCCCATTGTACATTTGAATTGTGTTTTATTCTGTTAGCAAAATAAGAGTGCTGCTTCATTCCACTTTTAATGTTTTAAATTATAGACCAACTTCTTCGGACTGTGTACTAGTTCTCAGGGGTAAGGTGGTGCCATGATAGGTATGAGCAAAGAAGGGGTAGAGGGCTTTAGCAGCTGTTCAAAATAACTCATTTTTTAGGCTGTTTTGTCTTGGGAACTTTATTTCAGATGAGTTCAGATTTTCTCCACAAACTCTTCCCTGACCTGACCACTAATTTTCAGTCCAGTATATTTTCTTAGGGATTTTAAAGAGACTGCAAAATTTACCTTTAACAGAAATTATGACGAGTGTGTGCATTTCCTGGGTTATGTAAGTTTGTGTTTTGTTTATTCTTATAATGCTAACTTTTTTGGATCTATCGAGTGGGGAGACCTTAACTGAACATTTCCTGGTTTTCCAGTGTTTTAAGTTGGGGGCTTTGACGTTCCCACACTAAAGGGTATGGAGAAGGCTCTGTTGAGTGGCAGCACCCGTAATTTAAGTTCTTACATTTCTAGAAATAGAGAATTTGATTGAATCACTTACAACAAATATTGTTTCCTATCTGGAGTACATTGTGTCAGTGCTATGCAATCTTTCGTCAGTTGACTTCTGGATGAAATTTAAGATGTTTGTAACCTCTAGAATCCTAAATGGCTTGAATTCTGCCTGTTTCAGAAATCACCTCTCCTTTATGTGATTCTGCCAAGCTTCCAATTGATGGAGCCACTTGATCTGTAGACCCATAATTAAATGAACAGAGGTTGCTTTTAAGGGGAGCTCTGTTTTGGAATGTTACTCTGCTATGATGTGCATAGACTGGATTTGATTTACCTTCTAGGCATGCTACAAAATTCATTTGCTTTCCAGCAGAAAGAAATGCATGGCAGTGTGGGTGCTAGGAGCTTTCAGCTGGGGGAGCCTTTTTGGCTTGAAATTATTTTGTAGTTGTGCTTTTTTTTAGTGCTTTCAATTTGAACATGTATTACTTTACAAGGGCATTTAAAAAACACAGATAAACTGGTACCAACAATTGAAAAAGAAATCATAAATAGGACTGTTCTCAGTAGGTGAATAAAGTGCCTACATTCTGTTTTACAAAATCTCACTCCAGTTGATTCAAATGTCTTTGTTCTGTTTTTGTCTTGTACGAATCAAGCATCTCTTAATTTCTAATTCATTAGGCTGGAGGACGTGTGCCTGTGCTAGACACGCTTGTGGAACTTGTGGCGAGAGGTCGATCTATCCCGGTACATCTGGACTACCTGCCAAGGCTAGAGTCTTTAGTGGCAGATGTTCAAGCTTGGAAGGAGTGTGCAGCCAATACATTTCTGACAGAGAACTCCACTTACTCCCTTCTAGAGGTAAGAACTCTAAACTATATCCACACATGGGCATAGAGTTCATGTCTATGTAGTCACCTCACTGCTGTGGGTATTAATGCCATAAAAAGCTGAAATTGACATTAATATTTTATTAAATGTTTTTGCAAAAGGTTTTAGAAGCATTGTGCATATTGTAAGATTACCGCATGCTTCTGTGCAACCTGGAGGAGGCTTGTTTTGTGTTTTCATTAACTAACCAAACTGGAAACAAAGACTTACTGTGCAAATTAAGATCAAATTCTTAAGAACAGTGTGAGCAGAGAGGTGCCTGGCTATGAATCTAAACTGTTGCAGCAACTGGAAACATTCCTAACCTTTTCCAGACCCTAGTTTATAAACTAGGGTGTCTAGGTGGGGGCTGAGGGGGAAGCCTTGGAGTCCTATAGTGTGACCAGGAGCTGACTGTTAAGGTCAAGAGGGAATAAAGTAACTCCTTGCTTAATGTTGTAGTTATGTTCCTGAAAAATGTGACTTTAAGCAAAACGATGTTAAACGAATCTGATTTCCCCATAAGAATTAATGTAAATGAAGGGGTTAGGTTCCAGGGAAATTTTTTTCACCAGACAAAAAACTACATTATTTATACATTAAATGTAAAACTACATTATATTATGCATTCAATATAAGTTTTAACAAACAATTTAATACTGTACACAGCAATGATAATTGTGAAGCTTGGTTGAGGTGGTGAAGGAAGAGGGTGGGATATTTGCCAGGGAATGCCTTACTGCTAAATGATGAACTAGCATTGGGCTGAGCCCTCAAGGGTTAACACACACTACAAGACAGCTCGAGTGAAGGGAGGGTAGACAGTGTGTCAGATAGACACACCCATCCTGTGTGTGGGAGACAGAGAGAGATGTACATTGCCCCTTTAAGTAGGCTGAGACCACACTCTAAGTACATTGCCTTTAAAAAGATCAGGATGTTGAAACAGCAGCTACAGCTCTCTTGTCCTCAGCCCTGTTGTGTGTCCCCCATGCTCTATAAGGAGAAGAGGTAAGCGGGGGGTAGGATTGGAGAAAGGGAGACACTCTGACGTTAGATCCCGTATTCCTCCCTCCCCTGCACAGCAAGCAGGAGTCTCGGGGAGCAGCTCCAAGGCAGAGGGAGGAGCAGCATATGGCAGTGAGGTGAGGGACAGCTGAACTGCCGGCAATTGGTAGCCTGCTGGGCAGCTGCTGCAAAGAGAACTTAGAGGAGAGGGGGCTGCCGGTCCACCCTGGTTCCAAGCTCCCACCAGCTAGCTGCAACAGGCTGCTCTTCTTGCAAGCAGTGGACAAAGCAGGCGGCTGCCAACAGTGTTATCAGGGAGTATTGCACAACTTTAAACGAGCATGTTCCCTAATTGATCAGCAACATAACAATGTTAACCGGGACGACTTTAAGTGAGGAGTTACTGTAATGCATGCTGCAGCAGAGTCTCCATGGACCTCCACTCCATATTAAAGATGAATTCGGCTGCAGTCTCATCCATTTCAGTAAATAGGATTCAGTCCTCTGGCTCCTATTTTTCCCCCCAACATGACCTTTGATTAGTCAAAGTTTTAGGGTACTTCTGTTCTAACTGGACGTGTGAGAGCATGGGTATGCCAGGAGAAATGCATTGAGAAATACTCCAGACAGTTGTGCTTTGGCTGTTTCTTAGGTATTGTCTCCCAGATGTGATTTTGGAACACTGGGTCTTAAAAGGAAACAGAAAAAATTAAAGGAGCCAGTGCCAAATGGAAAGAAGAGAGGGACCAGGCTGGACAGTCTTTGTGATCTGGAAAGAGCTCTGTGTGAGAGTAAGGAGACTGCCTCTGCGGTATGTATTAAGCTTTGAAATACAGGCTCCTCTTAGGGCTTTTTCCCCACTTGATTTTATATCCTACTTGCATGTCTTGTGTCTCCCTGCTGCCTAGCTTCTCGCCCAGCTCTCCACAGAGCATTGCAGAATTTTGAGAAGTCTTGTGGTGTTGCTAAATCTTGCCTCCCCTTGAGTTCTGCCTCTGGAAGAAGCAGTCAATTGGACTTTTTCTCACTAGCTTTTTTTTTATATATTTTAGATTTTATTTCTCTATTTGGGCAATAGCAGTCTCATTTCTGACAGCTGCTTTCAACTACCTGAAAGGGGGTTCCAAAGAGGATGGATCTAGACTGTTCTCAATGGTACCAGATGACAGAACAAGGGGTAATGGTCTCATGTTGCAGTGGGGGAGGTTTAGGTTGGATATTAGGAAAAACATTTTCACTCGGAGGGTGGTGAAGCATTGGAATGTGTTCCCTAGGGAGGTGGTAGAATCTCCTTCCTTAGAGGTTTTTAAGGTCAGGCTTGACAAAGCCCTGGCTGGGATGATTTAGTTGTGGATTGCTCCTGCTTTGAGCAGGGGGTTAGATTATATGACCTCCTGAGGTCCCTCCTGACCCTGATACTCTATGAAATGGAGATGTTATGTGCTCAAAGCAGGACCAGTCCTCAACTAAATCATCCCAGCCAGGGCTTTGTCAAGTCTGACCTTTAAAACCTCTAAGGAAGGAGATTCCACCACCTGGACATTTGGCATTTTGTCATTGTCAAAATGTCTTCTGGCTGATTTTCAGTGACACTCTCACTGCCTGGGTCCTGGCCACCTCTCTGCGGAGCTCTGCATTTTAATTTAATTTTAAACGAAGTTTCTTAAACATTTTAAAAACCTTCTTTACATATAACAATAGTTTAGTTCTATATATTAAAGACTTAGAGACCTTCTAAAAACGTTAAAATGTGTTACTGGCATGCAAAACCTTAAATTAGAGTGAATAAATGAAGACTCGGCACACCACTTCTGAAAGGTTGCCAACCCCTGTGCTAACCTGTTCATTTATTTTGTCAAGTTTCATTTCTGGCACAAGGGAAGTTAGAATCCCAGTTATACTAGAGCTTAGAGCTTCTCTAGGGTGGTTTGGATAGCGTTGCAGTAATGCACCATAGCAAGACTGGACTCAACCCTCAGCAATGTTTTTTATGCAGTGTTCTAATTCTTTGATTGAGCAATCTCAGACTCAGATTCCTCAGACTGATCAGATAGTGCTTGTCACAGGTTTTGTCTGATCTCCAAACACTGTACCTATCTCCAATTATCCAAGCCCTCAAGGCAGCACATTTCAAACCCATGACATCTGATGTACCCATTCTCATTCTCTCTCTCTCTCTCTCTCTCTCATCAGAGAGGTGGCCGTGGTAGTCTGGGTTTGCAGAAGCGACAAAGAGTCCTGTGGCACCTTACTTTTGCTTGTCTTTAAGGTGCCACAGGACTCTTTGTCACTTCTCTATATATATATCCATCAAGGCCTATCCTTCTAAGAGGCATTGTCTCCGAAAGGCATGTCTCAGAATTAGCAACTGTGCAAAAACCTCACTGTACTTAGAACTCCAGAATCCATTGCACCGTACCGCTACAGTAATGATGAGCAGAACTAAAGATTTATCAAGTTTAGGCAAAAAGAACTATTAAAAAGGGGACCAAATGTTAAGGCAAGCAGACAAACTTCACTGAGTGCCTGTAAACTATGCTCTGTTTTAAGACTGTATAGAGACAAACCAGAAGAGTAAAGAGAGGTATGTGCAAAGAAAATACCCATATACCATGTCTGCTCTTGGGTGCTTTTGAACCTTGGTTTCAGCTTTAAGTCACCTTTAGGGAAGTGAGTGTGGAATCCTTTTTATACACAAGGCAGGGTTTTGGAAGATTATTTTGCAAGGGTATCCAGATTTTTTGAGCATTAAATTTGGAAGAATGTTTGTCAAATTACTGTAGAGCTCTTTGCTGGAGAAGCTGCTATTCTTTGAGTGGCTTTTGCACATTCCCATTCTTGGGATATGCCAACAGTTCAGCTAAGTCAGTGGAAACTTCTAGTAGCAGTGCCCATTATAACACCTGTGCCCTCTCTCCTCCCCTCACTGTTCCTCAGTAAAAGAGGTTGACCAGAAGCCTCACCAGGCTCCCCCATAGCAGGTTGACCTTTCTAGCTTCATTAGCTGTTGTTCTTTATTTTTATTTTCTTATTTTTATTTTTCTTATTATCTTATCTCAGGGATCATGGGAGCATTCCAGCTGGTACTGTTACTGGAAGGTCTAATCTGCATCACTGGCACATCTCAAGAGTGTGAATGTTCAGAGGTCATTCAAAGAACTCCAGTGAGTAACCTATATTTAGAGGGAATCTTGGAATTAAATGCATTTGTTTTAACTTCCTTGCAGATGGCTGCTCTTGGGGAAGCCCGTTTAAAGGAGATGGAGACGCTGCGTTCTCTGAGAGCAGCAAATGAAGGGAAGGTGCTATCTAACGAAGATGATGCAGAGATGAAAGTTTGCCTTTGCCAGAAAGAGCCAGCAGCACCAATGATAAAATGTGAACTCTGTAGAGGGGTCTTTCATACCAGCTGTGTTTCAGTGCCCAGTATTTTTCAGGGACCTCGTGTTTGGCTCTGTCCTCACTGCCATAGATCGGAAAAGCCACCTTTAGAAAAAATCCTTCCTTTACTGGCTTCCCTGCAGCGTATCCGTGTGAGGCTTCCTGAGGGAGATGCTTTACGGTATATGATAGAGAGAACTGTGAACTGGCAGCACAGAGCACAACAAATGTTATATTCAGGGAATCTAAAACTTATACAAGAGAAAATTGGCTCAGGATTATTGTACAATGGATGTCAAGCCCCAGCATACCAGTTGCCAGAGACAAACAAGGTGAGATTGAATTTACTTCTGGGAGTGGGGAGAAGTGATCTGAGTTCAGCAAGAGCAGTTTGCCAAATTCCTTTGCATTTTGTAGATTCTACTTGAAACAGGTTAATTATATATTCAGTGTCTTTAAAAAAGTATTACCATGGCAGATTATTATTGTATTGCTAGCTAATTCTCAAGTATTGATTTCTCTACGACTTTGAGGAAGTGGAAGTTTTCCTTGTTAGTTGAGGAATATGTGTGTATTATCCACCATGTTGTCCAGCAACTTGGAATGCTCCCTGCTGGAACTGAAAATGCTGCATCCTTCTCAATGACTATCCTTTTGGATTAAGTCTCTGTTGAAGATTCAGTATCCTACCAATCCTGTTAAAGTGCCATTTTGAGTGTGTATGCGTGCATGCATGTGGAATGGGAGAGCGGGGATGCAGCTGAGGGAGTGTAGAAGATGTATATGTTAAGATGGAGAGGGCCTTTGACAACACATGGTGGAGTGACAGGGTGTATGATGGGTTTCATTTTCCTGAAGGAGGAGGTCTTAGTGTTCAGAATAGCTGTTGTTTACTGTTAGTGTTAACACCCAAACATGTTATGGGACCTCTAGCGGTAAGAGTTCCTTCAGCAAAACCAGACTTGATTAGAAAAAAATCTTTCTAAGGCAAAAAAACAAACCACAAAATACTTTAAAAGAAAAGTTTCAGGTCTTCGTGCATCAAAAACAAAACAAAAACAAACACTACAAAACCTCCTTTGCAGGTCACTTTTAAGGTGTCTATAACATGAAGTAAATCTCTCGACTGGCTGAAACTTCCTCCTACTCCTGTTAGCCCAACCTTGTTCGATACTGGACTTGTCTATTTGCTCACTTTTTACCTGCCTAATTATGTTTTAAGAAATATTCCAGCTGTTTTTTGTAGTTGTGTAATTCAGATACTTTTGCCACACCTGGTATCTATTGTGACGGAGTCAGACCAGAAGGATATAGGAGAGTGCTGGAAGGCAGGTATATTAGTCTCAGGATGTGCAGGTCCCTGTTCCCTGGATAGCCAAACAAAGGCTACTCCAGGCCAATCTAGACACCTGGGGCCAATTAAGAACCTTCTAGAAAGGAGTAGAAACAGCTAGCCTAATTGGGACACCTGAAGCCAATCAGGGACTGGCTGAAACCAGATAAAAACCTCCCAGTTAGTCAGGTGGGCTGTGGGTGTCAGGAGCTGTAGAAGGAAGTTATGCTTTTGGTGAGACTGAGTGGTGGACAACTTATCATACAGAAGGAAGGAGGCCCTGAGGTAAGGGTGAAGTGGAGTTTGAAGAAGCGGGGACTGCTGTGGGGAAGTAGCCCAGGGAATTGTATTGTGTTTTGTGCCTAAAAGGTCAGCCATCTTAGCTGATACTATTAGGGTCCCTGGGCTGGAGTCCGGAGTAGAGGGCGGGCCCGGGCTCCCCCCTTTTCCATCTTCCACACTGGCCTGTGATGAAGGTAACTCACTAGGCGGTGACTCTTGCCAATTATACTGAGAAAGGGAGGTCACTCTGGGGCCTAGATGAGTTTCTGAGGCCCCTAAATCTGCCAGGAAGCGCAGGACCCACAAGTACAGACTTGGAGCTTTGTCACACTGTATAAACTAAAATTTTAAAATGGGGTCCCTAAAATTAAGCACCCAAGTCCTTATACAGGTTCCTAAATAAAATTGGCCTAATTGTTATGATTGCTGAGCAACAGCTCCCATTGGTGATAACCAGATAACTTGCATATTGAAATACATGACTTTAACCACCCAAGTCTGAATATTTTGGCTAATGACTTTAGGGAAGAATGTGGAAGTTTTAGCCGAGTTTGAAAAATTTGCTTAAGAAATAGTCATGAACAATTGATTTAGGGCCAGATTTTCAAAGTTGTTGAGATGCCTAAAGATGCAGTTAGGCAGTTAGTTTTCACTAAAGCGTATCTTCCAGAAAGGCATCCACCTGGATTTGAAGACATCAAGATATGAATAGAACCTAGTTATGAGTTACCAAGATATGAATAGAACCTGAGTCCCAAGCCAATACCCTAGCCACTGGACCCACACTATGTCCTCCTATAAAAGAATATTTGTTTACATTGGGGTGTCAGACTTGTTTGGAGGAGAAGGCTGAATTCTAGATTTAAATAAAGTGTGTGATCTATATGCTATCCTCAATTCATAGCAGAAATCCCGCTGAGGTCAATGAAAGGTTTGCACAAAGTTCAGGAGAGAAGATGTCCTTTGTTTAGTAGCTACGAGTTACTTTCCTAAGCTGTGCATTTGGTGCATGTTAACCTACACTTTAAACTGTCCTTGCAATTAATCCCATGACTAGTACAGAATCTCAGGGCAAGAATTCCCTTCTCATTTTTAAGAAGTGAAGGAAATTAGCTATAAAAGTTACATTAATGCAGCCCTGGAACTGAGACACACCAAAGTCAAGAAAGTCTCTGATTCCCAAGTAACCATAACTTGGTTCCACTGTACATGCCCATATTTTTCCATTAGTGATTATATACTTTATGGTAGAAGCTAGATCAATGCAATGGGGCCATTTTACATGGTCTCTGGGGAATCCATAATTCACAGCTTTTCATATGAAAACTTCAGCCATAATATTGCCTTTAATAAATTTCTAGGTTTAAGGTGAAGGAGGATGCAAGGAATTTGATAGAAATAATGAGTTGCAATACTAAAAGGTTAAAACAGTTAAATAGAAATAAGTGTTTGTTTTGTTGTAATGTCTGACACATTGAACTCAAAATTTTTATACAAAAATGTATGTTTAATAAATATTTCTCTTCCCTTAGGTATCTCACACAATTGGTGCAATGTCTTTTTCTCTGCCTCATGACTGTGATAACAGAAGCATATATTTACTTTCTCCTTTTTCTTCAGGACAGAACTGCATTCCCTTTCATGGTTTGTTATACTTCACTTATATTTTTCAGTGTATGACTGGGAGAGCTGAAGCATAAAAATGGGGGCCCTGCCTTGTTCTTCAGTTCTTGCTTTTGAGTCATGGAGAGCAGAAGGATTTGTTCATAAAGTCAGTTTGGTTTGAACTACAAGCTGGGAAGCCAGATGAATGGGCTTCATCTTTCTAAGGCAGGCCTCATAGTCAAGGAGCATGTTAATCCCATGGGCAAGTTAATGGTAGAAAGGTAACAGATGTGTCATTTTATTGGTAAATACCTACAGAATCAGAATTTCAATAGTGTCACCTTCTGCACCATGACCAGGGGGAGTGGGGGGTCTTGCTGCCATCCCCTGACTTCAAACTCCAGTCCTTTTGGTTGGTTGAAATTTTGATAATACGTTTTCGGAAATGGCTTGAGTTGGGAGAGTGCTTTCTCACATCAATACAATGGTACCAGACATGACAAACCTATAACAAAATAGATATATAGTCAAAAAATGTTTAAAAATCACTTTTTAAATTCTGTTTTAACACTGGCTTGTCAAACATGTAGCCTTCACAAAGTTAAATTGTGGCCCTCAACTGACAGTACTGTGCTGTCAGTTAATGCACAGCGCATGCCTGAGTAATATTTTGTAATGTTCCCGATTACCATAAATAAGAGTGCTTCAAGTTGATTTGCCATCATCAGCAAAAAAGAAGCAATTTAGTGGTATTGATTATCAACTTTGTTTATTATTTCAAAAGAATTGTGGTGAGGCACTGGTGAAGATGTCGGCATCCAGCCAGAAATTACTAGAATCCATCTTCAAATAGTATGCGCATCATTACCTAACATACATAATTAATTACAATCCCAAAGTAATTTATTACAAAATTCTTGTTATTACTTTGGTCTTGATAGTTTTAGACATCAATGGGAAATGAAGCATACTAACTAGTAGCTTAATCATTGGACAACATTATCACGGAGGACCTGGTTAGACATAATGTTTGGTGGCATCTTACATGCTATAAGACATGCACCCGTAAACTAAATGTAGGAAGATTGGAAAGGAAGTACATTGAGCATCAGGAAGAAGTTGAAGGTGCTGGGACAAGTGCCCGCTGTGGGCAAGGCTCACCTTATACTAGGCTCCCTTGCATGTGTTTCAAGAACACCTGCTTCTCTGGGAAGCCAGAAGACACCCATTTCAACACAAGATAGATGAGAAACTGTGTGAGGCATGTCACTTTTAGTGAGAATGTTGCATGGAAAATAAAGGTAAGTGGTGCAATGACACAAATGATGGCCCTGCATATGACATTGCATATCACATTGAGTGTCACACCAAGAATGTCTGTAATGTGGTGTATTTAAAAAAAGAAACAAACATCCATACTTCTTTTTCTACTGCAAACTGGGAGACTCAGCTGGAATTGATAAATTGGCATGTATGAGCTTTGAATAGGATTGAAGAGGAACAAATGCTTAGCAGAAAGGCTCTTAAAGCATTTATTGAAGATGAACTATGGGATGTGGACAGAGTTTTAGCAGTTCTGTCTGCACAAATGAAACACGACGCACATCCTTAAAAGCTCCAAAAGATGTGGCACTATCAAAAGTGGTACTATCAAAAGCAAATGCATGTTTTGCATGGTCTTTCTAAGCCAGCACTTACTGACCATGTGCCTGGTACCTTACAGCAGCAGAGGCCTTTTTGCAGAGCAATCAGAGAGAGTATGGCTGAGGTACAACAGTTAACACCTGCCAAGACTTGGCTGAACACTTCATTATGAAGACACACAGGAAATACTGAACCCAAGACAAAGTCCACCTCCTGTTTTGAAATGAGTGCAGAGAATCAATTAAAAATATTACCAGAAAGAAGAGTCTTCATGGTGTTGCACCTGTTCAGTACAAAATCATTGACTCCACGAACATCTCCAGTGTCACAATGAAGAAGTTACTGTCACATACTCTTATGAAGGACAGGTTAACCCTATACTTTACAGGAAAAATGCTCCAGCATGGGAAAAATTGCTCAAAGAATTTTGTCATTTCATGGTGTAATGAAGCTACTTCCTCACACTGTTCAGTGGAGTTCCTTCGTAGTTCCCATCGGGAGGCTATCATTAAAATTATGTTGCATGCCATCAATACTGCAGAGAGAGATGCTACTGAACTCCAGATTTTTGTACAAGACACACGTCTTCTAGTGCTCTCTGTGAGGCACTACCCAAAACTTCCACAAGATTGTTTTTGTTTGTGTGCTGTTGGGGAACAGAATTGCAGTATGTCTCTTAGAGATGTGTGCCTATTAATCGGACTAATAAAAGTCGCTGCACTGCCAACCTTCCATCCCCTCTCAGGATGTGACAATACTGGAAGGTTGACTGGAAAGACCAAATTATCTTAGTGGACAGTATTTGATTCAGCCTCCGAAAATACTCTGCTTGCTCTGAAGGTGCTTGGAATGGCTGAGACCAGTCACTTATGAGGTCATAAATGCACTGGAGGCATTCATGTGCCTGGCTTACCATTTGAAGACCAGCATTATGACACTTGGATGTTTTCCAAGAAGCAGACAAACAGAGAAAAATTGCCACTAAGACGGGGCACAGTTATATCTGCTATTAAGAGGGAAAATTGTCAAGCAATGGAACGGCTCTGGGATAATTTAGCGCATCCAAAGCTACCCTTCCCATGGATGGGTCTTGGAGGACAGACTGATCATATCAGTTATGTGTGAAATACGATGCACTTCTAAATCAATCTTTCAGCTAGTCAACTGCTTGTGCAAAGACTGGATGAAAACCGTACTACAAATGTTAGGCCAGCAACCTGCCTTGTATGGAGATATGCGAGAGCAGCATGGATGAGAATCAGCGTGATAATATGTTTAGCAGTGGTTCCCTAGACAGAGACGACACTGATGACGACTTTGATGAGTAAATGTTTTTCGTCCTACATGACCATGCTGACTTCCCTAGGTTTACCAAAAGTCAACATCTCTTTTGTTATGTAAGCAATATATCCCTGTTTTAAAGTATAATTTTAAAAAGTTGATATCTAAATATTTTCTCAAATATGTATCGACATAATCGTTCTAGGTTTGTCATGTTTGGTACCAGTGGTCCATGGAAGAAAGGTCTTTTGAATGATACCCAACTTGACCCATTTCCAACAACATTGTAGTATCAAAAATTCCATTAACTGGAGGCCGTGGAGCTGGGAGCCAGGTGTGCAGTGAGTGCCTGCTGACATGCTGCAGGGGGTGACACCATTGAAATTAAGCTTCTGTAAATTTTTACTGATCAAATGACACCTCCATTATCTTACTGATCTGTTTCCTAGCACAGATGGTCTAATGTGAACCAAACCAGTATTGGGCCTAGTACAAATGGCATCTTTCCACCTCTCAAAAGCCACCCTTGTTGCTTCCTGCTTTTCAGTCCAGACATCTGCTGCCTTAGATGCCAAGGTCTGGCCTATTTATTTTTACTTTTGTGTGCTGTTAATATGGAACTTAACTGTAGTGATAATTGTACGTTTACTTGCGTACTCCAATTTAGAACAGTCTTTTGAGAATGTTGTGGTGTAAATTTAAACAAGGACATGCTCTAAAACTCCACAGTCAGTTATGGATTCAGTACAGATTTCATTTGCACAGATTTCTTGTACAAAAATGTGTTTATATAAGAATTTTGAGTTATGCCCTAAACTACTTTAAAAGCTCACTGCAAAAGACTGCTGTATTAAAGCTAAACAATAATTATACAGTGAGAAACAATTTCAGGAATCAGCCTTTAGTTTGTTAGAGATTTACAAAAATAATGTATTAGTAACTTCCCCCTCCCATCCTTGGCTTTACTGTGGATTCTCTCCATGATATTGTATCTGATTCACCTTTTTCTTTTGTGATTCTGAAAATCTTTCTCCTTTGATTCAAAGGACTATTATTTAACTCCCTCCCTCATGTTGCTTCAAATTGGTGAGAAGCAGCCAAGACAGATGCCTGTCCCTCAGCCTATCAATTGAGATAGAAATCATCACCCAGAAACTGTTTTATGATGGTGACCCAGAGAATTTGAGAGGGGCCATTCCCAGTAAAAGTCTCTGCCACCATAAGGCTGCCCACAAATTACTGCACAGACCTTCATCTTTTCTTTGTCTAGATTGTTGAAATTAGAGATGAATAGTGAAGTCTCTGACAAGATTTATTAGTGATGATTTGCACAAAGACCGTTAAGCATAAAAAATCTTCCACAAATTTTCCTTTTTATTGATTTATGTACTATTGGGAAAGAATTTTCTAAATCTCTGTATTTATCACAAGCCTTGACACTGGAAGATTACAATTTTTGTTTTGTTGTTGTAGTCATTAGCGCAGAGCTGGATGAGTTGATGATGGAAGCCCATTTGCTACAGGTTTCACTGCCTGAAATACAAGAGCTCTACCAGATCTTATTCACAAAGCAGAGCCCTGTTCTGCAAACAGAACAGAGGTCAGCAATAGGACCAACAAGTGAAAAGGCAGGTATCTGACAACACCACAGATCCCTCAGTTTGGGGCCCTTTCCAAGCAGAGAGGTTCTGCCTGGAATCCGTAAACTTCAGAAGTGTGTGTGTGTGTGGCTTTAGGAGGGGTTGGGAACTTTGTGCAACTCTGCAGGTTTCTCTGTGAATATAATTTGTGTTGCATTTCTGCATCCTAAAACTGCATTTGCTGGTCATTTGTATGACTTAATTATGGCCATTCTGATTCTAATAGTAACCAGATACTAATGAGTCCAGTGGGGAAGAGGAGGCTTTTCCTTGGAAACTGGAAACTTGTAAAGCTGCTTTGAAGGAGAGGAGAAAGGAGGGAGTCATTCACTCATTCCAACTCTTGCTTTGACCCAATATTCAGCCCTTAAGAATAGCTGCAGGGTGAGTGTGCCATAGAGGGTGGCCCTCCTTTCAGTGTAGCAATGGCTGGGTGATAATGTTGGAGGGGGAAGATAGATCGCTGAATAACGGATTAGAGTCCTTAGGGTTTTGCTTCAATATGCTTCTCACTAGAACGAGTGCTGCCGGGGGAAGAGAGATGGAATTGGCTCTGTGGAAAGAAAATTAAAGAGGCGCTTTGAAAGAGAAGGCTGTGGTGAGAGGAGAGCAAGAGTGAAAAAACTGCGAACACCCAAAAAGAAGAAATTGAAACTGAATCCCTCCAAGGATCTCAGCAATGGCAAACTGGAGAGAGAGCGAGAACGGCTGTTTGAGGCACAGCGCCCCAGTGAAAGCCACTTGTTTCCCTTGGATATGTCGTTCTCTGAACAGGAGGACTCAGAGGATGAAGATGCAATCTGCCCTGCGGTGAACTGCCTGCAGCCTGAAGGAGATGAGGTCAGTGAATGGGAAGCCCGCTGTGGGACACTGAATGCAGGGAGCAGGTGATATCGCAACTTCTCCCTAATCCTTTTGTAAGACCAAAACTAATGGCGAAGCGAGTAAGAGCTAGTTTAGACAGGAGCTCCTCCTGGCCTTCAGTCTCTTCCCTACAGGCACTTTTCTTTGAGTACCTGGCAACTATTGGAACCACTTGGAGTCGAATCACATTCTCACAGGAACTTCTCCCAGCGTCTCCAATAGTTCACTTTTCAGGGTAGACAGAAGTAGCTCTAAAAGAGTCATCTGGCTGCTGCTTGCTGCATCTCCCTCCTGTTCAGCTGATCAGTTTTCCCCTCACTGAACAGGCATGTTCTCCCACCAGGAATCTAACTCAGCTTTTTTCTTTCCTTTCTCCTATAAAGCTTGGAGGGAGATCCTTACAATTCTGGGCTTCTTACAATCCTACTGTTTATCTTTGACAGAAAAGCTATTACTGTTTCTCCAGGAAGGCTGCTTGAAAGGCTGTTTTAAGAAATCTTAGGTTGTGTCTACACACACAACTTCCACCATCTAAATCAGTGTCTCTGTTGAAATATCAAAATCAATACACATCCCTTTGAGTGGACACTCCGAAACCAGTTTAAGAATATTTGATGTCAATTTAATGTAGTTTGGCTTGTCACCAAATTAAACTAAATTGATATTAGTCATGTTAGGGGTGCAGCTGACCTGCCCATTGTCAGGATGGGCTCATGCCCGCTTTCTCCACTGGCTGGATGGTTCAGGCTGAGCCCAAAAAAATCTCCTTTCCAGGACAGAGAGTCCAAAAAGGCCAAACCATACCAAATTCCTTGGGTACTGCCCCCTCGGAGCCTTGGAGCACCTTCATTTTCTCAGGGATTCTCCCCTCTTAATGCAAGGGTCCCAAAGGGGCCTTTAAGGTTTCTTTGGTAGGCGTCGTCTTTTAGCACTTTCCCCTGGCAAAGATCAGCACACCTGCCCATCCTTTATCTCCTCGACAGAGAGAAACTCAGCAAGTCCTATCATATCTCTGATCCTCCCCCAGACTGAGGAAAGTAGGTCTTTTTATAGCCAACATGCTTTAGCATCTACTGGTTACTAGTCTACAAGTCCCAGAATTTCTCTGTTGTTGGGAGAAACCATATCTCAAGAGTAAGCTGAACTCTCTGAAAGGTACAAGCTCCGTGATACCACTAGTGAAATTTGTGTGACCACACAGAGGGGGTCCTCTAATTTAACTGAATCAGTTTCTAACCCAATGTAGTTTAATGTGTGTGATTTCTGAGAGCGGCTAAGGCAGCAGTTCTCAACCGTGGCCCACGGGCCGCATGTGGCCCAATTAGCACACAGCTGCAGCCCAGATGTGTGCAAAAAAATTTCAAAATTTGCTGCTCTGGTCTGCTGGGGTTAGCTGAGAGGGAGAGAGCATCTGGCAGCCTGCAGGAGGGGTCTGGTGGGTGCAGCAGGGAGCTGGAGAGTGGGTCTCTGGGCAGGTTTTTCGGGGTGGGGGGCACTCAGCTGTGAGGGAATGAGTGATGCTGGGAACCAGGGGTTTGCGAGGTACCAGGCTCCATTCCTGGCCCGGCACAGGGGTCCTGGCTACCTGGCCCTGTGTGGTGGGTTTCTGGGGTCTGGCTGCCCAGCCTTGCGTCACGAGGTTTGGGTTCCCCACCCGGGGCACCCCTCCTGGCCCCCACTGTGGAAAGGTCTCTGAGCAGGGGTGTGTGCTGGCCATAGGGAACTGTAGAGGGTTTGCGGGGGGGTGCTTTGTTTCTCAGCCTGTGGCCCACATAACACGCTGAGAACCACTGGGCTAAGGCCTTAGTGATGCTGTAAGAATAACGCATGGAGCTCAGCCATTGCTTCTCCCTGTATCTCTCTCAGGTAACATGGAAGGAGGGTTTTTTCAAACAGAAATTTTCATGATGCGGCACAGGGTGGAGCTAACAACTTCTTGGCCTACATCCCTCTGGGTTTCAAATTATGCTGATCTTATTAGAACGACAGTAGATTCAAAACTTCTGTTGCTATTTGTTCTCAGCTCTTGTTAAGTTACCTCAGCTTCTGAAAGTAACTGATTTAGATAGAGAATCCTTCTGTCCTTCTGGTGACTTTGGGCCAGATTTTTAAAGGCGTTTAAGGGCCTAAAGATGCAAATAAGCACCTAGTGGGATTTTCAAAATCACCTAGTTCCTAACTCCCTACATCACTAGTCTTCAAACTGGGGCGTGAGCCCACCCCAGGGGGTGCGCGAGACCCCAGCGCCACTGCCGATCCCGCCTGGGAGACCGCCGAACTCCCAGGCAGGCTATTTTTGTCCCGCCGAAATGCCGCCGCGGAAAGCGGAAGCTTCCACTTTCTGCGGCAGCATTTCGGTGGACATACCCCCCTGGGGGCTGCCAGACTTTTCCCTCCGCAGGAAGAGGCCACGGGGGGGAAAGTTTGAAGACCCCTGCCATACATGACATCCTTATCCATTGCACACCCTTTCTCAGCCGCTCTAGGAGAGTCGCCAGTGCAGCTTCCCCACAGAACATGGGAACTAAGATGGTCCCACTTCCCCACCTGGAACTCTTCCCAATGTCAGAGAGGAGAGCTAAGCAATCACTGACAGCGTATCTTCCCATCCTTTCCGACTCCTGCACCAAACCTGGCAGGAGAATGGAGGAGATGCCAGGAGTGTGTCTGCATTGAGCCAGATTGATGCAGTGAAGGGATGGCAGAGGGTGCAAGCAGGCTGTCTCCCCTTTAATGCCCCTGGGATACAGATATACGAAGGCTTCATGGCTTGGCAGACAGGAGCAAGGGGAGGCTCCTTTCAGTGGAGGGATAGCTCAGTGGTTTGAGGATTGGCCTGCTAAACACAGGGTTGTGAGTTCAATCCTTGAGGGGGCCATTTAGGGATCTGGGGCACAAATCTGTGAGTGAGATTGTGGCCTGCATTGTGCAAGAGGTCAGACTAGATCAGGCCTGCACAACTCGGAAAGCAGGGAGGGCCATATTACTGCAAAAAACCAGCTGTGGGCCGAAAAGCCCCGCCCCCATCCACTTCCCCCCACCCCACTGTTTGGCTTGCCCCACCCCTACTCACCCCCCGCAGGCCACACAGTGAGCCCATGCGGGCTGCATGTGACCCCTGGGCCGCATGTTGTGCAGGCCTGAACTAGATGATCATAATGGTCCCTTCTGACCTTAAAAGTCTGAGTCCCTCTCATTCCTGCATAGCCAAACATAATGAGAGGCAAAGCGGGAGAGTGGAGGCTTCACACAGGCCTCCCTCACTGAGCTGGGAATGAGTGGAAGGAGTGAGCTCTGCAGAGACCTGGAGAGACATGGGCATGTGGAGCCAGCCTCGAATTCAGCAGCAAGGAGCATTCCACCCCCACTACCCATATAGAAGGCTAGGAGAGCACCAGAAGCCCCAGAGAAAATCTTAGGGCTTTAGAGATTGTTGCCCTCATGTTTACCGAGCACAGAGAGATACTCCCCTATGCAGTACAAAGGAAAGCACTATGTGGCAGCAGGCAAGTGATATGCCCAGTCCCAGGATTGTAAATACACAGCAGGAGCTGAGTTGTATATTCATGCCCCCTTGGTGCCTGTGTGTTCCCCTGCTGTTTGTGAGGGTTGCTCACAGTGACAGGGGAATAAACTTCAAACCCTCCCCCTCCCCCATTTAAGCCTTCTCCATAGGGGTTTAAACTGTGTGCAGGTGGTATGGTGGGAGGACACTGCTCTTTACCAAACTGCTTTAGTTACACTTGTGAACCGGACTACAGTGCAAGCTGACTGTGCCCCTAGCGGTCACTAAGCCAGTCCATCAGGGTCGGATGTTGGCTGGTTCAAGTAGGTAGATTGCTAAGAGCTTGAAAATAACTTTCCATAGAAGTATCTGCTGCTTTCTCTGAACACTAATCTGTTTGCTCTTTGCAATTAGGTGGATTGGGTCCAGTGTGATGGCAGCTGCAATCAGTGGTTCCATCAAGTGTGTGTGGGCATTTCTCCAGAGATGGCAGAGAAGGAAGACTACATCTGCATCAGCTGTACTGGGAAGGACTCTGAATATTGAAAATAAAACTCGCCAGAAGTCAGTCAGGACTCCATTAAAGACGGTTATCAGAATTTCTCCATAGAGTCACAGGGCTGGTTTAAGAGCCAGGCTGCAAATGGTGCTACTTTACTCATGGGATCATTTTTCAGAACTCAAACAATTTTTGACACTTTTGTATTTTTTCCCTTGAGCTATTTGTGGTTGTTGAGGTTTGAAATGCTGACTGTTTAGTAGGGGTTTCCTCCAGTTTGGAAGGCATTTGAAACATGCACCTTTTATTGTACAGCATGAAATTACCTCCTCTCTGGGATATACCAGCATACATAATTCAACTTGGTTTAGGTGCAAAAAAACCTGCACCATGAATTCCAATAGATCCTCTTTCGAGGATATCCATTGTTTACTCTGTTAACTCTTTGGAAACTTTAGTTTTTTCACTTTGTATTTTTTTTGTAGACTAGTTTTATTTATCTGAGCAATAACTTCTATGTCCAGTTGCAGTGACTGGAATTACAATTCTGAACAGTGTGTTGGTGCTTTTAGCATTGGTTGATGTACAGAAAGCAAATGTTTAGGTCCTAGTGTCACGGATGGACAAGCGCGGTAGAAGACAGAAAAAGCTCTGTAAAGTAATTGCCACCGCTGTATTTTGGCTTTCTCCTTTTTTTGGGTAGCTTGTATCAAATGTTGCAGTTTCTATTGTGGAATAAACCCCTGGTTATGTTATAAAATTAAATGGTGATGTTTTTAGAGAGCTTGAAATGCAGTTTCCCTTTCTTTCATGATTGGTCTTTAGATGGCCTCCACTTGCTTGAGAAAAGTCCACTATTTTATTTTATTTTATTTATTTTCATTCATTCATTCATAAAAAGTTAACTAGCAAAGCCATGGTATATTTTTTACTCTATGTCTTCACTGTTGGAAGAAGAAAACAAGATCAAATTGTTCACGCTAAATACATTTTTTAAAAAACTTCTATTATTTCAATTCAAAAGGAGTTGCTACCTGATTAGGTAAGACAAGGGGTCAGGAGAAAGCTGCCAAGGGGCTCTCTAGCCTGAGAGGTCGGGGATGAGGCCACTGCTGTGGGGGTGTGAGATACAATTGACTCATCAGAGAACAGACATGAAGCTGGAGTGGTACAGCTCGTCTCTCCCAGTCACATCTAGCTGTTGTCAAAAGTAGTGGTTACCCCTAACGCTGGGTCAGCAGAGCACTTGCTTGTGATCTACAGACAGCTGACTGGTCACGTGGTGTTGGCACTTCCTTGTTGCCAGATCCTTCTACTCATCTTAAGGCTTTTAATGGCAAAGAGCCTGGATGCCCATAAAAGCAGCTGGCGGCAAGGAGAGTGAGTCAGTCTAACCACCTTTGATAGGGACTGCTACTATGAGGACTGCCTTCAGAGGCCATAACTGCCGATGAGAGACAAAGCTGCCAGCCATCATTGGGATAAGAATGCCATAGGGAGAAAAGAACAAGATACCCAAGCAGTGTATGCATGGGAGCAGGTGGAGAAGAGGTGATGGGGAAAAAAGCAAATGCAATTTTAGGTTGCATTAACAGAGGCATATGATGCAAGTCCCGGGAGGTGATAGTACTGCACTACTTAGTACTGCGCTACTCAGCACTGGGTAGGCCTCAGCTGGAGTACAGTGTTGTTTTGGTCACCAGTGTATAGAAAGGTTGTAGAGAAACTGGAAAGGATCCAGAGGTGAGCAACAAAGGTGATCAGAGGGATAGATGCAGCCATATGAGCAAAGGCTGGAGGAACTGAATATGTTTTGTTTTAAAAAGAGGAGATTAAGCGGTCTTCAAATGCTTGAAAGGCTGCTATAAAAAAGATGGCGAGGAGAAGTTTTCTCTTGCCAGAGAGGGTAAGACAAGAGGCAATGGGTACAAACTACAGCAAAGCAGATTTAGAGTAAATATCAGGAAAAACTTCCAAATTGTAAGAACAGTAGGACAATGGAATAAACTGCCTAGGGAAGTCATGAAGCTCCTTCATTGGAAGTTTTCAAAAAGAGCCTGGATAGCCATCTGTCTTGAGTGGTTTAGACACAACCAATCCTGCATCTTGGCAGGGGATTAGACTAGACTCTTGTGGTCCCTTCTAACTCTATGGTTTTATGATTCGATTAATCAAATACTGTCCAGTAAGATAATTTTGGCCTTTCGAGTCAATCTTCCAGTAGTGTCACATCCTGGCAATGTGACAGTTTTTAATAGTCCGAGTGATAGGAACACGTCTCTAAAGGATATACAGTAATTTTCTTCCCCAGCAACAAGCAGAAAAAAACAGATTCTTGTAGAAATCTTGGATAGCAGCTCATGATGACCACTAGAACATTTTCCTGTGCAAATATCTGGATGTTGTTAGCACCTCTATATGGGTATGTCTCCACAGCAAATCAAAACCTGCAGCTGGCCCTTATGAGCTGACTTAGGCATGGGCTGTGTGGCTGTTTCATGGCTGCGTAGACTTCTGGGCACAGTCAAGAACCTGGGCTCTAGGCCCCTGCAGGGTGGGAGGGTACCAGACTCAGTCTCCAAGCACAGAGGTATACACAGCCAGGAAACAGCCCTGAAGCCCAAGTCCCATGAGCCCAAGTCAGCTGGCACAGGCTGTGGAGATGGACCTTGTATGGCACTGATGGCATGCAAGACAATTTTAGCATCTGCTTCTTCATGGAAAATACAAACTCCAGTGAACAGTGTGGGGCAGCAACTTAATTGCATTATGGGATGACAAAATTATTTGTATGCTGGAGCATTGTTCCTGTAAAGTATTGGGTCAGCTCATCCTTTGGATGCGTGAGAGAGAGTAGCTTTTTCATTGTGACATTGGAGATGTTTGTAGAGTCACTGAATTTGTACTGGACACATGCAATACTATGGAATTTCTTTCTGCTAATTTTTAATTGATTCCTCTGCGTTTATGTCAAACACGAGGTGGACTTTGGTCCAGTATTTTCTCTGTAGCCTAATAATTAGGGTGACCAGATGTCCCATTTTTAAAGGGACAGTCCCATATTTAAGCCTTTCTTCCTGACTTTTTCTTAGAAATCAGTACTGGTGGGTCCTGTTGCTGGCCAGATCCCTGCTCGCCAGCCATCTGCCCACCAGCAAGGGGAAGGGGGGATGCGTTGGCCGACGATGTGGGTAGGAGTGCAAGGCTGAGGGCAGGGCCCTTTATGTATGTGCTCTCTCGCTCTCCTCTCCCTGCTTTGCCCCTGTTGTTCCTCCATATCCCCCCTGGTGGGGCGCATCCCTCTCCTAGCGTTGTGCAGAAAAGCAGTCCCTGGGCAGAGCACTCAGTTCATAGAATCATAGAATATCAGGGTTGGAAGGGACCTCAGGATGTATCTAGTTCAACTCCCTGCTCAAAGCAGGACCAACCCCAACTAAATCATCCCAGCCAAGGCTTTGTCAAGCTTGACCTTAAACCTCTAAGGAAGGAGATTCCATCATCTCCCTAGGGAACCCATTCCAATGCTTCACCACCCTCCTAGTGAAAACGTTTTCCCTAATATCCAACCTAAACCTCCCCCACTGCAACTTGAGACCATTACCCCTTGTTCTGTCACCAACATCCTGGTTGGCAGGCTCCTTCCTTCCCCCACTTAGGGTGACCAGATAGAAAGTGTGAAAAATTGGAACAAGGGCTGGGAGGTAATAGGCACTTCCATAAGGAAAGCCCTGAATAGCAGGGCTGTCCCTATAAAATCAGGAAATCTGGTCACCCTCCCCCCACTGCCTCTGGCTGGGCCAGCACCCTGGGAAAGCCGAAGACCCTCCAGCCTAGGGCACTGGCCAGGAGGAGCCGAGCCCTGCATGTGCAAAAGCCCCCCACAGCACTGGCATGGGAAAGTCTCTGCCCATCGGCTAAGCTCTGGAGTGGTGGCGGGGGGGAGGGGAATATAGTGATTTCCAGCCTGTTCACACCCCGAACCTGCAGGCTCCACAGCAGCACCCTGGGCAGGCGCTTAGCACCCTCTTCACCAACCTCCCCCAGCCCCCAGGGAGCGTAGGCCTGCTCCATCCCCTAGGCACCCTCCTCTGCTGAGCCACCTCCCTCTCGGGGTTTGCTGAAGCCCCTGCAGTCAGGTTCCCTGGGCCCTGGTGCACAATGCATCCTTCGGGCTTAACCCCTCCCTGCCCGCGCTGTAGCCGGGGGACAGGAGGCGGCTGGGTCATGTCAGTGGCCAGCAGCAGCCTGGAGGTGTTTGCTGCCTTTTGACACTGTGCAGGCAGGAAGGGACAGGCTGCTTCCAGCCATGGTGCGGGGAAGATGAGTTCTCCAAAGATCCGGGCAGGTCACCCTTTCCCTTCCCCTCCAGTTGGAAGCAGGTCCTGGCCCTTCCTTCCTGCAGTGCTGAAAGGCTGCTGGTGGCCACGTTCTGGTATGAAACCTGGCAGAAATCGGAGGAGAGGGGGCATATGACCCTGCGTTCCCCCCGCACAAGCATTGCCTCGGGAAGATGCAGTGCCAGATACCAGAAGAGGTAAGTCTGTCCCAGGAGCCTAGCCTGGCATAGAGGGTGGAGAGGGTTGGGTTGGTCGGTCACATACCCCCTCCCCACCACATGCGAGAGAGGTGTATGGGACTGTGTGCGTCACCCCTCCCCATGTGCATGTGGGAGGTAGGGGTTTGTGTGTCACCCTTCCCCATGTGACCTCTAAAACCTTAAAGATAAGACGGTAAAGAGAAAGAATCCAACTAGCAGTATTTCTTTTTAACAGGGGCTCAGTCAACTTGGTGTTAATTTGAATGTTTGTACGACTGATTGCTGTTGAACTCACTTGAATATGAGTAATTTTGCCAGGCGTCCCATATTCAGTATAGGGAAATATGGTCACCCTACTCGTAATGAAATGTTCATACAAATTTCAGCAGGTTTCTGGTTTGCTGAGAACTTGCACCTCAGCCATGCCATCTCTGACTGCTATTCTGAAAGGCCTCTGCTGCCATAAGGTTCACTGTCACTAGGCCTAGGAAGACCATACAAGAAGTGCACGAATTTGCTTTTCACCTGGCAGATCTGCATTGTTCTGTTTCCTTCAGACACTGACTGTGATACCATAGAGCGCTCCTACTTTCCCAAAGGCTCCTATAGATCAACGTCATGCTGAGAGCTGGACATGACAAGGAGATGAGCAAACAATGACCTGTCCAGGATGAGCTTTATATTTGCCTCCTTCACTCTGTATTTGATTATACTGGCATCTTTTTATCTTCACTGGAGCCCATAGATTGATGAAGCCTCAGATAATTCTTTGGGTTTTGAAGGTTTCATACAAGTCATGACCCAAAGAATCCATATGACTGACACATTTAGCTAGCTCCTTACTCCAGACTATTTTTGTCATGATATTAACGAGCTCTAGTCCATCCACCAGAATAGGTTGCCAGTGTGAGTAAGCTCATCCTGTAGCTTTAAAATTGTCCCCTGGCATTGAACAGCAGCTAATGTGTAGATGTACTTGGATACTTCTGAGGACGTCATCCCAGCCATACTTCATGTTTCATTCAAAATTTGATGGCGTTCTGAGGTTGTTGGGAATGTGCATTTGGATGCTGTGTTAAGGCCCCAGCACTCCCTCAGTGATTTTCATTGCTCTCTGTTCATGTTGTAGGGCTTCAGCTGAACCATGTATGCAGAAGGAAATCGGCAACCCAACAACCACCCAATTTTCTTTTCAAAATTTCCCCCGTGTCAGGGTCAGCCTTTTCTACACCTCTTATTTCTGCAAGTTACTAGACAATCATCACAAAATAGTTGGTTTATTCTAAAGCAAAAAAGTATTTGACAAAATCTTCCAAAGCTGCAAGGTGAAAATTCTAATTAGTAGTCCCGATAGATCTAATGGAGATCAGCAAAGACTCAACCACCTTCATGTATCATCGCACCAATGCGAAAGTTGATTTTGTTGCAGATTCAACCCCACCAAATTGCTTGATTTGTTCTGTGAGCCTCTCCATCACGTGCAATAGGTCATTGGGAGTGGAATATACACACTGTGAAACTAGTTTAATAAATCCTGTACCAACTGGCAAATGACTTCAGCCACATCAAAGATGACAATTTTATGTGCACCTTCATATCAGTGCACATAACAAAATCTACATGGGGAAGAGGTTTGGCATGTGGGAAGGGGCTCAGGGCTAGAGTGCAGGGGGTGAGGGCTCTGTCTGGGGATGCAGGCTCTGGGGTAGAACCGGGGATGAGGGGCAGAGCGCTGGGTGCAGGCGGTGAGGGCTCTGTCTGGGGATGCAGGCTCTGGGGTGGGGCCGGGGATGAGGGCTTTGAGGTGCAGGACGGTGATCCAGGGCTTTAGCAGGGAGAGAGGACTCCCTGCAGCAGCACCTGAGCTGGAAGGGAGAGACGTCTTTCCCCACCGCAGGAGCTCTGGGGTTGGGGCCCCAGGATAGGCGCCCCTCCCCTGGCCAAGACAGGTCCGGGCTGGGTGCGGGGAGGGATGCCCCAGCTGCGAGGGATTCAGACCAGGTGCGGGCCGCAGCTGGGTTTGGGTCATGCCACATTGCCCCACCCACAGCTGGGACAGGCCACTGCAGCTAGGTTCAGGTTGGGCTGTGCTGCCCTAGCTCCATGCTCTTTGGAATCCCCCTTTAGGTACTTGAAGACTATCAAATTCTACCCCCCACCCACCTATTTTTCTCTTCTGCAAACTAAATAAGCCCAGTTCCCTCAACCTCTCCTCATAAATCATGTGCCCCAGTCCCCTGATCATTTTCATTGCCCTCAGCTGGACTCTCCTATTTGTTCACATCCTTTCTGTAGTGAGGGATCCAAAACTGGACGCAATACTCCAGATGTGGCCTCACCAGTGCCGAATAGAGGGGAATAATCACATCCCTCCATCTGCTGGCAATGCTCCTACTAATGCAGCCCAATATACAGTTAGCCTTCTTGGCAACAAGGGTACACTGTTGACGCAGATCCAGCTTCTCGTCCAGTGTAATCTCCAGGTCCTTTTCTGCAGAACTGCTGCTTAGCCAGTCAGGCTCCAGCCTGTAGCGGCACATGGGATTCTTCTGGCCTAAGTGCAGGACTCTGCACTTGTCCTTGTTGAACCTCATCAGATTTCTTTTGGCCCAATCCTCTAATTTGTCTAGGTCACTCTGGACCCTATCCCTACCCTCCAGCATATCTACCTCTCCCCCAACTTAATGTCATCTGCAAACGTTCTGAGAGTGCAATTGATCTCATAATCCAGATCATTAATGAAGATGTTGTACAAAACCGGCCCCAGGACAGAACCCTGGGGCACTCCTCTTGCTGTTGGCTGCCAACTAAACATCAAGCCGTTGATAACTACTTGCTGAGCTTGATGATCTATCCACCTTATAGTCCATTCATCCAATCCATACTTTTTTAACTTTGCTGGCAAGAATACTGTTGGAGACCATAGCAAAAGCTTTGCTAAAGTCAAGGAATAGCACATCCACTGCTTTCCCCGCATCCACAGACCCAGTTATCTCATCAGAGAAGGCTATCAGGTTGGTCAGGCATGACTTGCCCTGGGTGAATCCATGTTGACAATTCCTGATCACCTTCCTCTTCTCCAAGTGCTTCACAATGGAGTCTTGGAAGACCTGCTCCATGATTTTTCTGGGGACTGAAGTGAGGTTAACCGGTCTGTAGTTCCCGAGATTCTCCTTCACCTTTTTAAAGATGGGCACTGTATTTGCCTTCTTTCAATTGTCCAGGCCCTCCCCTGCTTGCCACAAGTTTTCAAAGATAATGGCCAATGGCTCTGCAAATACATCAGCCAACTCCTTTAGCATCATGGGATCCAGTGCATCTGCCCCTATGGACTTGTGCATGTCCAGCTTTTCTAAATAGTCCTTAACCTGTCCTTTCACCACTTAGGGCTGCTCACTTCTTCCCCATACTGTGCTGCCTAGTGCAGCAGTCTGGGAGCTGACCTTGTCTATGAAGACCCAGGCAAAAAAAAGCATGGACTACTTCAGCTTTTTCCATAACATCTGTCACTAGTCTTCACAGGGGACAAACTATTTCTAACTTATTTAATAAGCGAACTAATAAATTAGAAAGTTTGTATAAGAACTATATGTATGTTATTTACTTGTTCCCATGATAGCAGAATTAGGGGCCACCCATTGAAATTAGTGGGCAGCAGGTTTAAAACAAATAAAAGGATGTTCTTCTTCACACAGCACACAGTCAACCTGTGGAACTCCTTGCCTGAGGAGGCTGTGAAGGCTAGGACTATAACAGGGTTTAAAAGAGAACTGGATAAATTAATGGAGGCTAAGTCCATTAATGGCTATTAGCCAGGCTGGGTAAAGAATGGTGTCCCTAGCCTCTGTTTGTCAGAGGAGGGTGATTGATGGCAGGAGAGAGATCACTTGATTTTTACCTGTTAGGCTCTCTCACTCCGGGGCACCTGGCATTGGCCACTGTCGATAGACAGGATACTGGGCTAGATGGACCTTTGGTCTGATCCAGTATGGCCTTTCTTATGTTCTTATGTAAGAGAATTCACAACTATGCACTGTTAAGTAGGTAAACTTGCTAAGGGAAGGAGCCATTCCAGCACTGTTGCTGGTGGTAAGAAAAAATGGCGGGAGGGTGGAGCCGGTGACGCCCCTTATATCAGTGCATACGCGTGCCAGATCTGCTCCCTATGGATACCACTGAGGGAAAAACTTCCGGCACCGATGCATGCAGTGAGAGCACACACCTATAAGGGAATGGATATTAGCAAGCATAGAATCACAGAATATCAGGGTTGGAAGGGACCTCAGGAGGTATCTAGTCCAACCCTCTGCTCAAAGCAGGACCAATCCCCAACTAAATCATCCCAACAAGGGTTTTGTCAAGCCTGACCTTATAAACCTCTAAAGAAGGAGCTTCCACCAACTCCCTAGGGAACCTGTTCCAGTTCTTCACCACCCTCCTAGTGAAAAGGATTTTCCTAACATCCAGCCTAAATAGATAATACATGCTTTGAGCAGGGGGTTGGACTGGATGATCTCCTGAGGTCGCTTCCAATCCTAATATTCTATGAATAATATCACACCATAAATCCCATCTAAATGATAATATCGCCTTTTGATCTCCGAGTCAATTGAATAAGGTAATGAAGCATTACAAAACAGGAACAGGATTTAACATCTACAAGATCACATTGTTAGATTTCTAATAGGATACAAGTAAACATCAACGCATTTAGCACTTACTCTTTGATTTGCTAACAACACAGGCAAACGGGTTAAATATTCTAGTTTGTTTAACATGGCTTTGATACCTATCTACACAACGAATGGCCCTGTTTACCTTTGCAACACCCTTTTGATATGTCCTTAAGGGTTGCTTATAGCTCACCCAGCTTGCTGATTTTTTTAACCTTTGCTGGCCCACATTACAGCACCACTTAGCAAGGATGTTCCATGGAAAATAAAGTTAAGAGTGTCTGCTTCACAGTTTCTCACCTCTGTCTTGTGTTGAAACTGTGCTCAATGGATGCCTTCAGGTTTCCTACTTACTGCAGAAAAAGCAACACATGCCAAGTGTATATAGGATAAGGTGAGCCTCACCCACAGCTGGCACTTGTCTCAGCATCTTCAACTTTTTCCTGGTGCTTGATTTACTTTCTCTCCAACCTTGCCAAATTTATTTTATGGGTGCACTTTTTACAGCATATAAGGTGTCACTGAGCTTTGTTTTTAACCAGGTCCTCCATGCTGGTATTCTCTGAAGATTCAGTGATTAGTCAGTACTCTTCATCTCTCCATTGATGCCTAAAAATGATCAAGACCAAAGTAAAAACAAGACTTTTTTAATTAATTACTTTGGGATTATAATTAATTATGTTTTGTAACATATGGTATATAACTGTGTGTACCATTTGCAGACGGATCCCAGTAATTTCTGGCTGGATGCTGATGCCTTACCCAGTGCCTCACTACAAACAACTCTTTAGACATAATAAACAAACACATCGTAATCAACCCCTATGAACCACTTCCTTTTTTGCCGATGATGGCAAATCAGCTTGAAATTCTTTATATATATAAAGTATATACTATAAATTTATATAAATATAAAATGCAGAACATTTTTAAAAAGTTAACCAGCTATGTCCTGTGCATAAACTGATAACAGTTGAGGGAGAGCTGCATGTTTGACCAGCCTGTGTTAAAGTATAATTAAAAATGTTGATTTTTAAACATTTTCTCAAATATCTATCTACACATAATTGTTCAAGGTTTGTCATGTTTGGCACCATTATCTTCATGAGAGAAAGGGCTTTTGAATGGTTCCCAACTCAACCCATTTCTGAAAACATATCAAAATTTCCACCAACCAGAAGATGTGGATCTGGGAGCTGGGGTGGGGAGAAGCATGAGTTCCTACCTGCCACACCACAGAATGTGGCCCCATTGAAAGGATGATTCTGTGCATTTTTATGAATCACATGACACCTCCCTTAACTATCTTTAACTTGCCCATGGAATTACACATGCTCCTAGACTACCTGATCAATATAGCATTGTATAGCGCCTCTCACAAAATGTCCATTTTTTGTATTTGTTAATATTGCATTTTGGTATTTGTATGGTAATGATTTGTAAAATTACTAAACATCTATCATAAGAGAGAGGAGGAGACTGAGCTATTCTTTCTCATTCCTGTGTCTCTTGTGTGTGCAGCTGTTGTTTGTTTTAGACGTCACAATAAGACAACAACTCAGGACCATCTACAGCTGCCTCTCAATAAAAGCATTTAACACCAAATGAAGACTATTAAGCAAAGGCATTTTCCCTGTATAAAGAACCTCTACCACTGTAATGAGAATATGAGAAATTGTTCAAATGAAAAGGTTTTATGTTCCTTTTCAAACCTTTGTCCATGTGGATCCCTCTCTTGGTGGCAAGATTGTATTCTTTTGACCAGCAGTCTGTTTTGGGACCACAGATACACTCTGCATAGCCTCACGTCCACTCCACCTAATGGCATATAAGGTAGAGTGGCCCTGGTCACCTCTTGGTTCCCTCTGATTATTTATGGCTGCAAGACCCCCATAGCAGCCTCTCTTCATAGTGTCAGACCACAGAGAACAGTCTTCCTGCCCTCTGGCATCTCCTTGTTTTACTTTAATCAGTCTGGTTCACTCTAATGCCAAGGCATCTTCCCACCAAATTTCTGAGCCCAAACCTTGAGGCTTCAAGCCTTGTGCATCCATGTCTGTCTTAGTGAATGGTCACAATTATTGCCATTTTCTTTGAACATGAGCCATGTTCTAGCCTATTTTTTGCTGTGCCAGAAGGTCACCAACAGACCTTCCTGCTCTAGAGAAACTTGGCTAAAATGCTTTCTGGTGGATCTAAGAGGAGAAAGATGTTCAGAAAGATGTCCCTGTGCCTCCAAAAAGGGACTGTCCTCTCAAACATTCCTTTCCTTCACCGATTACCATTCTGAACTTCCTCAAGCTTCTGACCCTGTGCAATAGCAGAATCTATCATCCCAACCTGCTACTGCTCCACCTCAGGGCAGGATGTTTGGTTGGGCATTATCTCTAGAATGTGCATGTTTCTCAGAGGTACAGGACATTCTCTCTAACAGCAGAAAGGACTCTACTAGACAGTGTTACCTGGCTAATTGAAAACACTTTTCTTATTGGACACAACAAAAGAGGATGGATCTAGACTATTCTCAGTGGTACCAGATGACAGAACAAGGAGTAATGGCGTCAAGTTGCAGTTGGGAAGGTTTAGATTGGATATTGGGAGAAACTTTTTCACTAGGAGAGTGGTGAAGCATTGGAATGGGTTACCTAGGGAGGTGGTAGAAACACCTTCCTTAGAGGTTTTTAAGGTCAGGCTAGATAGACAAAGCCCTGGCTGGGATGATTTAGTTGCAGATTGGTCCTGCTTTGAGCAGGGGATTGGACTAGATGACCTCCCAAGGTCCCTGATATTCTATGAAAAGAGCATTATGCCAGAAGATACAGAGATTCCCCCTACCCTGGACTCCATTCAATCTTTAAAAACATTGGTCTCTCTCCCTCAGCTCCCTCCGAGTCCACCTAGCAGTGATTTACACATTCCATACCCCTGTGGAAAGTTACTCTGTCTTTTCACACTCACTAACCACTAGATTTTGGTAAGGGCTTCCTAAGAAACTTCCCACCTCTTCAGAAGAGCATGCTCCAATGGGATCTGAATCATTAGTACTCTCAGTACTAATGAGACTTCACTTTAAATCACTGGCAACTTGCTCCATGTTCCTCTTCTTCATGAAGGATGCTTTCCTTGTTGCCATAACTTCCACAACCAGGATCAGTGCTTGGACCAATGAGGGTGGGAGGGATAGCTTGGTAGTTTGAGCATTGGCCTGCTTAGACCTAGGGTTGTGAGCTCAATCCTTGAGGGGGCCATTTGGGAATAGGGGGTAAAAATAGGGATTGGTCCTGCTTTGAGCAGGGGGTTGGATTAGATGATCTCCTGAGGTCCCTTCCAACTCTGAGATTCTCTGCTGGACCCACCATCTATGGTTCTCTACAAGGACAAGGTTTCTTTACACTTACATCCAAAGTTTATAGGCAAGGTGGTTTTGCTGTTTCACCTTAATCAACCCATTCATTCACCAGTTTTCTTCCTGAAACTTCACCCATCTGTGGAAGAACATAGATTGAACTCCTTTGATGTTTCTTGAGATTTGGCCTTTTATCTGCAGAGAACAAAACCAATCAGGAAGCCTCCAAGATTGTTCATTGCAATAGCAGACAGCATCAGCGAGCAGCCATCTCCACCCAGAGACTTTCCAAATGCATTTCTGGCTGCACTATACTCTGCTGCCAGCTCTCAAACCTACTTCCCGACACTGGGGAATGAGCTCGCTCCCCAGAGGTCTGACAATGACCATTGCATCTCAGCAAGATGTGTTCTTATAGATGGCTGTAAGGAATTCTATGCACGTTTGCAGCACACTATGCCCCTGCTGCAGGACTTCAAAGCTAATGTCTCCACATGATCTTTCCATACTCATCCTCACACCCTCCTCCTGATTAGGTATTGCTTGTCAGTCTTCCACAATGGAATACAATAGGGACCATCGCTCAAAGAAGAAGAGGTGGCCACTTACCTGTAACTTGAAGTTCTTCAAGATGTGTAGTCCCGGTCTGTATTCCACTTCCTGCTCTCCTGCCCCTCTGCTTCAGCTCTGCCAGATTCATGGTGGAGGAGGAACTGGAGATGCGGTAGGTCCACCCAATTCTTCATTGCCTTAGACCAGGGACCTCAAACTCAAATGACCACGAGGGCTGCATGAGGACTAGTGTATTGGCCCGAGGGCCTCATCTCTGACTCTCCCCCTTGCTGCCCCCGGCCCTGCCCCCACTCCATCCCCTCCCATGAGGCCCTGCCCCTGTCCCACCTCTTCCCTGCCCTTTTCCAACCCCTTCCCTGAAGTCCCCATCCCAACACTGCCCCCTCCCTGCCACCAGGGGGTACAGGAGGGATGCAGGTTGTGGCGGAGGCTCAGGGCAGGGAGTGGGGTGCAGGAGGGGTGAGAGGTGCGGCAGGGGTTGGGGTGTAGGGTGCGGCAGGTGGCTGAGTACAGGAGGAGTGCGGGGGGCTCAGGGCAGGGAGTGGGGTGCAGGAGGGGTGTTTTAGCTCTGGAAACAGTTCAGTTTTACAAGGTAATAAGAAATCCTGACTATGTCTCTACAGTGACTGAACTGGACGATTCTTAACTGTGTCTTAATGAAAATACAACACTAGACATCTTAAATGTTAAGAAAATTTGCCCTCTAAAGAACGTCATTTTCAAGGGATACTCAAATGTTAAGGAAGTTACTAAAGAGACCTGTTCTAAGGCTGTAACAACCAGGTAGAATTAAGAGCACTCGGGGAGGGTTTTTTTTTTTTTTTTAATTATTATTAACAAACGTCCCCAGGATCCATTTCAAGAAAAAAGATTGAGGAGCAGAGGTATGTCCAATAACACTGCCTCTGATTTCCATCGCGAGCAGCTGAAATGTCTCAGGGAAGCACTGATTGTGACACTGAAAATAAAACCGCTCAGCTTTGTGGGAGAGAGGAGATCAGCACTCACCAGGTCCCTTCCCTTGCCAAGGCTAGCCAGAAACTGCTCTCTCCTGGGTCTCCTCCTAGCAGCTGGGTGGGAACTATTTACTCATATGAAGTGAGTAAGGGGTAGCTCCCCTCTCCTCCCCTCCCCTTCAAGTGGAGGGATAGCTCAGTGGCTTGAGCCTGCTAAACCCAGCATTGGGAGCTCAATTCTTGAGGGGGCCATTTAGGGATCTGGGGCAAAAAAAATCTGTCAGGGGACAGTCCTTGGTCCTGCTAGTGTAGACAGGGGACTGGACTCTATGACCTCTCAAGGTCCTTCCAGCTCGATGAGATAGGCCTATCTCCATATATTTATTTAAGTGCTTTGAGTGCATTTCTGGCCCAGGGGCTGCTAGCACTGCTGCTGGCTGCGGGGTGGGGTGGGGGGATTTCTATCTCTCAGCCGCTCAGCCTGAGGGAGCATTTGAGAAACTCATTAAAGACTCCCCCTGTGTGTGAAGGGAAGGGGCGCACAGAGCAATCCAGACAGCCTCGGAGCAGCAGCCCACACAATGGGGAATTAACATTTCTCACAGCCGAGGGGGAGAGGAGCTGCTGATCCAGCTCTTCTTGCTCAGGAGGAGTAAAAGCCTGCTCTGCCCTGGCCACGGACCACTTTTACCTGCCCTAGGAGCCCAGTTAGATACTGCAGCACACGCTGCTCATCTGCTGGTTCTCTGCCAAAACAGCTGATAGGCAGTGGCCACTACAGTTGATTGGTTAGAAACAGCTAATCCAGCCACGGCTCCGCAGCTGCCACAACTGATTATCTCGGTGGGTGCAGAACACCCACTATTTTTTTTCCGTGGGTGCACCACCTGGGGGGGGCGGGGCACACATAAGAGCCCAGCAGGCCCTATGTGGCATGTGTGAGAGCCCTGGCCTACCTTTATCTGCTATGTAAACCCTCCCCCTCTTCAGCCAGCTGTAGGCTGCTGTCAAATCTCCCCACACTCTTCTGCAAACTAAGCAAGCCCAGTTCCCTCAACCTCTCCTCATAAGTCATGTGCTCCAGCCCCCTAATAATTTTCATTGCCCTCCGCTGGACTCTTTCCAATTTATCCACATCCCTTCTGGGGGGGAGGAGGGGAAAACTGGACGCAATACTCCAGATGTGGCCTCACCAGTGCCAAATAGAGGGGAAATAATCCTTCCCTCTATCTGCTAGTAGAGCGCCTACTAATGCAGCCCATTATGCTGTTGGCCTTCTTGGCAACACGGATGCACTGGTGACTCAGATCCAGCTTCTCATGTAATCCCCAGGTTCTCTTCTGTGGTTTTTCTTTCTGGTTATTACACCCTAGATGTGATATGAATTGCTGTCACCACACGAAAAAAAGCTGGACTGTAACCTAGAACTTTTGGTTTATCACTATGTGATTGGCTTTAACACAGCAGATCAATAGTCCTCTACTCCACACACCCCCACCCCCCAAAGCTGGGGTTAGAACCGTACTTTTATCTTGGCGCTCACAGTAACATACACTTTGTAGGCCCAGGAGTGACCTCAGACAGGGCAGGTTCTAGAAGCAGTGAAGTTATGACATCACAAGCTCCCAGGGGGTTCTGGAACACCAGCCCTGCTGTTGGCACTCAGGAGGAATCTGGGACTTGCAGCTTCTCTACACGCCACAGGCCCGGTGAGCAGCTAACTGGAACAGGATCCATTAATCCAGGCAGGGGCCAAATCCCACAGTTCCTATTCCAGCTAGGTCCACAAAGGGGGACGGACCGCCATGAGAACCCCTGACAACATGCCATGATCCCTGTGGCCATCAGTTTCCAGGATGTGCTGGTCCCCTGGGCCCTCTTGGCTGTCTTAGCCTTGGGCCCTAGTCTGAGGGCTGCCCAGCAGAGTTGGGGACAGGCTCCATGCTCTCATTACGGTGGTTGCCCCGTTGAGGGTAAGGTCCAAAGACAGACACTAACCCAATGCATCTTCCTTCACAGTGCACCTCCTGTAAGCAGCTTGGGCTGGGCCTGGAGCCCCAGTGTGCACAGACGTCCTGTAGGGGGCAGCTTCCAGCGCCGGCTCCATTGCAGGAATGGCGGCTCTGGTGCTGCTGTCTATCTTGGCCTGCCTCCTTGTGGGGAACATGGGAAAGATCTTCCGGCGCTGCGAGCTGGCCCAAGTGCTGCACCGGGCAGGGCTGGATGGGTTCCGAGGCTACAGCCTGGCTGATTGTGAGTGATCCCTTGGCCCGCTCGTGGGACTGTTCGTACATCCCCTGCCACCGCCCCACGGGGCTCCCTGTGGATCCTCCCAGCCCCACTAGAGTGACCAGATGGCCCGGTTTTATAGGGACAGTCCCGATATTTGGGGCTT